>CM076577.1:339888824-340488824 GCA_034641835.2 Pinus albicaulis | reverse complement strand
TTTAAAAATCCATGGGACATCACCTTCTTTGAAAAACCATGAATTAGAGGGACGAGCATCTACCTCTGATCCCATACATTCTAATCATATTGGCCAATGTTTCTTTTTAGTTTTTGAAGTAATAATATCTTTCCTTACAACCAATGTGCCACTTTGTTTTGATGATATGTGCCTCCATAAAGAATATGAAACATTTTTAAATATATGCATCAAATACAATAAGTGGGTAATATTCAGTTTCTCCCAATATGGGAGGTTATAAAATATAGATTTCCTTTCCATCCCAATGGGAAATTTCTCAACATAGGTGTTGAAGAATTTTGGATCATCGAACATAGGCTCCCCATTTGAATAAAAAATTTCTATGAAATCCTTCTCCTTCTCTCTCTAATATGCTGTAATCCATTCAGGTTGTGTCGTTATTGGAGGCGTTTGGGTTCTCTCCAGTTTACCATTGAAAGTAGATGCTCATCTTCTATAAGGGTGTTCTTTTGGGAGGAATACCTTGGAGAAATCATACGCTGGATTTCGTAGGTCCTTGGACCATCTAGCTTTTAGAGAAGGTCCACAACATTTACATCCAAAATACCATTTTGTTACAAGACCTACGAGATTATTGTATACAATTAATATGCATAGCACGTTAAAGAATATCATGAATATCAAAACAATTACAATGAATTAAATAACTAATATGTGAAATAGTATTTTTACGTATATAAACAAATCAATAAATTAAACTTGTAATTTACTAGAGAAAACTCCTAAGCCTAGATAATCCTGTGTCATGTAAGCACATATGCCATACAATGTAAAACTCCTCGTTGCTTCGATGGGTCTTGA
The DNA here is from genome assembly GCA_034641835.2 of Pinus albicaulis. NCBI lineage: Eukaryota > Viridiplantae > Streptophyta > Pinopsida > Pinales > Pinaceae > Pinus > Pinus albicaulis. The sequence goes on along the minus strand of CM076577.1, from coordinate 340,487,981 downwards.
TACATCATATACATTTATCACATCCCATAATTCCTTTCATTCACCTACCAATGGTTATAATTAGATATCCATATTCTTCAGTTGTCTTCTACCAGGGAGTATGAGAGCCAACATAAGGTGTTCATTCTTCACGGACAATGATGGGGGGATATTTTTATTAATCACTACTATATGCCAAACAGAATAGTTGCTGTTCTCGAGGGAATATGGGTTGATGCCATCCATGGCTATGCTGATTTGTAGACTTCATACTTCCTCCTTGAATATTTCGGTCCATGTATCCTCTATATGCTTCATGGATATTGAATCATTTGGGATTCACATAACTCCCAACTCACTTTTGTGTGAGGCATGCCATCCCTGTAACATAAGTAATTATTTTCAATGTAAGAGCCTTTGAATACTTGATATTATAGGCATGTGCCTCAATATCTTAAAAGGAGGACCAGTACGTGATTTACCATTCCTTTTTTATTTATCATACCTGTCATGCCCACATTTCAGACATATCTCTTTGTCTGCATATTATCCTCTATATAGAATACAATCATTTGGAAATGCATGAAATGATATGTAGTCAACACCCAACATTTTCAACAATTTCTTTGCCTCTTCGCAGCTATCAGGCAAGACATTATCACTCAGAAGAACCTTATCTCTGAATAAACTCTAGTTGGTGATCATGGAAAAATATATTAACAAATGTACATTAATGCTGATATAATTATTAACGTTCATAAAATTCACCATTTATAATGTTCGTTGTACTCTACTGATTATTTTTCTCAAATTTATACAAGAGAGGACTTTATCGTAATTTACCTCAAGATTTCTGAGAGACATGCATTCGACAAACCAAAATTTTCTTTCAAGCGGTACAGTAACATCATTATCCACAACTGGGTAGACTTTGACTGACCCCCAGGTCCAAAGTGAGGGGTGGTGGAAAAAAAATTAAGGCTTTCGAAAAATTTGTCAGCGATATGAGCATCATCCCCTAGCTGATCTTCGTTTTGGAATGCATCTAACAACATTGTCTTCGTGGTAGTCGTATCCCTTAAGTAATCATCCATACCAGCCTCTATTTGGTTGCCTCCATTTCCAACATTTGAAAAACTACTATTGTTGTAGTCATTTCTAATTGGTGAATCTGGACATAGCAGGAATTGAATCGATGGTCGATTCAACCATTCTTGGTATTGTTCCTCTCTGATTTTTTCTCTTAATTTAGTCTTCTCTCAATTTTACATTGTCATGGAGTGCAACAGAAGATGGTAGGTAGGATTCTCATCATCACTAGAATCCCAATAATTTAAAAATAGATATATTTGATCATAATTAGTACAAAATATATGATACCAATTAGTAACCACGTTGAAAATATTGCATGATTAATTGGTTTGACGTTGAAATAATTACATTAATCAATATACCAAACAATTATAATTATTACCATAATTATTTTTCCAGGATTGTGGCTAGAAGATGCAATATTGTTACAATTGGTAGGTTTAAGCATCTGTCTATTTTCATCTACCAAATACGCCTTGCGATATGTTGCTCATGATAAGAGCTTCCAATGTTTTGGAGTTGAAGTTTGAATATTTTGTGCATCTAAACTCGATTCTGAATCTACGTGAACCTGCAAATTTGTATACATTATAAATTTAATTAAGCTGTGCATGATTGACATGGATGAAAAAATGAAAATATAGATAAAATCTAAATTAAATATTATGTGATCTCGAGATGGATAAGGGGAAATGCATGATGGACTTTGAGAAATATTATGGAATGAACTGGATTTTGAAGAATTGTCCATTTGATATAATTATGATATTTTCTCCTTGCATTTGAGCAAAATCAATAAAAAAACTGCATGCGCACACCTAAAAGTAATTTCAATGAATTAAAAATGGAATTCTTGTTATCGGTGTTAATATACAAAACACCGCACCAGTTCATTTTCGTTAATGCACATCGGTGTCGTGATATAGATGGATGCACCTTTGCGGTGATATTAAGTGACGCACCAGCAACGAATAACTGCAAATAAAAAAAACGCAACTCTATTTTCTTTAAGTGAAAAAAAAGGTAAATTGAAAAATGGGAAGCAAAATATTTTCAAAAATCTAATTTGATAAAACAATTCTTTAAATACTAAACACTTTTCATTATTTCACTATTTTTTCAAACAAAATCAGCCAGAGATTTTCATGAGACATAGTTGGAGCAACAAAGCATGCGAGCAGTATGGAGCAACAAAATATGTTCTAATAGAAGTATTCAGACAATCATAATTTCAAACCTCTAGTGATTCAAACCTTGTAGCATCGAATTTCAAATGATCTCGTTATCAAAGTTTATTGTTTTTTTTTACTTTTTCTGCAGTTTTTTTTATGCAGAAGGAAAAAATTTCAATTCCTTTTTCATTTTTAGAAACAAAATAAATAAAAAATCCATTTTTACCCTAAACCCTACATTCTTTTTGTTTATACCCTTTCTTCTCCCTATTTTTGTGATTTCGGAATTAGGGCTTTTTTTTTTAGATTTATAGGGTTTTTGTATTGCTATATAGGCCTAAGACATCCGACCCACGGGACAAATTGCATGGTTGGATCTCAATCCATGTCGGCCCTTGCGTGAATTTTTGAATTTTTTTTTTTATCGGTGTGCCCTCCGTAACCTAGCGCACCGGTGTGCTATATTATCCCAGTGCACCGCGAAAGTACTGTGATAAAATATTTAAAGACAATTTTTTTTAATCAGTGCACCGTATGTAAATGTTGGGAAAAATACTGAGAGGGGGGGGAGGGGGTGAATCAGTATTTAAGGCTGACAAAAAACATTTTACTTTTTCTTTCTCTAAAAGCCATACGCTACTTTCCTGAAACCAACTCGCGTATACACGCGAATATCCTTCATAAAACTCGCGTACATACAGAGATCTTATTATGCATTTAATTCTTTACTTAGATCTATGCATCATTCATTCATCAGATGTTTAGTTATTAGTAAGCATGTCCAGTAACAGTAGAATAAACCATCACACATAAGCAACACACATGAACACCAGGATTTAAGGTGGAAACCACAGTCGGGAGAAAACCACCGCTGCCGTCATCTCTGTCTTCAGTATTTTATTATAAAGAAAAAATCTTACAACAATGTACTAGCACAGACTCATACCAGCACATAGGCACCCACCTACAGAAGGCCACAACCTTCTCTCGTTTACCAGCCTCTCCTGGAAGGGAGCTACAACCCCCTGCTCTCATTTACCAGCCTCTCCTGGAAGGGAGCTACTACCCCCTGCTCTCGTTTACCAGCTACCACTGGGAGGGAGCTACAACCCCCTCTCTGAAGGCTTCGACCTTCAACACCTCTGTGGACCACGTTTCATCAATTTTCGTACTGGATCCAACAGCTTCCATACAACACATCTTGTAGGCCACTTTTCATCATATTTTCAAACTGGACCCACTCCACACATTTAAGCTCAACATTCATCAAACTGTAACTTATAACCCCATCAATTCATTCATTGAAGAATCAACCAATCAACCAACAACTTGATCTTCAGCAGCATATTCATCATTCAAACAACCCAGTTCTTGATGAATACATTATTGACAGATATCAGTAAAACAGTAGAACAGATCAGACATTTCATTCCACTTACTTCAACAAACCCTAGATCCCATACGCACTTTTAATTCACTGAACATGTGTATGTACGTGCTTTCATGCAGACCAACCCACGTATACTTCTGTGCATTCTTCAAAAAACCCTATCTACCCATATGTGGTTTTCCTTAAGCAGACCCGCGTATACACGCGCTTTCGCTGAAGCTAACATGTGTATACATTTGTAACTTTTCAGGACTGTGCAGCTCTTCAGATCAGATAAACAACTCAGATTTCATCCTTTACTTCAGAAAGTATTTCGCCTCATCTCAGATCTAAACATTCCATAAACAGATCTAGAAAATACATATACATTTCAGATCTAGAGATCCCTCTTCATCATTTTCTTCATTGGTGCATCATAGATTCAGATCTATCAATCAAGAACAGAGTTCACCCATGCACATATTCCTTAGAGAGATTTATTCATTCACAAACCTTACTCCTGCACACACTTGCACAATGATCTTCTTCTCCTTATATAGGTTTAGCCTTTATCAATACCACGAGCCAAAACCACACCACTTCCGATGGTATTCCTGGACGGGATCAAATAGATAATCAAGCGCTCAATACAATTGGCCAATACCATGGTAACACCCCTAGATTTATAAATTTAGAGCGTAAATAGCGATACACGACTTGGCACGTATTTTCCATGTGCATACGCTACTTCACCTTAACAAACCTGCGTATGAATTGTGACATACCTTGTTCAACTTTATTCTGGCACTTTCTGAGTTCCTTTCTTCTGCTACTTCTGAACTAATCTTTAGATACATCAGATTTACAGTATTAACAACTTATCAAGTTAGTTTCCATCAAGAACAACTTCATTCAACAGGTTCCATCAAAGTCAACACATTGTATCACATTGCCAACAATATCCCCTTTAACTCATCAAGAAGGTTGTCATCAACTTTATCAAGTAGGTTTCCATCGAGGACAACGCTCTGCATCATATTGCCAACAATCTTATTTCATCAAGTAGGTTGCCATCAAGGACAACATATGCCAACAATCTCCCCCTTTGGACTTGATGGCAACTATGATGGTGTTTGATCATTACAACAGATAGATTCATTGATAATAATCATTATGCAAACATATGCAAACACCATGATACTCTCCCCCTATTCAAACACCATGTTACTCTCCCCCTTTGACATCAAGGGAAAAGGGTGGATCAAAAACCAAGACAAGGTTTTTCTTCCCTTGTATAAAGAAGAGCTCTGTAGAACTAATGTGCACTGAAGGTACCATGCTCCCCCTGAATCCATGTTGAATCTTCAAATGAATTTTTCAATGACTCTATGACCTTTCTTACCACCAAGGACTCAAACTTACATCAATGATCCAGCTAAGTGGATTTACATATGAGACTCAAATACCCAACCAAGTGGGTTTACACCTTTTGACTCAACTACCCAACCAAGTGGGTTTACAAATTTGAACAATCCCTTTACATGACTGAAAATTACAATTTACATCATAGGTCATAGTCTTTTCATCAAATTAAAAATATGAAATTTTATAACCAATATCAATACCAGAGGACCTCAAGAGAGAGATCATATTTCAGAACCATCATAATGCCAAAAATGCATTACATTTAGCAATGCTAATGCTCCCCCTGAAGGTGTGCATCCAATGCATCCTTTCCAGATGACCAAAACTTCTTCTTAGCTTGTGCAGCCTGAACACTTTCAATAGCAATAACATCAAGGCATCTTCACCCAATAACAGAGAATGAAATAGAAATATAAGAGCTAAAACACCACAAGAGACACCAACTAGCATCAAAGAAACCAAACAGCACCACATCTTGTGCTGAAGAAATGCTGACCCAGAAAGATTGTCAGCAACCACCCATACGCGGTTTTCTTTGTATGAACTCGCGTATATACACGACTATATTTCAAGAAACCCGCGTATCCAATTTAATCTTCTGGTTTTAAGTAGATCTGATCTTGAACATGGCAGAGACAACTCCCAACTTCCGTCTGAGATATTAGAATGCTTCCCTAGAATATATGAGAAGAGAAAGATAGGACAATGTAGTTGTGTATCCAACAGTTGTAGCATAATCACATCAGTAACCAAGCCTTTAGACTCTTTGCAGCATCAGCATATTCTTAAGAGGAACTATCACACCAGAACAACTTCTTCAATAGACAGTATGTGTCAAGCAATCATCCATGTGATCTGTAATCACCAATACGTTCAAGATTTATCATGATGTAACAATATGTCAATAATCGTCAGCAACAAACTCTGCATGATCTATCCTTATCTCGGCATCATAGAAATTTCATCTCATCCATGTGAGAAAACCAAAGATATTCTTCAACAAAAAAACAATGAGGGCTCATCCATAATCTCATCATAAGAAACCATGTAACATGTCATCATCATTTTGAGCAAGAACTACGGAATAATCAAATACAATGCCAACAATGCAATCATTATATGTTCGACTGATGCTCCCCCTGAACCTGTGTTCCTGATCTTTAGCTATCTTACTGTATCCATTAGAACTTGTGTGTATACGCGGCTTTAGTTCACTAAACCCGCGTATGGAAAGTGAGACACTGAAAATTTCCACAACTTCATCTCCCCCTGAATTTGTACCACCTGTACCTGTCTTCTTCACATCATATGCACTGTCAGAAATAAACATAACCAGAATTACCAAACCAACCATGGGAATCATCATACAATGCTCCCCCTGTGATGATACATTAATAATCCCTATAATGTATCTCACATTACTCCTGCAGTCATTATGAGAAGTAAAATTTAGAAGCGGATGACTGAAGTAGGGTCAATAGTCCCTACGTTTCTGACCGATCCTTTTTCTTTTTCCAGCTTTTCTTGAACTTTCTTATTGTGCACTGAAAATTATCCAATTTCTCAAATCTATTCATCCTACACTCTTTTTCTACATGTCCATACTTGTTACAAGCATAACATCTTGCATGACCAGAAAAGTAAGCATAAGGATCATACTGTGTTTTTCTATTCTTACTTCTATTGCAATCAGCTGCTTTATGACCATACTTGCTACATGAAAAACAATATCCCTTGAAGAAACCAGAGTACCTTTCTGTGTAGAATCTATTTGTATGTGAATGAAACATTCTGCTTCTGCAATTGGCTGCAACATGCCCATAATTATGACATTTAAAGCATTCAACATTATTGAACAAAGGAGGGAATGATTTCTTTTGAGAGTTCATGATTTTCGGTTGACTTTTTGTTTCTTTTAACACTTCAGACTTTGCATTGATATCCTTCGAGTCTTTAGCACTTCCTTGTGAACTAGATTCTCCTTTAACAGTTTCATGAAAACTAAGGCCAAATTTAACAAAAGGAGACCTTTGACTACTAATAATATTGTCCAGAATCTTAGAACTATCTTGAAACCTCAAGAGTTTATCTTTTTCTTCTAATTTACTTTTGATAATATTTACCTCAACCTCCAACCTTTGACATTTCTTCTTCATACTTTCTTCAACCCTTTTTCCTTCTTCTACTTGATCATTCAATGTTAAAATCTCTTCTTTCAACCCATTTTCTTGTACTTCAAAAAATTGTAAAAGTTCTTCATTCTTCTTATTTGATTTTTCCAGATCTGTTTTGAGCGAGATGATTTCTGCTTCACGTCCTTCTTTTTCAAATTATTTTAGAGGTTCCACATTCTTCTTATTTGATGTTTCGAGATCTACTTTTAGACAGATGATTTCTGCCTCAAGTTTTTCACTTTGATTGGTTGCATAAACGTACAACTTTTGATACTTGTCTATCTGTCCATTTTGTATTTCTATATTTTCATTCATTCTAGAGATCACATCTTTGTAGATAGATTCCTTCCTTTTAAATTGATCCCAATAATTACTTTCATCATTGATCTTGAGATCTGCTTCTAGACTTATATTTTTACTTTCACTATCTTTGTCATTGCATGCACAAGAAAGTGGATCACAAGAACAACAATCAATACCCGTTTCCTCTTCTTCATTTTTTGCTGCACATGTTTTCTGAGGTATCTTCTTTCTTTGAGTAGCCTTCTTCTTTTGCTTCCTTGCCATGAGCACTTTCAGATCTTGGTCAGAATATTCTTCATCTTCACTTGACATTTCATTATTATCTTCATTTGTATAATAACTCTTTCCCTTTTCGAATCGTTTCCCTTTAGCATGATTTTGTTCATAAAGACATTTAGCAGCATAATGACCAATTATTCCACAAGTAAAAAAATTGAAGGGAAGCTTACCTCTGAATCTTCCAGTACTTGGTTTAAGTCTTCTCACAAAATTTTCCTCTTCTTCTTCTGATATATAACTCGATTCCTTGACAACTTCCTTTTCTTTTCCTTTTTCACATGCCTTAAAGGCAACTTCTCTGTTTTGAGAGAGACCTTCTTTTCGCATTTCAAAAGCAGTTAGAATACCATGTAGTTGAAAAATAGTAAGAGTTTGTAGATCTTTCCTTTCTTCAATAGCTGATACTTTTGACTCAAATTTTGAAGTCAAAGATCTTAAGACTTTTTCCACCAGAGTAGTATCGGTTATGGTTTCGCCCAAACTTCTCATATGACTTACAATATCATCTAGACGTAAAAATAAATTAGCAATACTCTCATCACTATGCATCCTTAAATTTTCATATTCAATTATGAGAGTTTGGAGTTTTGCACTTTTTACCTTTGTATCTCCTTCATAGCTTAGAATGATTTTTTCCCATATTTCTTGTGTTGAATTTAGCTGCATCACTTTAGAAAATTCTGGTTCAGACATGCTTCCTAATAAAACATTGAATGCTTTGGCATTGATTTCATATTTCTTCGTTTCTGCTGCACCAGTAGGAATACTTGCCGGATACTGATAACATTTTTCCACGATTGCCCATACTTTTGCACCAAGACTTTGCAAATATGCTTTTGTTCGTATCTTCCAGAATAACAGATTACTTCCATTGAATAGAGGTGGCTTTAGAGACAATACTCCTTCATGACTTCCCATTGCGACAGATCTCCTTCAAGCGATCAAGCTTTTGAAGAAGAGCCTGCTCTGATACCAATTGTTGGGAAAAATACTGAGAGGGGGGGGGGGGGGGGTGAATCACTATTTAATGCTGACAGAAAAATTTTTACTTTTCTTTCTCTAAAATCCATACGCTACTTTCCTGAAACCAACTTGCGTATACACGCGGATATCCTTCATAAAAATCGCGTATATACAGAGATCTTATTATGCATTTAATTCTTTACTTAGATCTATGCATCATTCATTTATCATATGTTTAGTTGGCAGTAAGCATGTGTAGTAACAACACAATAAACCATCACACATAAGCAACACACATGAACACCAAGATTTAAGGTGGAAACCCAAGTCGGGAGAAAACCACTGCTGTCGTCGTCTCTATCTTCAATATTTTATTATAAAGAAAACATCTTACAACAATGTACTGGCATAGACTCATATCAGCACACAGACACCCACCTACAGAAGGCCACAACCTTCTCTCGTTTACCAGCCTTTCCTGGAAGGGAGGTACAACACCCTGCTCTTATTTAGCAGCCTCTCCTGGAAGGGAGCTACTAGCCCCTGCTCTCGTTTACCAGCTACCACTGGAAGGTAGCTACAACCCCCTCACTGAAGGCTTCGACCTTCAACACCTCCATGGACCACGTTCATCAATTTTCATACTGGATCCAACAGCTTCCATACAACACATCTTGTAGGCCAATTTTCATCATATTTTCAGCCTGCACCCACTCCACACATTTAAGCTCAACATTCATCAATCTGAAACTTATAACCCCATCAATTAATTCATTGAATCATCAACCAATCAAACAACAACTTGATCTTCAGTAGCATATTCATCATTCAGACAACCCAGTGCTGTATGAATACATTATTGACAGATATTAGTAAAACAACAGAACATATCAGACATTTCATTCCACTTACTTCAAAAAACCATATATTCCATATGCATATGTACGCGCTTTCATGCAGACCAACCCGCGTATACTTCTGTGCATTCTTCAGCAAACCCTATCTGCCCATACGCACTTTTCCTTAAGCAGACTCGCGTATACACGTGCTTTTGCTGAAGCTAACCTGCGTATAAATCTGTAACTTCTCAGGACTGTGTAGCTCTTCAGATCATATAAACAACTCAGATTTCATCCTTTACTTTAGAAAGTATTTCGCTTCATCTCAGATCTAAACATTCCATAAACAGATCTAGAAAATACATTTACATTTCAGATCTAGAGATCCCTCTTCATCATTTTCTTCATTGGTGCATCATAGATTCAGATCTATCAATCAAGAAGAGAGTTCATCCATGCAGATATTCCTTAGAGATATTTATTCATTCACAATCCTTACTCCTGCACACACTTGCACAATGATCTTCTTCTCCTTATATAGGTTTAGCCTTTATCAATACCACGAGCCAAAACCACACCACTTCCGATGGTATTCCTGGATAGGATCAAATAGATAATCAAGCGCTCAATACAATTGTTCAAAACCATGGTAACACCCCTGGATTTATAAATTTAGAGCGGAAATAGCCATACATGACTTGGCATGTATTTTCCCGCATGCATACAGTACTTCACCTTAACAAACTCGCGTATGTATTGTGACATACCTTGTTCAACTTTATTCTGGCACTTTCTGAGTTCATTTCTTCTGCTACTTCTAAAATGATCTGTAGATACATTAGATTTACAGTATTAACAACTTATCATGTCAGTTTCCATCAAGATCAACTTCATTAAGCAGGTTCCATCAAAGTCAACACATTGTATCACATTGCCAACAATTTTCCCTTTAACTCATCAAGAAGGTTGTCATCAACTTTATAAAGTAGGTTGCCATCAAGGAAAACACTCTGCATCATATTTCCAACAATATTATTTCATCAAGTAGGTTTCCATCAACTTCATCAAGTAGGTTTCCATCAAGGACAACATATGCCAACAGTAAAATAGGGCACTGGTGCACTATTTCATTATGGCGCACCGCGAACGTGCTATTTCATAAAAAAATGTTTTATTTTGTTAATCGTTGCACCATGTAACATATAACGCACCACAATGGGTCTCATAGTTTACAGAGAGCACCATATGGTGGTCCCTTTTTTACGCGGGGAATTTATGCTACAAAAACTGACACTGAACGATTTTTATTACTTTCTCTGTGTTAATCAATGTGGTGGTTAACATGTAACACACCAGTGCTTCTTGGTCACATAGAGCACTATATGGTCTATTATACTATCTTTGTGGTTCATTTATAAGACACCCACGCATTGATGTCGGTGCGTACACCATGAATGGCACACCGGTTTCTTGAGATTTTTTTTTTACTTGAAAATTTGACAATTTATTTATAAAATATATAAATGAATGATATGGCATAGGTTTCATATTGATAAAAAATACTATAAACACATCAAGAAAAGAAAAAAATGAAAATTCTTTGAAAATTCTTTACAAAAAAAATTATTTTTGAACTATATGTAAGTTTAAGTAATATCTACTGTTTACTGTGTATAATTCTGAGCCATAAAATGATGAAGCTCAATAATATTATTTCTGATCCAGGACCAGAAGAGTGTAAAAGCTTGATGAAAAAATTGCAAAAGGATGAACGAGGTGAATGAAAAAATACTATCGATCCAATATCAGTTTATTTTTTTAATATTAATTAATAATATACTTAAAATTATTAGATGACATGTGTTAAACAATATATTAATTCACATCCATTTAATGTTCTACAGGGACCAACAACTCATAAAAGGAATTTTATTCTAAGAAAAGAAAAAAAATAGAACATGCAAATGAAAATGAATTGCTCCTTAGCTCATCTGGAGTGGTGTTGGAGGTTAACAAAATGGGGAAAAACTTTTACAAAAGTTTGCGGGATCTAGTGGAACGAATGTATAGACGTTCTTTCCACTGACAATATAAAAATCAATCAAATGATTTCAAGAACCAAATTTTATCTAAACTCGAGGACGAGTCTCCAGAGAATTGGTCAATTAGGCATGTCAAACTTTTAATAGAAAAAACATACAACAACAAAAAAGAAGGAATGAAAAATTAATATTCCTTTAAATATTTGTCTAGAATTACTTATAAATATCATTTACAAATATCACTTTTGTTATATTTAATTTTAATATATCAATATAAAAATTAAATAGTTTATTGTAATGTTACATTTTCAGGAAGATTATAAAAATTTCAAAATATGAAGGAGCTAATATCAGAAATATGCCAGTAGGAATTTCCAAAAAGGTGTACAAGGAGATGGTCAAAGAAATGGACAAAATTTCATCACAGGAAGAGCCATCTCAACAACAACATGCTTCAAATGTAATGTGTAATAATTGAATTTTTCGACCATTAGGTACAATTAATCAACAATTTAATAGTATATATTAATTTTCAAGTATTTTCTTGCAGAAAAGAAAAAAAAATGGAACCCATTCGGTGCATAAAATAGGACGACAAGGAATAAAAGGTTTGATATCTAAGTTTGTGAGTAATTTTTATTTCCTTATACCAACTTAACTAGATTTCATTTTGTATTTTTTAACTTATTTTACGAAAATCATCATTGAATATCTTCAAACAGGTGCTAACATACAAAGAAGAACCATCAGACAAATGGATTGGCAATGGGTTAAATATGGGTTGTGAGTATATGTTGGAATATCAAAAATTAAGTGTGGAATTTTTAAGCATCTATCGATCTTGTTTTACTTAGCTCCGTCTATAATTAATAGAACAAAAAAACCTTTTATATTAAATTTATGATTTGTTATTGGGTATAAAACTTGCTGGAAAAAAAGTATGGAACTGTGCCAAGAGATGAAATCTTGAAAGATGGCATACTACATGGTTTTGAAATAATTTGTATAGTTCATGAGTCAATTGTTTCTATGGTACATCATTTCTTTCCGATTTACATTGATGTATATTATTTAATATTGTAAATTTCACTATTCTCACCAATGTATATACACTCATTACAATTTATTTTTATGTTTGTAGATGGAAGGTGAAGAATATCTAGAAAATAATCAACACCATGAACAAAACATTCCTAAAAATAACCCAAGTCATGGAAGTAGCTCTAGCAGTGACAGTAGTTCAAGCAAAGAATGATGATCACTACATTTGGATATCAAAGCAAGGCATTGTATTTTATGAAATATTTGTCTGTGAAATCAGACATTTTGTTTAATTTAATGGACATAGTGTTGAAATTTAAAGACAAAGGGATACTAATAACTGTCGCATTTCATATGAAAAACACTGTCTTATTCATATATATATAATAAAATATGATTTACTTTATTCTATTGCATTCTCCATTGTCATTGTGAAATGTAACACCACTGATTAAATTTATGGATGATTAAATCTTATAATGAAGAGACGTGAAATTTGATAATATGATATAAAAAAATAATCCAAACATCACATTCAAATGCAGTAATAAAAATTTAATTCATATGAATATTGTTAAAAGATGTGTCATCTTTTGTTGAATAATGAATTTTAAAAAATCACAATAATTATGATATGATATAAAAATTTAATCCAAACATCACATTAAAATGCATTAATAAAAACTCAATAAATTTAAATATTGTTATAAGATGTGTCGACCTCTGATGAATAATGAATTTTAAAAAATCACAATAATTGCACTGTCAAATGTCAATGTTTCTAGAAAATACAAAATGAACATTGGTGAGTGTCAGTTACTGTACACCATTGTGTTTGTATGATACAGTGCATCGGTTCATTTCTACAACCTATATGCATCGTACAAATACCAATACCAATTTTTAAGCTTCATGCATTTGTGAGATACTGCGCATCGGGGCATTTATGTGAGGCTACACACCGGGGCACTTGTACGACCTATGGGCACCGCATAAATACCAATACGAATTACAACAAATAGTGCGTTTTTCGGATACTGCGCACCAGTGCATTTCTATAACTCGATGTACCGCTGTGTTTAGACGACCTATGGGCACCGCACAAATCCCAAGACCAATAAAAATGGCCTCGTGCGCTGTATCACCAACAATGTGCCCTGGTGTAGTTTTATACCTTGACGACCCGGTGCATGCACCTTCGACCACCCCATGCCACCTTATAGATGACACACACCTGTGCACTGGCACCTTCGTAGCGCACCGATGAAATAAACATCCATAATAACCTTCAACCGTCGATGTTTTTTAGTTTTCTTGAAATTTCGTTAAAAGCTCCGCCAAATCCTTTGTAACCATAAATAGATGTTGTAGAAAATGTTTTTTTGACAATTTTGGCTAATTTTATAACACTAAAACCTCCTTTATACCCTCCACAAGAGGGTATTTTCCTTGTAGTGATGGATCATATTTTTTTCTATTGTTCTATGTGCACCTTTCTGCATGACCACGACCCTCTTCATCGGCAGTACACCAACAACTCCATCGCTTGACTTAAATTTCCCTTGTGAGATCGAAACAGAAAATACACATAAATCACAAATACTAAATACACAACATTTTGTGCTTTGTAATGGAAAAAATCTAACATGTTGTAACTTTTTTGATAAATTCAATAACATAGAAAACATGCTTACCATGCAGTTGCGAAAGAAAATCTATACCAATAGTGGTGCTTCCCCCCATCTTAAATTTAGGTATGATTTTCCCTAAATCAGAAAGAGAAGCATTACGATGAAATCCATCTTGAAAATATATCGTCGTATGCTTCTCATCTCCAGTTTACGATGAACAATATTCAACCCAAAAACAAGAAACACATTAAGTACAATTGCAAAAACCCTCCAATGACTCCAAATTTGGAAATTACAGAACGCGGGTGTTTTGTACCTTTGATTCAATTTGAATAATATCATATTTTAATTTCCATACATCTATTTTTCTGCTATGCACCTATAATATTCACCCCGAAAAAAATCTAACAATTAATATTCAACTTCCATTCCTTAACTTCACTATTTAATTCATACGAACTACACCAACATTAACTTCACTAAAATCAAAATATTAAAATATTATCCATATACCACTCCTTGATCATGTTCTTGATGTGAAACACCATAGTGATGAGCTACATTTTCTAAGATTATACCCATAGGAAAAACACATCGTTGTGTTTTTCTTAAAAAATCAACCTATTGCAAAGGGCTACAAAATCCATGAGTGTGTTTCACACAAATATATATATATATATATACTTGTGTAGGAGTGTGTGTGTGTATGTTTGTATATGTGTATATAGTTTTGTATAAATATGCATGCAATAATAAGTTGTATTAAAGACATAGAAGAGTATGGAAAAAAACATCAGATTGAAACTATTTAAAAAACTAAAAGACTTTTCTTACAAAAAAATTAATTTTTATTGAGACCTACCTTGGAATTCAAAGAACCTTCCCCTGGTATAGGATTTACATTCATTGACTACACTCCTACACCGATGCCTGAAGTAACAAAATTGAAATAAGAAAGTTATCTAAATTCAAACCTGCTATGATAATCCAGTGGTAGAAAATAGATATTGACATGCCAATGTAATAAAACTTAGCTTTAATTGCAGCTGCAACATCTACAATTACTTGCAGGCCTAAACAACATTTTTTATTTGCATTCCGAACAGGTAGAATATCTAGAGAGATGACATGGTAAGAAACATGTAGTTGACACAAAAACGTTGTCATCCAACAAGAAAATAATTCATTTCACACATTAAATAGTAGTATATATACCTATGAATACAACATACAAAGAAACCATCCTGCACTCATTGGCATGTTGAGAGTCTGGTGAAATAATAGAACCTAGGATAATATCACCAACTTCAACTACATTAAGTCTAGTCTTATCAATCAATGCCTCTAGGAAGCTACATATAATTCAAAGACATATTTTTGCACTCATGCATCATGGAACATAATGGTTAGGGGGGAATTTTCAAGCTGCATAAAAAAATCATCAATTAATTTATCAGTGTAACCACTAATCCATACCTTCAAAGTAGGAGCAAGAAAGTCATCGACAAGAGTATCCTTAAATCCTCCACATTTAGAATTGAAAATAGGGGTATGATAAGATTTTTAAATGTGACAATCAGATAGAGAAAAACTAGCCATTGATTAGTTAATAAACAAAAATTAAGAAAACTTTGAACTCAATTAGCCACATAAAATGCAAATTGTTGGATGATATTTCCTAAAAAAACATCAATTAATCTTGAAAAAAATGGAAACTTACACAACAATGACAACATCGTCACCAAAATCACCAACTCTTTCATAGGAAACATTCTCTCCAACTTCACATATTGAAGCCTGGTCAAAAGAAAATAATGATCGATACTTATATTCTCGGTAGAAGATTCATATTTTAAATGTACTCAACATATTCTTGAATCTCTTCTAATGTAAAGGACATAAAATACATTTTTCATAATATATTGATGGAAAAAACAAATTAACAACTTCCCAAATAAAGGGTGCAAAAAATATAGTTAAGGGAATTCAATTTTTAGGATTGACGTTAACTCAAGAATGATGGTATATAGGTAGTGGTTTTGAGCCCATGGTGTTATGTGAGTAATATTTGGATGGAAAGAATCATATAAATAAGCATATTAGTCTCCATTGTAATGTGCCAAGGGCTAAGAAAGTGTGGTCTCCCTCACCATGGGTTGTAAGGGGCCAATGGTTATGCAAGTGTGGTTTCCCCACCCATTGTAAGGGGCCAAATGTTTACCATCTTGGCTAGGATTTAATGGAATTCCGTTAGTTAAGTTATCCCTAGATTTGGGGTTTTCCTAGGGTATTTATTGGGTTTGTTAGTGTGTGTGATTTATTATATATTGTGTTTTTGTTAGTGTGTGTGATTTATTTTATATTGTGTTAACTGTTATGTTTATTTACATTTCCTTTTATACATGACACCAAATAATTTGAATATGACACAAGCATCCATCAACCTCCATACAATAAAATGTCAAGCATTCCAAATCCATCAACACATTTCAATATATAACATTGAATATCTCATTTAAAAACAATATCAACCACCACAACCATTTCACAGAAAGCTATGAACAATACTTTTCACCAAAAAAATCCACAAAATACAACACTCACGGCCCCTTCCCCAACCCCCACCTGGACTAAATTCAAAAACGAAACAATAATAGGAAGTTTTATATGTAAGTATTTAAAGTACATTTCATTGTATTTCTTATTTCAAATAATTCACAGTAAGTATCCATTTGAATGGATTACTTTAACATTCCTTCTAGGGTTTCAATTCCCTTTAGGCTTTGACACAACAAACGACCGTGTGGGTTGCAGCTTCCTAGTCTTTAGG
Source organism: Pinus albicaulis (assembly GCA_034641835.2). Taxonomy (NCBI): domain Eukaryota; kingdom Viridiplantae; phylum Streptophyta; class Pinopsida; order Pinales; family Pinaceae; genus Pinus; species Pinus albicaulis. Next base: position 340,470,842 of record CM076577.1, on the reverse strand, counting down.
GTACATAGAGAGTCAATTTTTTTCCTTTCACTTCCTTCCTTTCCAGTAATATTGTGGAATTATTTTGGGTGGTGCCAAACATGGTTCATTTACTAATATCATATATAATCCTAAGAGTTAATTGTAACACTTGATAATTCCTAGAAACCATAGCCTCAAATTGCACTAAATAACCAAAGTAAAAATGATATTGAGCATAAGGATATAGTTCCATTTTGAAAAAACAAAAATTATTGTATGAAGTTAAGTTCTACTCTAATTTCTAAAACATATTTGGAGAAAACCATCAAAGTTAAAAGAGCAATAATATTCTAGTTAATTTTAAAAATAGAGAAACCTCTTCATATTTTGGTTATGAATAGAAGGGCTTGCAACCTTCACTGTCATCCATCATAATTGAAGAGAATGGCACTAATTTTTTCTACACCCCCCAAATATCTTATATAGGTTAACTTCCAATACGTTGGTCTATATTGAAATGGTTATGTCTATTATTAATATTTTGGTTGTCATTTGTGATATTGTCCTCCAAGTTGGTGATTTTCCATCTGTGAAATTTCCTTCCTAGTGGTTGTATCATGGAAGGGATGCCACCATGGCTTGGTGAACTAACAAGTTTGAAGGAATTGTACATTTAAAATGACTAGATGTGGAAGTATTCCCATACATCCACATGTGTTGTGTGTTCCCTTAATTCCTTCCAACAAGGAGTGGGATGACTTCTAACTTAAATTTGTTTTATTCCCAAATGATATCCTTAGTTACCTTTCCAGTTCCTAATTTTTTGAACCATATTGTTACATATGAAAACCTTATTACAACAACATTTGCAACAATACACCTAATATCCTTTAAGATATCATGAGCACTCCTATATTTGATACCACATTTATCTGAAAACTGATTAATCAAGGGTAGATTTCTTTCAATATTGAGTGTATAATTTCCTTATTCAGTACTTAAGTTAGCCCCTGAATTGGAGCTTTAAATTCATATTTTATTTGATATTCCAATGGAGAAAAAAAAATATATCTTTGTGATTCATCATTACCCCATCATTATGAGATCTGCCTGATTAGACCCTAGTTACCTCATCAAGATTTAATATGAACCGACTCTCAAGAGGTACCTCCCTAGGAAGGAGGTTTAGTTTGGTGGAAATAAAGTAGTGGATGTATGTTTATATGTGCTCTTCTTTTGACTATTTTGAATTTTCCTTTCTTTATTGCTAGACCTTGTTGTTTTTCTTTGTGTAACTTTTTTTACTTTATTTATACTATATATGATTTTCATATGATTGGGAAAATCTATGACGCTACAAATATGATTGAATGGTAAGATAAGCTTCTTCACATTCTATGGATTATTACTTATCTTTTGGTATGCCTATTTTAGCATTTGGTGAGAATTGTTTGCTCGTCCCTTTTAAGAGGCAAAGCTATTATGTGCATATCCTATGTCTTTGAGCTTAGGAAATTGATAATTTCTGTACCTAAAGAGGAAAATAAAAGTGTATCCATTATGTGTGTACTTATACATTGTTTCATAGTTCCATTCATTACACAAAATCTACAAATAGTTGGTTACTATTTAGAAATAAATCTCATGATTTCGCCTTCTTGAGTAGTCCATCATGCACAACTTTGTAAAATAATACTACATTATGTCACATATTTATTTTGCAGTTAAACTCTTATTTTCATTGTGAGTAAACATTTTTGGGCCCCTATCCATGTTTTCCAGACACCATCTTTGAAAATATCTTCTAAAAATATATAAAAATTGTTTAGAGACTACATCATAATCTATATCATATTAGATTCCTTTCCTGTAGAATGTTTAGAATTATGATTCTATTTATATCAAACGAAGTACTATATTCTTCATTTATTTTAGCTATTTAACAGATAGCTCAATTAGAGTAAATTTTTTTAACACTATATGGATAAAAAAATTTCATTTGGACATATTTGTGTGCATCGTCAATTTGCATGCAAATTTACTGATAAAATTGTTATTATTGTAGCACAAAATTTTTGAGATATGCAGATCCCTCATAATTCTAAAACTCATTTAAAGGAATAGTTGCTGCATGAGTTTGATAAACTTTCAACTATAATAATTTGGACTAGATTGTGTTCGGCATGAGTTACACTTCTTTTTTCTTACTATTTTTCTCCAATAAATGAAAATCCTTCCATATATGTTTGGTGATTACAATCTCCGCTCTAGTGCATTGTTGAGAAAATTTATTTTATTTTCATTTTGGCACAATTGATGATTTCTTAGAATCACGATTGATGGAAGATGAGACCGTGCTATGGATCTGTGTCAAATTTTAGTGTAAATTAGGAAATGAGTGTTTGGATTGGACTAAAGGAGATTAACATGAAGTAAATATTTACCAAAAAAATTGATATGAAATAAAATCAATTATGTTTATATTTTCTAAGTATTCCTTCCAGAAATGATTCTAAAAATTGGAAACTACTCAAAATCCATCTTTAAAATACTAAAGTTTACAGTCTTACCCATTGCAAAGGTCTTTGTGATGTGTTTTCTTGGGCTCGTCATGGCTATAATATACGTCAATATTTTAACTCCGAAAAATTTCAATCTTCTCAATGTGTAGTATTCCTCTTCATATTTCATACTCATTGCATGTTGTAGCATGTTAATATTTAGGGGAGAAAAAAAATTTCTATCACAATTACAAATAAGTATATTAGTGCCCAGTAGAGGGTTCTACCAATACCTTCATTCCATATTATCACTGGTTTACCCATCAAAGGATGCCTCCTAAAATATTCTAACCAATTTAACATGAACCACTTGTTCCTTGAGGGTGTAGACAAGTTGGAAAAGTCCAGTTAGACACCTGAGCTATGTAACGAGGTCAAAACCCAAGGAGGTAGGGTGGGTGTATCCCAACAAGGTGTCTTTGGATTTCTCACAAGGGTCATGAGAAAAATTTTGTCGTTGGCTTTTATCAACCATTCTGGGATATCATACTTAGGTTCATTCACTTCAACAATTCCTCGATGATATGGAAAAATTCCTTGCAATTTCTCTTTCTTTATCTACCATCACCTTGACCATGCATTACTAGCAAATTTCTATTCAGATATTCACCTCGTTTAATTTATTTGGGTATCATTGAGGGATATGTATAACTATAAGCTCCTTTGTGTCTAGAAAGAGTCTCAAAAACTCCTAAAAATGGTCTCCCTTATGCACTATGTTTCAAAATAGATCAGTTACTGCATTATACACGTTTTAGATGTATTATGCTATTCTCTTAAAAATAGGCTAGGAAAATAGAGGTAGCGACTAATATTTTTCCTCCACCTAAAAAAATCATAGTTTTGTTTCCTATGTAATTCATTATCGTTGGTGGTGGAAATTATTCCTCTTTCCTTAAATGAGAAAGCCCTGATTTACCATTTCTAGAGGTTCTAGTATTCCCATACATCCACGTGTCACAAAATCTCTTATTTTCTCCAAAGATGCAATCGTCTCAATTCTCACTTCAATTTTCTTTAGTCCCAAATGATATTTTTTTTTCCTATCTAGTTCCTCATCTTATTGAACCATCTTCTTACGTAGGAAAACCTTACTACATGAACCTTTGCAACAAGACAACTAATTTCATTCAAGAAATCCTTAATACTTCAACCTCTGATTTCCCATTTATCTGAAACATGATTACTAGAGGGGAAAGTCTCTTTCAATATTGAGCATATCATTTACTTATTCAACACTTAAGTTAGTCCATGAACTCGAGCCTCAAATTCAATTTTTGTTTCATATCTTGATGGAGAAATAAAAAATGATATTATATTTTTTATTCATTACTAATCCATAATTCCTAGATCTTCTTGCATGGATCTTAGTTTCTCGATCAAGATTTAGTATGAACAAAATGGTAAGAGTCAAGACACAACCTAAACTTTATATCAGGACTTTAGGAAGTTGAGCTACATAAGACATTTGCAGTGAAACATTGATATGAAAAAATTGTATTAGTTTGTTATGCTAAGTGTACTTTTAGTTAATAAACATGTACATATTTGTCCCCATTTTGTTTCTTAAGGATTGACGAATATAACAATGAAACATAGATGAAATTGTGAGTTTTAAGAATGAAAATAAGCCTAAATAACACTGAACAATTGTGTATAATAGAGAAATAAAACCACACATAAGATTTACACAACAGACATGATGAAGAAGTACACCCCTCCTGGGCTACATCTGCTCGTCTAGCTCCCAATGGCATTTCCATCTTTCATTATGCTCCAATTTTTCAAATACATGTGTTTAAAAACCTCCAATGGTTGTTTTCTCTATCACCAATAGCTCCAAAATGCTCAAATTAGTCTAGTTAGACTCTTTTTTTTCACCAACTTGGTTGAAAATTGACCTAGCTAGGATTTTTCCAAATGTCTGTTACAAAACCTTCAATAAAACTGGAGGACTGCAGTTAACTTCAGTTAAAATTAGAAAAAGCACCCAATCTAGAGGGTGCTAAACTATACGCCAAGCGTAACCATCGAAGAATTAACTGTTATGGTTAAGGGGGAGGGGGTGGCCACATGTCGACCCGAAAACCCCTCAGTCAGGTGAACCATATTAATATGTTTGGCGCAGAACTTGGTGTAGTGGCGAAGTTCCACTACCCGTTGGCACGTTCGTTGGACACTGCACATGTGATAGGTTTGTTTTAAAATTCGTCGGGTGTTAGGATTTTATAACCATCGATTTATTGTAATTAATTTCACGGTTTTAATATGACATGTGGCCACCGTTTGGGGCCACCGGGGGCTTGGGAACACCAGCGAGCCCCCCCATACGCATAATTTCAGGGTCCCCCCCCAATACGCATAATTTGTAAGAAATAAATATATATCGCGCGCTTAGAGGGTAAGATGCACAGTATAGCAGAGTTGGTGGAAAAATTTGCAGGCACGCTGAAGGTCATGGGGTCGAACCCCCCGGACCTCAACAAAATTTTATATAACTAAACAGGGGTTACATGGCCACCTTAGGGCTGGCCACGTGTGATCCAACCATTGGCCCTTCAAACATACATACAACCACATCAAACGAACTAGAATGTGCCACTATGAAAGATCTGATTGGCATAGAAAGAAAAATATTCTCGAGAATATTGCCCTTTTTTTTTATTGTACACCTGCATGCTGACTGGGAATCCTAGTCAAAACTGTAAAATTTTTAGTTATTTGGGAAATTGATTAGAACACGATATCCGCCCCATATGACATTGGGTTTTCGAACCATTTATGGCACCAGAATCAGAACGATGAGATCTACCTGGTCGCTTAGGTTTGGTACAGCTTCGATCACTTTCAATTTTGATCAAAATTCAGAAATCCTGATCACACCTTCCCATTGGGAAGCTTTTGGACCCCAAAATACTTTATTACCTATTCAATAGATGAGGGTAAAACTCCCTCACCTTTCCAACTTCCATCCACTTTCCCTTGCTTGGCTTACTTCCTTTGAACCAAAATTGAAGGTAGTCAACACTTCACCTCTTGGATGCTCTTGTCCTCCTGTCAAGAATTGTATCTTTCTTGAGCTCATCCAGAAATTATGGCAAGAAATATTCAATAGAAGGTAGCTGAAAATCACTTCCTTGACCATCGATGAAAGGTGGCTCATACAAACGTAAGTTTTCAACATCAACAACTAAATACATTTGCATATATTAGGGAAAGTCAAATTTAAATGCATTGTTACCAACTTGCTTTATGTTCTTGAATGGAACACAGTGAATGGGTTTGAGCTTTTTACCTTCTCCTTTCATCCTTTCTTTTCATATGTGCAACCATACCTCATCTCCTTCTTTAAACTTGGGATCAATTCTATGTTTTTCATGCCTCTCCTTGTATTTTCTTTTACTCTTCTCAAGTTTTTCTTGAACTTGTTGATGTATAATATGAATTTTCTCAATGAAATTTTGAGCCTTGTCAATATCACTATGCCTATCAATTGCAACATCCTTCTCAAAAATGAAGTCTAATGGTGACTTCAGCAAATACCCAAAACATGCTTAAGAAGGTGATGTATTTGTAGAAGAGTTCTTTGTCTGGTTGTAAGCATGCTGAATGTAATGCACTTGTTCATCCCACAACTTGGGATGTTTGCTACAATATCCTCTCAATTGATTCACAACAATTCTGTTCACCACCTCAGTTTGGCCATTAGTTTGTGGATGAAAAGAAATACTTTTTTTCAACTCTGTGTCCATCATCTTCCAAATATTGGACCAAAAATTCCCAATGAACCTAGAATCCCAGTCACTAACAATAGAAGTTTGCAATCCATAATGAACCCATACATGTTAAAAATTAATTTCAATAGTTTGTTCAACAGTTATGGTTTTCTTACATGGCATAAGTATACACATTTTACTAAATCTATCCATAACTACATATAGATAATCATGCTGTTTTCTTAAAATAGGTAGACCTCCGAAAAAGTACATGGAGACACTCTCCCATGGCCTTGACGGTACTGGTAGTGGCGTGTACAACCCAATATTCCTATTGCTAGGCTTTCTTGTTGCACACATATAACCTCTTATAAAACACGACACACTATCTATCATTAGAGGCTAATAACAATACCTTTGTAGATTTGCCACTCTTTTTCTTACCCCAAAGTGTCCAACAATAAGAGACGAATGAGCCTCTCTCATGAGAGTTAGCCTCTCTCCTTGTGGTATACACAGCTTGCCCAAATGATACAAAATTTTTTAATGCATTTCATAATCATTTTCCTCAACTTGATTCTCTTCACTCAAACTAGCATACACATATTGAAATTCAACATCATGTGCATATTGCTCTGTGTAAGTCTCATGTACAATAGAATCATTTTTAAGTAAAGTAGAAGCACTTATAGTCAGCCTTGAAAGCATATGAACAAATTTATTGAAAATACCTTTATTGTACCTTGTAACCAAGTGAAACTGTTGAAGAAATCCCATCCACCTAAATTGTCATGATTGCTACAATTTTGTTTGTGACTGTAAGTACTCTAATGGTTGGTGATGGGTGTGTATAATTGTCTCTTTACCCTTCAATTAGTGTTTCCACTTCTTGACACTTTGTACCAACGCATACAACTCTTTTTCATATGTAGGATAATTAGTTACAACACCATTGAATGTTTCAAAATGAAAAGCAATAGGGTTAACATGGTGCAAAAGAAATGTGCCCATGGAATAATCACTAGCATCAGTTTGTACCTTGAATGGCTATCTCAAATTCGGTAATGCAAGGATTGGAACTGAATTTATCTTGTCTTTTAGAGCTTATAAATTTATTTTTTTTGCCTCCCCATTGGAAGACTTTCTTCACACTTTTCACTGCATTCATAGGAGCTGCTATGGCAGAAAAGTTAGCAATAAAATTTCTTCAATACTGAGCTGCACCTAAGAAGCTTCTTACCTCTGTTGCTTTTTTTGGAGTGGGCCAATTCACAATGGCTTCCACTTTAGAAGGATCAATTCTCAACTCGCCTCCTTCTACAATGTGTCCGAAATAAACCAAAGAAGTATTTTTGAGCTGACACTTTGACATCTTAAGAAACAATTTCTCTTTATTCAAAACATCAAGCACCCTATTTATATGCAAGACATGTTCTTCTCTTGTTTTTCTGAAAATCAGTATATCATCTAAATACACAATCACAAATTCATCAAGAAATGGATGCAAAAAATTATTCATAACACGCATGAAAGTTTCGGGTTCATTACACAAACCAAATGGCATAACCAACCACTTAAAGATTCCTTGTTTGGTTTTGAATGCACTCTTCCATATATCACTTTTTACAATTCTTACTTGATGATATCCACTTCGTAAATCTAACTTAGTGAAAAAAAATTTCTTCTTTTAGCTGATCAAGAAAATCATCTATCCTTGGAAGTGGGTATCGATTCTTTATCGTTATCTTGTTCAAAGCTCTGAAATCTACACACATGTGCCAAGTCCCATCTTTCTTTGGAATCAAGACTATGGGTGAACTGCAAGGTGAAGTACTTGACCTTATGAGTCCCTTGTCCAACATGTCCTTGATTTGCCCCTTTATTTCAACATTCTCCATTATTAACATGTGATACATGCCAATGTTTAGAAGAGGACAATATTGCTGCAACTGAATATCATGTTAAATCTCCCTTTTTGGAGGCAATACTGTTTCCTCCTCAAACATCTCATGATGTGCATCAACTACATCATATAAATATTATTTCAACTTAGGATCACAATCCTCAAATGATTCATGATTAACATCAGCTTTAGGCTTAATCATTGGTATAACAAATTTCTTACATGAATTCACCAACCTTTTTACCTATCTAGCATTTACCATAGCAATATTTGTCTTCTTGCGATGTGCTCTAACAATGTACTCCTTGTGATATTTGAATAAAAGGTATTTTTTCTCATGTAAATGGAAGATAGCTTTCCTATAATATAAGTAAGTATTTCCCAACAAAATATAGGTCATGTCAAGCGCAACTACATCTAATTCAGTCGTGTTAACGAAATGTGCAATTATTGTAAACCACAATATGCACTTCTTTGAAACCTGTAAATTTTAATCCTTATAAATCCAACCAAATGGATTAGGTTTTCAATGTGTAATGGTCTCAAGATTGAGTTTCTTTGCCAATTATTCATAGATTAAGGTTTCTTGTGACCCACTGTCAAACAATGTGTCAATATTGGTATGTTTGGATATGACCCTCACATGAAACAGTTAAATTATCTCTTCTTCATTTGGAGCTTGTATGTGACAGTTTGATGTACTAGTACCGGGTTTAGTTTTAATTTATTTCCCCTTAATGTTGTTCAATCCCATGGCTGCAATTTTAGATTCACCACCTGAATCCTGTCCTAAATCATGTTGATTTGTAATTGCATTTTTCGATTTGCCTTTGTTGTTTTGATGTTTGGGCCTCTTTTTAGGATGTAATTTCCAACAATGATTTTCATCATGGCCTTCTTTTGAACAATTTTTATCGACCAATTTTTCTCCCTCTTTCTTAATAGATGAATTATTTCTTCCTTTACCTTTTGAGTTATTCTCTTTGTTTTTACCCTTAAAAGGTTTCTTCCTACCCTCATCGGAAATGTTTTTCCCTCTAGCTTCTAGATGTGTGGCCTGAACACAAACTTCATGTAGACTTGTAGGGTTAAACATGAGGATATTATGTTTTAGGTAGCTATGTAAGCCTCCTATGTACTTGAGAAAAGTATCTTGGCTCTACAAATCTACCCCTAATAAGAGAACTATTCTCCCAAATTCTTTGGTGTATTCTTCCACATTCTGTCTTTTCAATTGTCTAAATTTTTTCCAGTTCATTATGGCTTTCTGCATATGAGCTAATGGATAAAAATGTTGTTCTATTGAATTAATTATATCATAGGATAATCTTACCATGCTTCTTGATCTCCTTCTTTTCCTTGGATTCCCACCAAACAAGTGTTGCACCTTCCATTCTCAATGAAGCTAATTGCATTTCAGTATCACCATCATGAAGGTTATGAATTCTCAAATATACCTCCAATTTCCTAATCCAATAATAAATCTTTTTTGCATTGAATTCACCATTAAACATTGGCAATTCAAGCTGAACAACATGTTCTATAAAAGGACATCATGAGTGTTCTTTGACTTGTGTGGCTGATGTATTGAAGATGAACTAGAGGATGATGATGATGAGGGTAAGTATGGTGACTTTCCACTACCCCCATTTCCTCCATTTCCCTTCTTCGATTTATTTTCATCATTTTGACCTCCTGATGATCCCTTTCCTTCCTTGTGATGTTTGGATCCTTCTCCTTCTATTCTCTCATTCCTTTCTTGATAAATTATTCTCACCATGTTGTGAAACCAACTCCAAAAAGAGAATAAAAGAGATATCAACGCCTTAGAAATAAGCCACTTCTAGGGGAAACCTCCAATAGATTACATGAATGAACAATTCTTGGATGATTCAAACTACAAAACCTCCTTTCTATATATAGGAGTCCATGGGTCCATAATGTAATCCTAGTGGGGCGATAATGTAATCTTAGCCATCCTAAAAATAATAATTTAAGGGCACAATAATAAAAATATGGGGGTTACAAGGGTGCAATAATAACAATAAGGGGGTTACACTAACAACAATATGGGAATATACTAGTAATTTAGGGACCTAGCATGCCCCTCTCCTTCAAAAAAGTGTTGTCCTCAACGCTTGAGTATCTCTGGGTGCTTCTTTATAAAATTATCATCCTCCCATGTAGAATCTTCAGTGGGTGAGTTCTTCCACTTGATGAGATACTCTGAAATTGATCGATTCCATAGTTGTCGAGTTCTTGTTTCCGTGACTGCTTCAGGTTCCAATATGATTTTTCCTTCCTCTTCAAGTTCTGGAAATATTGTTTGAACTGGAAGATTTTCACCTATAACCTTCTTTAAGCGTGAAACATGGAAAATTGGATGCACCCGTGAAGAAGCAAGAATCTCCAATTTGTATGCCATAGTAAAAATCTTTTGCAACACCTTGTAAGGACCATAGTACTTTGGCAATAATTTATTATCCTTATTAGCTTTCTTGAGGGACATTTTCTTGTATGGTTGTAGTCGTAAAAATACCCAGTCTCCTACATCAAAACTTCTCTCGTTGTGGTGTTGATCTGCATGTTGTTTCATTCTATTTTGTGCCAAATTCAGGTTGTCCTTTAAGACTTGGAGAACTTTTAGTTGATGCTCGATGTGATCTTCCATTGTTTGAAACTTCGAATTTTCTCTTAAAGATGATGTGATAGATGATGGATGATATCCATAAAGTGCCATAAATGGGGTTATTTTTTCTGCAGTATGGAAGGAAGTGTTATACCACCATTCCGCTAGAGGTAACCACTTGACCCATTATGTTTATTTATCAGATAAAAAAAAACAATGATATCCTTCCAAACATTTATTTAATATCTCAGTTTGGCCATCATATTGAGGATGATAAGATGAGCTATGAGCTAATTTAGTACCCAAACAAGAAAATAACTCCGTGCAAAAATTTCCAGTAAAAATGGGATCTCTGTCACTCACAATAGCCCTTGGGTTTCCATGTAGCTTTTGAACCGTGTCCATAAATGTAGTAGCAACTGTACTTTCTTTAAATGGATGAGATAATGCACAAAAGTGTGCATACTTGGTAAGTCTATCAACTACCACCATGATGACACTCTTTCCTTCGGACTTAGGTAAACCTGTGATAAAATACATTGAAATCTCCTCCCAACGTTGACTTGGAATGGATAAAGGTTGTAGAAGTCCTGGGGTCTTAATTGTTTCCACTTTATTCTGCTGGCAAACCAAACATTCTGCCACAAACTTTCGAATATCAGATTTAAGGCCATCCCAAAAGAATTCTTTCTTCACCCTGTGGTAAGTTTTTAAAAATCCTGAGTGTCCTCCTAAAGGAGAAGTGTGCAATTCCAGAAGAATCTTTTGTTTTAGTTGGGAATTCTTACAAAGATATAAGCGATCTTTGTACCATAAGGAATCATTTTTCCAACTAAATGTATCAAATGTACCAGGATCTTGCTGCAACTTTTGAATGAGTGTCCATACATCTTTGTCCTTCTTCCATTCATCTCTTGCTTCGGTTATCCAATCTGGTTGGATAATAGAAATGGCACAAAGCAATGCTTCCACCTCTTCATTCTTTCTTGAGAGTGCATCTGCAACAACATTAAGCTTTCTTTTTTTGTAGATTATTTCAAAGTCATAACCCAACATCTTTGTGACCCATTTTTGCTGCTCTTCTGATGATAGTCTTTGTTCCAAAAAGTGTTTAAGACTATCATGATCGGTTTTTACCTTGAAGTGTCTTCCAATTAGGTAAGTTCGCCATTTCTTTAGTGCATGCAGTATTGCTAACATTTCCTTCTCATAAATAGGTTTCTGTAAATACTTTCCTTTAATTGGATGACTTTCAAAATTAATGGGTCTTCCTTCTTGTATTAAAACAACACCAATTCCATTTCCTGAGGCATCACATTCCACAATAAAGGTTTTTGTGAAGTCTGGCATAGCTAAGACCAGTGCTAAGCACATTGCCTCTTTAAGATGTTCAAAGGCCTTAGTTGCTTCAGGAGTCCATGAAAATGCATCTTTCTTCAATAATGTTGTTAGAGGTGCTGCTATTCTCCCATAATTCTTAACAAACTTGCGATAATACCCTGTTAACCCGATAAATCCTCGCAATTGCTTTATGGTTGTGGGGACTTTCCATTCCTTAATGGCTTTAATTTTGTTAGGGTCTACTTTAACACCCTCGTGAGATACAATATGACCCAGATATTCCACCTCTTGTACTCCAAAGAAACATTTGGATGTTTTTGCACATAATTGTTTCTCCTGCAATAGTTTGAGCACCCAATCAACATGTTCAACATGATCCTTCCAAGACCTGCTGTAGATTAGTATATCATCAAAAAATACTAGCACAAATTTTCTAAGGAAGGGTTTGAAAATGGAATTCATCAACCCTTGAAATGTAGAAGGTGCATGGGTAAGGCCAAAAGGCATGACCAAAAATTCATAATGACCCTCATGAGTTCGAAATGTTGTTTTTGGAATATCTTCAGTCTTCATTCTAATTTGATGATATCCTGAACGAAGATCCAACTTGGTAAAATAAATTGCTCCATCTAATTCATCCAATAATTCATCAATCACAGGAATGGGAAATTTGTCTTTAATGGTGAGCTTATTGAGCTCCCTATAATCCGGACACATTCGCCATGATCCATCCTTCTTGTGTACCAATACTACAGGAGCTGAGAAAGAACTTTGACTGGGTTGAATTATACCCGCCTCTAACATTTCTGCAATCATACGTTCAATTTCGCTCTTTTGGAAGTAAGGATATCTATAAGGCCCGATGTTTGGAGGAACACTTCCTGGAATCAAATGAATAGCATGATCATGATCACGAATAGGTGGGAGTCCTTTGGGAGTTTCAAACACCTTGGAATGATTGTCCAAGACTTTTTGGAGATCTATAGAAATAGATGATTTTGATGTTGGAACTTCTAGTGAGCATAATTGTGCAATTATGCCTCGTTTTTATTTCTTTATAAGATTTGTCATGACATTAGAGCTTATTATATTTCCTGGCTTCCCTGCAATACTCCGTAATTTTACTTCCTTTCCTTATGAAAAAAATTTCAAGAAAATTTCTTGAAAATTAAAAGCTATCGTCCCCAAAGATTGTAACCATTGTACTCCTAGTACAACATTAGCACCTCCCATAGGAATGGAAAGCATTGGACTATTCAATACATATTCCCCCATGGTTAGCTTGATATTATGGCATTTTATAGAGCAATTTATAGTTCCTCCATTTGCAACCATCACTTGACATTCTGGTGCTGGGTATAGGAAACAATTCAATTCCTTGGCTACCTTACAATGAATAAAATTATGGGTACTACCTGAATCAATCAACACTATTACCTTTTTCTTCTTGATATGTCCTTCTATCTTGAGAGTTTGAGAAGTGGTAATTCCTGCCAATGCATTACATGATATGGTCGGACTCATTTCTTCCTCTTCTATGGTTGGTTCCTGGTGTATATCCTATTCTTGCTCATTTTCTTCTTTCTCTTCACAATCTATGTAAAATAATTTCTTCTCAAGACACTTATGACCTTTAGTGTATTTTCTATCACAACTGTAGCAAAGCCCTTTTGCTCTTTTTTCTTCCAATTTTTGTGGTGTCAACCTTGTAGGTTGTGGAAATCTAGGTGTAGCAACACTTCCTTCTTTATAGAAATGAGTGGTAGGCTTCCTTGTCGCCATAATTTTACATTCAATTTTTCTTGCCAACCTGAATGCCTTCTCCAATGAATCAGGTTCCAAAACGCGAACTTCATGTTGGATGTTATCCTTTAAAGTACCCATGAAGAGATCAATCCTGTGTTCCTCTGGAATATCAGTTACCCTTATATTCAATTTTTGGAAGTCCTCAATGTGCTCCCCCACTAAACCCTTTTGTTTGAGATTTATCAATTGGCTAAAGAAGGTGTTGCTCTTTGCATCCTCATAATGTGCTATCATTTCCTCCGTAAAAATTGACCAAGTGACAATTTTTTTACGGGAGCAAAGCCATCGATACCATACAAATGTATTTTGTGCTAAATGTAAAGTTGCAATGCGTACCTTTTGTGTGTTTTGCACGTTATGGAGATCAAAATATTGCTCCATCTGTAGTATCCATGTTACAGGATCCTTTCCATCAAACTTCCTCATATCCATTTTTGGAATATGGTGGCTCTTCTCGCCAACATTAGATTTTATGAAATCATGATTAACATTTATTTTTTTCTCATCATGAGTTCCCTCTACTATATTTTCACCATTAGGAAAAATTTCTTCTATAAACTTTGTCAAACCTTCCATGTCTGCTTTTAGATCATTCTTCATGTTTTCCATTTTCTCTTCCATGTCATCCATCTTAGATTCCATGCCAGCTTCCATGCCATCTATCTTAGATTCCATGTCATTCTTCAAACCATCCATCTTAGATTCCATGGCTTTCTTCAAACCATCCATCTTAGTTTCCATGCCTTTCTTCAAAACTTCCATGTCATTTTTTGTTCCTCTTTACGAGAGAGAAATTTGTTGTACTTGCTCTTGTAATTTTGATATGTCATGTTGCCATTCTTCATCTTCATGAGTCATAGTAGAGCTTTATAAAGGTTTAATGGGTGTTGAATTATTTTTAGGGGCCATTTTAGATTCAAATACTGATATATATTCTACAATATGCCCTTGGAATCAATTCAACTAGATTCTTCAAACAAGACTTGTGCAATTCGGAAAAAAAAAATACACACCTTTTACTTGCTTCTGAGGAGCTCAATATTGAAATTGAATTATCTCTATAATTGTGGATCCTAAATATCTGAAATTAAGCCCTACAATAGCCCTTTGAAGCTTCTTTCAAATGCCACAGGTCTGATCTAATTTGAATTCTTCAAGGTAAATTTATTTCCAATCTCCCACAATGACCCAATTTGGGACTGGTTCAGTAGAGCGAAATTGTACGACTTGCCACGTGTCACTTTTTCCTCCTTTAGCTCTAAAATTGATAGAACAAAAGCTAAAATCTGTGCGCTTGTGGCCACTTTTTACAGCATTCCAATCCGATGCTCAGAGAGAGCAATGAATACTTTCCCAGGATCACCTCTTTGAGATGCAATTCAAAAGCCTCAAAAATCCCTAACTTCCACAGATCATATCTCCAAAAATATTGCGAACCAATATCTGAAATTTTGTGAAGATGTTTGTTAGGATTGTGGCTTCGAACTATAAAAATTTCAGCTTCTGAACCCTCATAGAAAAAAAATTATTATGAAAATACCACGATGACCTATTTGGGTTAAATTCAGGAGCCTGCAAAATGACCTAACTTTCACGGATCATATCTTCGAAAATATTGCAAACCAAGCTCTGAAATTTTGTGATGATGTTCCTCAGGGATTGTTTCTTCACACTCTAAATATTTCATATTCTAAACCTTTTAGAAAGAATTTATAGCAAAAATTCCACGATGACCTATTTGGAGAAGAGAAACCCTAGAATCTCAAAGCTCTGATACCAAATGTTGTGAAACCAGCTCCAAAAAGAGAAGAAAAGAGATATCAATGCCTTAGAAATAAGCCACTTCGAGGGGGAAACCTCCAATAAATTACATGAATGAACAATTATTGGATGATTCAAATTACAAAACCTTCTTTCTATATATAGGACTCCATGGGGCCATAATGTAATTCTAGTGGGTCCACAATGTAATCCTAGCCGACCTAACAATAATAATTTAAGGGAACAATAATAAAAATATGGGGGTTACAAGGATACAATAATAACAATAAGGGGGTTACACTAACAAAAATAAGGGAATATACTAGTAGTATAGGGACCTAACACACCATCTTAGTCATGACAAGGAATGCTTTCCTAAACACTCTTTCTTCTTCTTTGGGATCCATTTCTTCATGGATTTCTCCTTCCTCTAGAGGCATGTTTAATGTTGCTTCTCCTTATTTAGGAGGTGAACTAGGTGGTGGGGAATGTGGAAATATTTCCCTTCTTTGGTGTGGCTCACTTTGAGACCCTCTTTCCTCCACCAATTTTCCTTCTCCTCCCTTGAGCTTGAGCCTAGTAAGCATGTGAACACTTGCAAACATTTAGACAAATATTTGCACACAACAACACCAGAGAATAAAATCTAGCTCCGATACCAACCATATTAAACTATGGTTAAGTTATCCTGAGAAAAACATGGATTCTTGGGATCACCTATAAATAAATAGTCAATATTAGAATGTAGATATGATCGTGAGTTAAATAGAATAATTTTCACTCCTTCATTGAAATATCATGTTGACACACATGGGTTCCACTTTCCCACTCTCTAACGAAACTGATGTATTTTTATTTTACAATAAGCCACATTATTATTTTTCCTCCATTGGCCATCATTGGCATGCGTTGAAACATTGTACATATTCCAAAGTAAAAAGTGGGTTTTTGAGACATACTATGTACCCATTTTATCTCCTTCAATGATTAGAAGTTTAGCATGTAAATCTCTTATTGCTCTTTTTATTTTCCTTTTTTTATGATAGGTTTAGAAATTTTGTTTTATTATAGGTTTGTTGTATGAGAGTGGGTTCCAAGTTCGAACTCTCTCAGAGAGTTGATCTATTTTTATTTTACAACATGCCACATGATTTGTTTTCCTACCTTGACAATTATAGGTACCCATTGAAACATTATACATACTCCAAAGTAAAAAATGTGTTATTTAGGCACACCATGTACCTATTTTGTCTCCTTCAAATTATTAGAAATTTAGCAGCTACTTCTGTCAATGCTCTTGTTCTATTCCTTTTTGTGGTATGATAGGTTTGGTGTTCTTTTATGTTATTTTGTTTATTTTTTTGGTAGTGCATGTAAATAATAAGCTATATAATTCAATAAAAAAGGATACATGATGTCAATATGCGAATTTAGTTGAGCATATTTAGTATCAATAAATAAGTTTTTCACAAACAAAAGCGTCAAAAAATTTGACTATACAACACAGCTTCTTGATGGGTGGAATTTTGGGATGAGAATAAAAATAATTGGATGTATTTATATTGAACTATGATTTCCATTAATATTATTTCTTATATATGATGTGCACATTTTTTTTTCATTAATCATTTGAACATTGTAACTCTCAACACTTATTTGCTTTCCAAAGTTAGTTTATCATAAGCCCCCTCACGTATTAACATGAGATTAGAGTGTTGCAAAGTAAAGGATGGTGAACATGGGTTTTTTGGTTTGAATGCTTCCATTCAATGAAAATAATTTCACCTGTTGAACTATGGAATCCATCCTTAACTAGGTTTTTATGACCTGGGAGTCTAATCCATCAAAAGTAACTAAGGGATAACACTTGTCCCTTCCACATGAAATAACTCCTTTTCGAGGATATCAGCCTACGAGGGCCAAACATGTGAAGAGTGGGATTTATATCTGGATGGAGATGATCACATCTCCTTTTAGTCACCTAAGAAAGAAATCAATGGCATTGGGAACATAACTTCACTTCCAGATAATTATAAATGGTAAATGGTGTTTTCTGTATTTCTAATTTGTGTTTTGTAATAAATTTTTATCTAGTAAATTTGAATTTAATGGCAGTTTTGTGATTAAACGTTAGAGTTTTGGTGATTAGTTGTGTTGTGGGTAGATTTTAATATTATACATTCATATTATATTCATATCCTATGCTTTTGTACATTTTTCACCAATGATTATTTGTTATTTGAATTTTTTTGGATGATTTGTAGTTAGACTCAAGTTTTCAATATATTTAAGTGTTATCTAACTTTACTCATCATTATATACTTCTTCAAATAATTTTCATATGTATGAGATTAAAAGGTCAACGTGAAAATTTGCTGATGTAATTTTTTTCTTGTACAAGACTCTAATCAATATGGTAAAGATTCATATTTTAACTAGGATGACAACAAATTTATTTGATAGATTTAAATTCTTTGAGCCTTATTTGAAAAATATTTTCCTCCCTCTCTTTTATAGTTTAAAAAATAAATATTAAGCGTACGATGTGCTAATATCAATCATTCGACCTATAGAATTTTGTAAAACTCTGAAATATTACAAAAAATAATATACATACAATTTCCTTCCACATTCCGCGCAGTCCTCATATTGGTGTTCCTTTGCACCTCTTAGTGCAATTGATAGTTATCACTGGGAGGTGGAGAGTGCTTTCCTTGTATCCATGTAATTGAATCGTTCTATACTCATGCTTAATGTGTATATGAAATTTTTTGAATGCCCCTTAGATATTTTTTTGGTGTAAGAGATATTGGTGAAACTTTTTGCTTAAAATTTTAAAATCTATTTAATGGTTACATTTCAAGATCATTGTTATTCATCGTTGTATTTTGACATCTTTAACTAATTAATAACAATAAGTACTCCCCTTTAGTTTTCTAGGCCCCATATCCAACATGATTCAAGAATGTAGCTCATTATTAAAAATTGTATCATATATACTCATTGTTTTTTACTTTTTCACATGCAAATTGGTGTTTTAGAGGCATATTTCTATGTTTTCACAACATATTTACATGATTCACAAGGTGAGAAATCAATATTTTGTGTAACTGCATACTTTTGGCTTGATAATTATAGGTCGTTTATAGGCTATAAATGTCTTCAATGTTTCAGTTCTAATTTACTATTCAATTAAACATATTGAGTATGTTATGCATAACTATTTTTTTGTCCACCAAATTTTCATAACTTCCATAACCGTTAGGGCTTTAAATCTATTTTTATTGTTTAGTAAAATATTTTCCAAGATGTTACAAAGTTTTATAATTTATTGAAATTTGTAGAATTTACAATTCATAGAGTTTCAAGGTTTAGTTTGCTTAAGTATAATTAATTAAAGGATGATATCTCAATGGAAGAGAACTTGATTTACAAGCAGTAGGTTGGTGGTTTGATTCCATCATGCCCTTATATTCATATGGAATGGTGACGATCATTTTTTGGTGACAAATTCTCTTTTGACCATCAACAATGAGCTTATGGTGATATTTTTGACCCTCACCAAAACATGAAATGGTGATGGTCAATGAACACCACCATATATATGCATCAATAGTGATGAACATAAAAGTTCTACCACTATAAATTGATATTTTTCATATGAAATGGTGAAAATCACTATTTTCCATTATAATCATTATTCGTGACATACCTTTAATGTCACCAAAACACATATACGTTTGGAAATGTGACTTTTTGTCGTGTTCAATTTTGGGTGACAAAGTTTCTTTTTACCATAAGTAATGAGCTTATGGTGACCTTTTTCTTACCCTCACCAAAATATGAAATAGTGATAGTCAACAAATGTCACCATATATATTCATCAATATTGACGGTCATGAAAGGTCAATGATAATAAATCATTATTGTTCATATGAAATGGTGATGGTCACTATTTGTGATTATAATAATTTTTTTTGATGGATTTAGAATGTCACCAAAAACACATAATTTTGGCGATGTAACCTTTGGTGACATTCAATTTTTTTGGTGATGAAGGTTAAAGTATGTCATCATTACTCACATAAAATGGTGATGGTCACTGCCCATTACTATAAATAATTATTGATGAAAAACCTTGAATTTCACAACAGCCCATACTTATGGTGATGCCACCTTAGGTGGCATTCAATTTTTGGTGACATAGGCTCTTTTGACCATCACCATTGATCTTATGGTGATAGTTTTTGACCCTCAACAATGTCCTTTTTTCTTGTATTGTAAACCAAACCTAGGTAAGGGGAGATAGATCATTTTTTTCTAGCTTAATTCCATTATTTTCACAACCAAGGTCTAAGAAGGTGATCCCAAAGATCCAAAGAAAGGTGAGTTACTATTTCACTCACAAATGTGGCTGAAGGGTTCTCCACTATGCTTTATTGTTGATAATAGGATTCAAATAAACATAATTTCCATAGATGTCATTAACTGATTGAGCGTACATATAAAACCACACCAACACTTATACACCATCGGGTCACTCCACAAAAATTTAGATATTTTCATCAACTAATATTTTTGTCTTCCGTATTTCATAAATTATTTCAAGAATGAGTTATTATATGATTTTTCTCCCCTTTAAGTTTGTGATGTTTTGTTATTCCAAGTATACTTTTGGAAGGGTCACGTTGTATATGATTCTAGACCATACTTTTATTATTACTTTGGGGAGATAACTATATGTGTTAACAAAGGCAACCCTACCTATTGGCATTTATTTTATCTTATCTAATAAATACAATAAGGCCATCTACTAGACTTGGAAATTTATTTTCTTCCTGATTTATCTCCTCACACAACTCCTCCACGTAATGGAGAGAAGTGGGTAAGGCTCTCAACGAATATAGATACATCTTCTCCTTTCCAACTTCGATACCTTTTCAGTATGACACCAAGAATTCAATCGACCCGACCCTAGGTGTAATTCTACCCAATCAGCCAATCATTAGGTGAATTTTTAGGTCCAAATTGGGCCTCCTAAGGAAATTATAAAATAGCAGTGGAAATAATAAAATAATATTAGATTACATCATCAAAATTTAAAGGGAAAAAATAAAAAACTACTTTTTAAACTCATATTTTAAACTTATCTCACTATGGGTTTACTCAAATTTTGAGCAGGAATAGCCGTTGGATGCCTAATTTTATTTTTCATCCAAGGATTTCCCATTTTTCAAATGTTCTATTGACACTTCAAGAAGAAAATGAGAAATATATGGAAAACATTACTGTAACCATGTTTTTTCATGTATTTCTCATTTTTTTGTGTAGTAGGGTCCATCAAAAGTATTCAACGTGGGTACTCCTTGGATGATGAATACAATTTTTCATCCAATGGGTAATCCCTCTTGAAATTTGAGCAAAACCTTAGGGAGATAAGTTGAAAATACAAGTTGAAAAATTAGTTTTATAATTTTCTTATTTTTAATCTGTTTACTTTTTTACCCCAAAAATGGAAAATCAACCCCCATGGTTGACATCATCACCTTGAATCCTATTGGTTCTTATAAATTTTATTTTCGTTCTACATTTTTATCAAAAAGCCCATTTTAGACCTTAAAATATCTCTAATTATAATACTTCTATCTTTTGGAAAATGAGGAAATCAAAGGATAGATCCAAGAGATGCTCCAAAAAGGGCATATCCATAAATATTTATCACCCGATGGAAGCCCCATTATACTTTTGATAAGGAATATTGGATCTAGTAACTTTTCATTTATTATTAGACCCTGAACAAAATCATAGTCATGAACTAGTACCCGATTCCTTTGATTAACGACCTTCTTGAATAACACAAGGGTGCCAAATCCTTTGATAATATTGATTTTAATTCTCACTACCACTAAGTCCAAATACATCCAACTGATGTGTGGAAGACAAATTTCATGTCTAAGGAGGGTATTTTTTAATGGTTGGTCATGCCCTTTGGTTTGTTGAATTCCACAGAAACATTCATGAGGTTGATGGATGACATATTGTGGCCTTTCGACAACTCTTTCCTGGTTTTGTTTTTGGATGATATCCTCATATTCAGAAAAAGTTGGGAAGAACACATGCAACATATTTAGTAGTTCCTTCATAGTTTTTGGTAGAGAAAGCTATGTGCTAGCTTGGAAAAATTTTCTTTTGACATGGAAAATGTATAATACCTAGGAAACATTATTGATGAGCAAGGTGTGCATGAGGATATAGCTATTATCTAAGTCATTTGTAATTGGTCAACCCCAGTGACTCTAAAAAATATTTGGATCTCGTTTGGATTTTGAAAATTCTACTAAAGATTCGTGTTGCGGATGTTTTATAGTGCTTGGCCCTTATGTCAATAGACCTAGGGTTGAGAAAAAAAAATAAATAAATATATATATATATATATATATATATATATATATATATATATATATATATATATATATGTATGTATGTATGTATGTATGTATGTATGTATTTTCTAAGTCACAATCAAAGTAAGTCCATAAACTGAAATATTTCCATTTTTCAGCACAGTCCTCATGTTACCAAGCATACAATAACCATTTGGGATTAATATATATGCCCCTAACTATGTTATTGGTGAAATAATCATTTATCAAGGAAATTTGGTGCTCTATCATGGTGAAAATCTCTCTTATACTATCTAAACATGCCCCACCCATGTTAAAAAGATCTATTCCATTTTGCAAGGCTATTGGAAATGGAAATATTATATTCTGGGGAAGGACATGATCATCCACATTGACCAAAAGACTTCAATTTATGCAGATGCAATGGTAGTTATATAACTATTGCCACCATAAATGCTCCACATACCTACAACAATTCCATTTCAACATTAAATTCAAGAAGAGTATTGTTGGGCCACCAGAGTCACACTATGTTGTAGTATAGAGAAAATATTGAAAACATCTAAGTGCGATCTTAGTTTTTTTTATGTTAATGATATTCTATTTAAATTAAAGCATAAATTCATCTATCATTGTTTCATATATTACTAAGTGTATTTATGTGATTTCTAGGCTCAATGTTCTAGTTTGTTTGTTCTTGGCCTAAAATCTTAATAAGAAAGCTATCATGAGAGAAGGTTGCAGAAAATAAGACCCTATATCAATATCATTCATGTGAAGGCATGGTTATGAAATGTTTCTGTTCTTTTTTTTAAATCCAGTTACTATTTTAGAAGTTGAGCTGAAGTTTAAGGATCATGTACATTATTTTCTCCTATAAAGTGTCCCAAGAAAGAAAAATAACATGAAGAACTATCACAACCATTATATTAATATCTAAACCTATTTGCATGTGTATCCATTTTTGTGTTGAACGCAAACAAACAAGATAAAACCTAAGTTATATTAATATAATCTTGAAAAGATACACATCATTTACATTCAACATTCATCATGCATATTCAAAGAAAGTACCAAAAAAATATATGAATCATATTCAAATATAGCACAAGTTAATGTTAAGGTGGAAATATATTTTGAGATTCAAGATTAAGGAAAAAATTGACATCCATTAATAAAAAAAAATGTTGTGTTTCATTTCCAACATTCATGATTTGGAGCATTCATGGCCCTTGGCTTTGACATGAGTGGTTTTGAAAAATTATAAATGGGAAAAATGGAGAACATATGTCAGCAATTTTAAAGGAGTAATTAAGAATTTCTTTAAACATGTCAAAATATGGGGGGTAGTTGATAAATTAAGAATTGAACTACTATAAAACATAATATTCTTGAATTTTTCAATTTCTTTTACAACCCTTACAAAAACTATGAAATAATTCAATTTGATCTTCAAACAACCTTGGAAAATTTTGAAAAAAATAAATTATACCATCATACTAATGCCAAAATTCACTCCAGCTTAACAATTCTATGTCATCATTATAACATATCAAGTTTACAACACAAAATGCCATGAAAATTGCATAAAAATGTATTCATATGTATCAGCGCTTCAAAAATGAGGTGGGTAAAAATTACAGAAAAATAAGACAAACACCCTGAGATTCAATACAAAATTCCTTATTCGAATAGCTCCAAAACCACCTAGCAATCTCAAAAGAAATTAAGAGAGTTCCGCTATAGTCCCAGAAATTCCGCTCAAAAACAAAAAATGAGGCATATGTATAGAAAATAAAGGAACAAGACCCCATCGTAAACCATTAGTGTTATTTAAAAAACCACCAATATTCTTCCAAAATTTTCCATTTGTAATATAGCTAAATTCTTCTAGAAGCTTCTTGAAATATTTACCAGTTCTATAGTTAGTTCCTTTAGATTTGGCTATAAAAAATATTCATTCTCTCTCCTCACTACGTGTTGGGACTTATCTCTACTTTTTGGGTTCTTTCTTCACAGAGTGCTGCTTTGGCTGAGCCACCAATGGTGTTAGTGGTGTTGATGCTAGTGCTGAGGCTAGTATGGATGCCAATGCAAACTGTTGAAGTCTCACTTGATATGATGAAAACATCAAGTTGGAGTTTGCTTTTGTTAAGGCTTTTGATGATGCTAGTGAAAATCCTTTTTGAATAGCCCATTTATACAAGTACATAAGGGTCCTGCACTCCATATTGTATGGGATATCACACAATTAGGCCTTTATGATAGAACTTTACAATATAGTAATGTCTTCATAATAAAATTTTCCTTTCTCGTTGAAAATATTTTTGAGCAAGAAGAGATTTTTATAATGATCATTAGGCAATTGCGTAACCTCCCTTTCATGCAAAATTGAATCCTTTCCTTCAAGACCCTTATGGTTTTCTATAATTGTAGGCAATTCCTTCATGAAGGACTATTTGTGGACAAATTTATGATCCTTGTCAAAGAAGTTCATAAAACTCTTTTAGTGGGGAACCTTATATTTATTTTTCAAACCTTATTCTTCTTCCATCAAATATTTTTCTTCTTTTTTCACCATCGTCACTAATAAATTTTTCCTTATTATTTGGTTGGCTGACCTGGCCGATTCAAACCTATTTATATTCACCTGTTTTCCTTCTTATTTAGGCAGCTGGTTAAGAAAATATATAGTTACCTTAGCCTTGGTAAGAGAATCTCCAATGGTTTCTTAATGGATTATATTTCCATATTTTTTTCCCTAATAGCCTTGATCATTTATTCAATAAATAAAAATGATTCTAGTGTTTTTTCCACCATATTTGTAATTATTCTCCATACCATATTTATGTTTTCTTGAAGAAATGGCTTGTTATTGTTCTCCTTTCTTTAGAGTACCGACTCAGTTTCTAGTCTCTTAATATGTTCCCTTTCCCAAATAATTTAATACTTAGTTATTTCCAATTGTCTTATTTGGTTTGGAAGTGGATACCATGACTCAATTTTTAAGAGGTCTATTTTCTCATCTATAACATGAATTGACATTCTAAGTTGAAATGTTTTTGTGAGAAAGTCCCAATTGATAATGTCCTCATTATAACCAAATGCTTATTTTCCCTTTCATTTCATATTTGCATAGATACTTGTACAGTAATAGGCCATTTGGAAATACGTCGCGTTGGAGGTAATTAGTTTTTTGGTGAATTGAAGAAGAAAAACAATGATTCTGGTAACAAAAGTGACAAATAATGGGTTGTGACGTGTCACAAAGTACAAGTGACATGTTGGTGGGAGGACCTTTTCAAACTTCAAGCCTAAAAATTAGGGTGTGCATGTGAATGGCATGCTTATGGTTTTTTTATCTTCAAGGAACATTAATTTATGAAATAATGAGGTTATTCCAACCAAATAAGGCATCTATAAAGCTAATTCCATGAATTTATAGAGTTCTTGCATCCAGGAAAGGTATTTTCTTTAAAAGGAAATTGTGTTCCATCCAAGGCTTGAAGGCTATGGTTTAAATTTTTGTCATATTCTTGTGAATTTTATATTATAGAGACATCGACCAAAAGGATTAATGAAAATAAGGATCTTATAGGTTTAATTTTGCAATATTTTCACTGGAAACCTAAAAAATTTGGCATGTTAAAGACTACAAGTGTGTGGGGCTTTTACTAGATGATAGCAATGGAAAATGAAAAAAATGGCCCCACAATACACCATTTATACTAGTCAATGTGTGACATGTGTGACATGTGTGGGGGTTTATTTGGAAAGAAATTTTAAATGATGTCAAGCTAACTTCAAAAAAATACTAGCCCAGCCACATGGAAAGCTAATTGTGCATGGGGATTAAGTGGACATGGGAAGATAGGTAACATGTAATTGGATGGTGTTTAATAACTAAATAGGTATAGAGTGATTTTCCAAATTTTTTTTTCAACGATATGTGTGTATCCTACATGGAGGGCCACCTCATGGCTTATTTCATGGGTGAGGAGATAACTTTTTAAAATCAATGGTGGAATATGGGGCACATGAGGAAGTGTCATATATAACCCATCATGACTCTCCATTTTTTTATCACTGATGTAAATTTATGAGGAAGAGATCCTACAACCATTAGATGATGCTCCTTCATTATTGTTGGATATGTTGATGTGCAAGTTGGTTGAGAGCTTTGGTAACACCACACTAGCATTAAAAAGAGGTGGAGTCAACCATGTATGAGCTAACTCCACATTAGTGTTGACACATGGCAGATGAATGGGTTGAATGATATCATGCTGACATAAAAACAATATGGGCCTAGCCACATGGAAAGATAATTGTGCATGGTGACTTAGTGGACATGACAAGTTAGGTGGCAGAAAACTAGATGGTGGGGTATAACTAACTAGGAACTGAGTGATTTTCCATGTTGTGTTGTGATGATATATGTGTAGCCTACGTGGAGGGCCGCCTGGTGCCTTCTTACGTGGGTGAGCAGATAAATTTTGAAAATCATGGGGGGAATGTGTAGCACATGAGGAAGTGAGAAACAGAATCTGCCACAACTCTCTATTTTGTTATCAATCATATAATTTTCCCAAGAAGAGCTCCCACAACCATTGGATGATGTGTTTTCATTGTTGTTGGATATGTCGATGTGCAAGTTGGTTGAGAGGTTTGGAAATACCACACTAGCACCGACAAGAGGTGGATTCGACCATGTATAAGATAAATAGGCATTAGTGATGACACACAGTAGATGACTAGGAAGGTGACCAGATTTCAAGTGAGGAAAATGTGGTGTGAAAAGGCATTGAGTGGGAATCCTACATGGTGGACACATGGCAGAATTTCACACCATCGGTGGAGTGGAATTTGAAAACGTTTGAGGCATATGGAGGGACCAAGGAGATGACATGTGGCTCATGTGCATCATCTTACCACCATTATTAGTCATGTAACTCTATCGTCCAGAGCGTTCCTAGCTATTAGATGGCTTGGCACTCCCTCTATCCAATCTGGTGGGAATGTGTGTTTTTCATTCCCTGTCACCCATGAATTGTGGTGCAACACACCTTGTCAATGCCCATTGACAATGTTGAACTAGTGCCAACACTTGTTGATGATGACACATGATTGTCTTAGCTCAATGTATCTTCTTATTTTGAGTTATTTTGAACTAGAGATGTGAATTTTTCACTTTCAGGACAAATTTTTCAATAGGGTGTTACATTTTGACAACACCATTAGCTCCATGGGGGGAAACAATCCCTTATGGTCTATTAAGAACTTATAGTTCAAGTTCCTCCTTTCACTTAGTTGTGGAGTCTAATTGAAAATGAATCTGTCTCTCCTTTTAACTTTATTGAAACTGAAAATTACAATATTATGAAAATAAAATGCAAGGAAATAAATCATCATCTATTCCATTTCTTTATTTAATTTAATTTAATTTTATTCTATTATTTTTTTTACAACAAAAAATACAACATTTAGGTGGATAATTTCTTTGCAAAACTGCCCTTGAAAAATTTCTAAAGGGAGTCTCCATCAAGGGTTTCCATATGGTAAGTATTATTATCCAAAACCTCATGTGCTAAGAGTGGGCCAATCCAGAGATTTTGGAACTTACTATGCTTTCCTAGGCCGACTCTGATTGATTCCCAATTCAATACCAAACCTCCAACTTGCAAGTCACATGCCTTTTCCCTCTTATAAAATACAATTTTCATGTTATGCTGGTGGGATTTGGTTTTGGTCAAGGCCTCCTCCCTTTTCTGTTGAACTTGTATTATCTAATAAATTATATTCTTGATTCAGCTACTATATGGTTCCTCCTATTATAACAACTTCATAACTAGTAAAGTAAGATTAATAGGAAAAATGACATCCATTCCATACACAAACTAATAAGGTGACGTGTCAATAACTCTTTTGGTGTTAATTCAATTTTCCCATAATTCATATTTCAGATTTTTATCCTAATTTTTTTTCTTCTAACATCCTATTAAAGATTCTAATCATGTTCTTGTTTGATGATTGACCAATCCATTTTCCCAACGATAGTATGTGTTGGAATGTTCCAAATCTATGTTGTAATCTTGATGGAAATTCATCATCTTAAAATAATTGAATGCTTAGGAATTATCTATGATCAACCTTTTGGGACACTTAAATCTAGAGAGATTATTGTCTTCCAAGAAATATATGATGACTTTCTTTTCAATGTTGTGAGTTCGAATATATTCAAAAAACTTAGTGAAATAGTTAGTACTTTTGATAATGTATTCGTATTTCGCACTTGAATTTGGATGTATCTCTCCAATGAGATCTAGTCCCTATGGTTGGAATGGACCCTTTGATTTGATTGGTTTCAATGGTAGTATCTTTTAAAATAGAAGGCTAATAAATCCTAGTCTCAAAATTTTGTAGGTTGTGACCTTCCTTGCTTAATTTCCTCTGCACATGCCTCGATGGAACTATGAAACGATTTCTTCTACTTGATCCTCAATGATGCAGTTAAGTATGATTTCAATGGGATCTTTCCAATATAGGCCTTTGTCTAGAATGCAGTACTTGATTTCCTTTAACTTTAGGGATATACACTTCGCCTTATGTAATTCAATCATGCATTGTAAATTTTGCAAGAAAAGTATGATATTATGAAACCATAATGATTTTTATAACTTTGAAAGGTACTTCCATAAGGGTTCTTGTCTATTTATTCCATCTAGTGGGAAGAAATATTATGGATTACTTACTACTAGAATGAGAGGTTCATGTGGCTTATCTCTTCGAAGATGAAGTGGTTCTTGTGGATTCTCTTTGTCCAAAGAGCGATTTTCTTATGCATTCTCCTCTCCCCATATGTTACAAAGTTATTCATTATTGAAAATTTCTAGTATGGAATGATTGGATTTTGTGAGTAACTTAGCCAATCCATGGCATTTGACAAGATTTTTTGGCTTGATTTCCAATTCATACTCTTAGAATGTTTTTATACATTTTTGTCACCTACCATCGCTTTCAGGTTCTATTAGTATCTTTGTCATTTCTACTAGTGGAACATATGCCACTACTCTAGAATATAATACATATTTTTAGAACTCCTTTAACATACTATATGTATGATTCTCCAAAATTATGTATTTAAACTTTTCATCTCTTAAGGTGTGGCTAAAAAATTCTATGGGTTGCTCATAATCCTCTTCATTCTTCTGTAGAAGGACACCTGCAATGGTATGTTCGGATGTGAAAGAGAAGATTTGGACATATTTTTAAAAGTTAGGAATACACAAGAATATCACTTCCATAATGGCCTTTTTAATTTGTTCAAAGGATACTCGAGCTTCAAGTGTCCATCTCACATCACTGTTATTATTTGGAATTCTCGTGATATACTTTAGGAGATTTGGAAAATTCACAATAAAATTTTAGGGAAAGTTTATCATTCCCAAGAATGATTAGACTTTCTTCTTATTCCGAGGTAGGCTGACCTTTGATATAGATCCTTCTAGTTTTGGATTGATTCTGACACCTTATTTAGAAAATTTATGTCCCAAAAACTTTCCCTCTTGCAAGGAAACAGATGGCTTCTTAGCCTTTCAATGACAATTTTTTTTTTCACTTCAAGAAGGTTTGTCTCAAATGCTCCAAATGGTCTTCATGTAATTTTTAAAAACATTTATTTCATCTAGATAAATTACTATGAACTTGTCCTTATCGTGAAAAAATTCAATTTCCATAGATCTTTCAAAACTAGATCCTGCATTCATTAGTACAAAAGGAATTTTGTCATACATTAACATGCCCCATTGCATTGTGAACATAGTATTATATATACCATATTGGTGCATCGACATATGACTATCACCTGAAAATACATACATAATGGATATTCGTGTGGATCCTATTACCTTTTGTAGAAAGCGATCCATCTTGGGATGTGGATAATTATCCTTCATAGAACATCAATTCAAATTCCTAAAATTGACACATAACCTTATCTTACCATTCTTATTTCTGACCGATACTAGCTTTTCCATACATTGAGAGTACCTTAGTGCCATGATAATGTTTCCATCAATCCACTTTCTAATTTATTTTTCTATTGTCAAAAACATAATTGGATTGAACCTTCTCAATTTCTTTACAAAAGGCTTATCATTTTCTTTCAATGATATTCAGTGTTGAATAATACAAGTATCATAGGTTTTAAAATCTTCATAACTCCATAAGAAATCATCCTTGAACTAATTAAATAGATCAACATACTTATTTTTTTAAGAAAGTTGCAAAGACTTTGTGAGTTTTACCTTTTGTGGGTTCCACACAATATTGATATTGTGTTCTTCGACATCTTCACCTACTAATTGGAAAACGCGTTTGGTAGGCACATTGTTATGACAAAATATCTACTCTAGTGGAACTAATCCTTTAGGGATGAAATTATTTTTTATTTGGATCACTTCGTGACCTCCAATTTGATTCAAAAACTTGGCATTATCATCTTGTGAATATTCATCTTCCTAGTCCATTTCATGTGCTTCCCCCTAAAATTCAATGTTGATGGCTAAAAATGTTTCAACCAATTCGAGAAATATTCTCAACTATTTCTCATCTTCAAAATTATTCCAATGTATGACATATCTAGGAAATAAGTGTTATATTATATCTCCAATCCATATCTCAACTTTTCATAATAAGGTGGCTTGAAAGTATTGGTTTCTATTGCCAATGCATCTGCATGTCAGTTAACATCACTACAATAGACTATGATTTTAAAAGCATCAAAATAATTTTCAATAATATCACAAGGGAAATTGTGATATGATCTCCTTCGAGGATGTTTCATGGTATATATTTTGCTTATTTGAAACACTATTGGCTCAGAATCCCCAAAATATGGAATGTTTTTTACTCCCATTTTCTTATTTCTTTCTAAACCTAGGATCAATGCCTCATATTTGGCAACATTGTTGGTGGTATAAAATTTTAGATTGAAGTAAATTCAGACACTCTGGACCATGAGCGATATTAGGATCACTCCCACTCCTATCCCTTCCTTAGATTATGCCCCATTGACGAAAATATTCCATAATTCCTTTTGAGCTTCTCCATCATGGAGTCAACAATCATTTGTTATTGGGAAGGAGGGATCTCATAATCACCATATGGCTCATAGCTCTCTCACATTGGAAGAGACTTTTTTTAGTCAAATTCAAAGATTTAGTAGGTGGGCTTTTAATCTCCTACCTAATTTATATCTTCATATTGAAGGTACACTTTACGATATTCATCGATATCTAGGTTGAGGTATCTCCTTGGGGGTGGGGGGGGGGAATGTATCAGTTGTTCTTAAAACCTTCTTTCCATATTCATATATTGCAAATTTAATGGCCTAGATATAAAAGTGGGCTTATGAGGTGACTATTTCGGATTTTTTCTTGGCCCTTCTGCTTCGAGCCTGGATTTTTTTTTTTATGGGTTTCTCATCATTATATTCCTTTCCTCAATTCTCTATTTAGATGAATATTTATTTTAAATAGGATTATGGGGTTATTATTTTATTTTATTTTTTCATCTATATTTATTCCCCCCATTTCCTTTCTCAACATCCTAATTCACATTTGTAACCTCCCCTCTCTTCATTTTTCTTGTTGTGGTTTAATTCCATTCTATATTAGTTTCATCTGCTTACATGCTAGTGAGGTTTCTTCGTATCCATTACCTTACAATGATGGATAAATTAGGTTTGAAATTTTGTGTGTAGTTGACCATGACAGAAAAAAGAGTGTGTTTGATTTTGTTTGATATTAATTTGTAGGAATTATTGAATCTCTTAGTGAATTATTATACATTCTCATAGGATTTATTTTTTACTACTAAAAAATAAGTGAGATAACAATGAGAGTGTTTCTTCTTACCCCACTAGGTCATGAATGTTATTTCCAAGTCATCCCATGATAATTATTATTTTTAAGGAAGGATATGAAACCATTTTCATACATCTCCTTCAAGGGTTTTGAAAAATAGCCTCATGAACACATCCTCATTATCTACCATAAATTTGTAGGTAAAATCCTAGAATGAACTCATATGTTCTCTAGTGGTGCCTTTCTTCTGACCACTAAATATAGGTAACAACTTTAGGTAACTCTCATTCATGTCATGTAGCATCCAAGCCAGACAAAATGGATCGTATCGTGTCGTTACCCACAGAAATGGTTGATTGGGTTGACTTTGTTGATTACATGGTTGACCTTGTCCAACCATGGTGTGTTGTAGAATTACATCTGTAGAAATATGTGATATTGGAGTTATAGTTATTTCCATAGTTTAAATATTCACATGGGGGCATGGACGAGGGTGGAGCTTCAGATTTTTATAGGGTGTTGACTGACTCAAAATGTTCGAGTACTAGTTGGTTAGGGGATGTATTCATCTTAATAACCTCTTAACTAGGTAATTGGGAAATCATGGTTAAAAGGGGTGGAAATGTAGTGTTGGTCATTTCATTTTTTGGAGTGCATGTTTTTAAGGTTTCTTTGCATTTCTTATAGATGTAGACAAAACCTCTAGGGTTAAGTACTGGAGGCATGAGATTATGATCTAGGTTTCAATAGGTGTTCCTCTTTGAGGAAGTCATATTATTTCAAAAGTTTGGTTGAATTTCAAGGATAATGTACTTTAAATTCTCCTATAAAGAGTCACAAGAAAGAAAAGTAACATGAATAACCATTACAACCATTGAATTTATATCTAAATATCTTTCCATGTGTATCCATTTTTTTGTTTACTAGAAATAAAAAAAATTAAAACCTTAATAATATTAATATAGCCTTGAAAGGTTTTACATCATTTACATTCAACATTCATCATATGTATGCAAAGAAATTAACAAAATCATATGTGAATCATATTCAAATTTAACACATATTTATGCTGCAAATCTATTTTGAGAATCAACGTTAAGGGATAAACTATCAACCATTAATGAAAAAAAAAATGGATTGCATTTCCTCTAATCATGAGTTGAAACATTCATGACCCTTGGGTTTGACATGAGTTTTTTTGAAAAGTTAAAGATGGGAAATGAAAAACATATCTCAACAATTATAAAACATAATATTGATGAAAATGGCCACCTCTTTTAACACCCTTGTAAAACTTATCAAGAAAGTCAACATACCTTTCAAACAACCCTCATAAAGTTTCCAAAAAATAAAGTAAGAAATAATACTAATGCCAAAATTCACTTTAGTTTAGCAATTGTATACCAACATCATAATAGGTGATGTTTACAACATAAAATTCCAAGAAAATTTCTTAAAATTGTATTCATATGTAGCAAAGTTTCAAATATGATTTCGGTACACGAAATTACATCAAAAAAATAAAGACATCCCAAGAGTCATTGCATAATTCCTTTTCTAAATAACTTCAAAACCTCTCAACAATCTCAAATATAATTTGACAAAGTTCTGTAAAAAGGACAATTACCCCGCGCCCAAATATGAAAAATGAGGCCTTTATATAGGGACTTAACTACTAAAACCTCACCATAAACCACTAGTGGTATTTGAAAAACCACCTATATTTTCCACAAAATTTCCACCTGTAATATAACCAACTTCTTCCAGAATCTTCTTCAAAGATTTGTTAGTAGTAAAGTGGGTTGATTTATATTTGGATATAATATATCTTCATTATTACTCTTGATTTTGTGATGGGGCTTCTCTCTTTTTTGGTCACTACCTGAACTAGTTTCTACTTTCTCTTAGCCGTTAATGGTGCTCGTGGTGCCAATGCTAGTTTCAAGGTGATTATTAATTCCAAAAGAAATTATCAAAGTCGCCCTTGATATGATGAAGGCATCAAGTGAGAGCTTGATTCTACTAAGGATTATTGTGAAACTAGTGAAAATCCTTGTTGAATATACCATTCATACAAGTCCATAAGGGTCATCCACTCCTTACTTTATGGGATATCACACAACCAAGCCTCTATGATAGCACCTTCTGATATGGTAATGTATTGATAATTATTTTTTCCTTTTTGAAAATATTTTTGAGCAAGAATAGAACTTCACAATGATCATTATATAGTTTCATAATCTCCATCCCATGGGGAATTTGGTACTTTCCTCCGAGATCCTTATGGTCATATTAATTTTATCCAAGGAACTCATGAAGGACTCTTTGGGGAGGAATTTCCTATCCTCATTGAAGAAGGTTAGAAAAATATTTTAGTGGAGCACCTCACATTTCTTTTTAAAACCTTATATTTCTTCCATTATATCTTTTTCTTCTTATTTTTCCATCATCACCAATTCATGTTTCCTTATTATCTAGTTCTTTCATGCCACCCATTCAAACCTATTGAGATTCACCTTTGACATTTATTCCTTAGTCACCTCATTAATAATAACTACAATTACATCAACCTTAGCAAGATAATCTCCAATGATATTCTCAATAGTAGTATCACACATGCAACTTTTCATTGAGGATGTCCCACAACCATTGTATATATTCCTTTGTTGATATTCAATCCGTTGGTGTGAAATTTGACAAAGAGCTCTAGTAAAATCATTCTGGTGTTGGTAAGAGGTGGGGACGACCACATGTCAAATAAATTAACATTGGTACAAAAACATGGCGTATGATTGCTTAAGTTGTAGGAGTGTAGGTGAGGTGAATGTGATATGTCAAGGTATTGAGTGGGAAGCCTATGTAGTGGACATGTGGCGATATTTTGTACTTTTTGGGGAGTGGGATTTGAATAATTTGGAGGAATACAAAGGGCTAGAAGAGGTGACATGTGGCTCCTCTACATCATCTCGCTAACATTATTGGTCATGAAACTCCACAGGGTGAAGTGTTTCAAGCCCTCAATTTTCTAGACACTTGCGTCATCTAATATATTGGGCATGCATGTTTTTTGGGGCCAGGTGCCCCTAAGCTATGGTAGGTTACACCTCGTCAATGCCCAATAGCAATGATTGTTGATAATGTAGAAAGGAATCGCTTATTTGACTTGTTCCTTAGTGAAATATTCTATTTTGAATTCAGTCTCAGAGATACTTGAGTTAGTGGTTAGTTCTGTTGGCATATGTTGTCCTTGATGGAAACCAAATTGATGAAGTTGATGGTAACCTACTCGATGAAATAAGATTGTTGGAAATATGATGCAGAGTTTTTTCCTTGATGGCAACCTACTTGATAAAGTTGATGACAGTATTCTTGATGAGTTAAAGGGGAGATTGTTGGCAATGTGATACAATGTGTTGACTTTGATGGAATTTGCTTAATGAAGTTGTTTGTGATGGAAACTGACTTGATGAGTTGTTAATAATGTAAATCTGATGTATCTATAGAGCAGTTTAGAAGTAGCAGAAGAAAGGAATTCAGAAAGTGCCACAATGCATACGCAAGTTTGATGAGGAGAAGTAGTGTATGTGTGTGGAAAAGTACGTGCCAAGTCACGTATGCCCTATTGCGCTCTAAATTTATAAAACTAGGGGACTTGACCATGGTATTGACCCATTTTATTGAGCGTTGGATTATCTATTTGATCCCTTCTAGGAATACCATCAGACGTTGAGTGGTTTTGACTCATGGTATTGATAAAGGCTAAATATATTTAAGGAGAAGAAAATCATCATGCAAGGTGTTCATAAGTCTGGGTTTTTCAATGAATATGTCACTCTGAAGTATATCTGCATGGAATGGGTAACAGTTTTTTGATTGATCTGAATTAATAATGCACCTATGAAGAAAATGATGAAGAGGGATCTCTAGATTTGAAATGATTATGTATTTTCTAGATCTGTTTATGGAATGTTTAGATCTGAAATGAGGCGAATATTTCCTGAAGTAAAGGGTAAGATATAATCTATTTATCTGCTTTGAAGAGTTGCACAGCCCTACAAAGTTTGAAGATATATACGCAGGTTCGTGGAAGAGAAAGCGCGTATATACACAGGTTAGCTTCAGCAAAAGCACGTATGGTATGTGAAATCAATCCTGAAATATGTGTAGATGTATACACAAGTTTGTTTCTGTTAAAGCGCATGCATACGCAGGTTCAGTGAATTAAAAGCGTGTATGGAACTAGGGTTTTGCTGAAGTATGTGGAATGAAATGTCTGATCTGTTCTACTATTTTACTACTATCTGTCAATGATATATTCATATAGATCTGGACTGTTTGAATGTTGATTATGCTACTGATTATGTTGATTAAAGATCAAGTTGGTGGTTGATTGGTTAATGGTACTATGAATGAATTGATGAGGTTATGAGTTTTAGTTTGATGTATGATGAGCTTAAATGTGTGGAGTGGGTCTAGTCTGAAAATCTAATGAAAAGTGGCCTACAAAGTATGTTGTATGGAAACTGGTGGATCCAGTATGAAAATTGATGAAATGTGGTCCGCAATGGTGCTTAAGGTCGAAGCCTTCGGTGAGGGGGTTGTAGCTCCCTTCCAGTGGTGGCTGGTAAAAGAGAGCAGGGGGTGGTAGCTCCCTTCCAGGAGAGGCTGGTAAACGATAGCAGGGGGTAGTAGCTCCCTTCCAATGAGAGGCTGGTAAACGAGAGCAGGGGGTTGTAGCTCCCTTCCAGGAGAGGCTGGTAAATGAGAGAAGGTTGTAGCCTTCTGCAGGTGGGTGCCTGAGTGATGGTATGAGACTGTGCCAGTACATGGTTGTAAGATGTTTTCTTTATAATAAATATTGAAGACTAAGATGACGACAGCAGTGGTTTTCTCCCGAATTGGGTTTCCACCTTAAATCTTGGTGTTCATGTGTGTTGCTTATGTGTGATGATTTATTCTGTTCTTACTGCACATGTTTACTGCTTACTAAACATCTAATGAATGAATGATGCAATGATCTAAGTAATGAATTATCTGCATAATGAGATCTCTGGTAATACGCATGTTTCATTAAGGATACCCGCGTGTATACGCGACTTGGGTTCAGTAAAGTAGCGTATGGGTTTTAAAGAAAGAAAAAGTAAAAATTTCAGTCTGCACTAAATATTGATTCACCCCGCCCCCCTCTCAGTATTTTTTCCCAACAATTGGTATTAGACCAGGTTCTTCTAAAGAAGCTTGATCGCTTGAAGGAGATCCGTCACAATGGGAAGTCACGAAGGAGTATTGTCTCTAAAGACACCTCTATTCAATGGAATTAATTTGTTATTCTGGAAGATACGAACAAAAGCATATTTGCAAAGTCTTGGTGCAGAAGTATGGGCAATCGTGGAAGAAGGTTATCAGTATCTGGCAAGTATTCCTACTGATGCAGCAGAAAGGAAGAAATATGAAATCAATGCCAAAGCAGTCGATGTTTTATTAGGAAGCATGTCTGAACCAGAATTTGCTAAAGTGATGCAGCTAAATTCAGCAAAAGAAATATGGGACAAAATGATTCTAAGCTATGAAGGAGATACAAAGGTAAAAAGTTAAAAACTCCAAACTCTCAGAATTGAATATGAAAATTTAAGGATGCATAATGATGAAAGTATTGCTAGTTTCTTTTTACGTCTAGATGATATTGTAAATCGTATGAGAAGTTTGGGTGAAACCATAACTGATAATACTCTGATGGAAAAAGTCTTAAGATCTTTGACTTCAAAATTTGAGTCAAAAGTATCAGCTATTGAAGAAAGGCAAGATCTGCAAACTCCTACTATTGTTCAACTGCATGGTATTCTAACTTCTTTTGAAATGCGAAAAGAAGGTCTCTCTCAAAACAGAGAAGTTGCCTTTAAGGCGTGTGAAAAGAAAAATAAAAGGAAGTTGTCAAGGAATTGAGGTATATATCAGAAGAAGAAGAAGCAAATTTTGTGAGAAGACTTCAACCAGGTACTGGAAGATTTAGAGGTAAGCTTCCCTTCAAGTGTTTTACTTGTGGAAGAATTGGTCATTATGGTGCTAAATGTACTTATGAAGAAAATCATGCTAAAGGGAAAAGATTCGAAAAGGGAAAGAGTTATTATACAAATGAAGATAATAATGAAATGTCAAGTGAAGATGAAGAAGATTCTGACCAAGATCTGAAAGTGCTCATGGCAAGGAAGCAAAAGAAGAAGGCTACTCAAAGAAAGAAGATACCTCATAAAAAATGTGCAACAGAAAATGAAGAAGAGGAAACAGGTATTGATTGTTGTTCTTGTGATCCACTTTCTTGTGCATGCAATGATGAAGATAGTAAAAGTAACAATATAAGTCTAGAAGCAGATCTCAAGATCAATGATGAAAGTAATTATTGCGATCAATTTAAAAGGAAGGAGTCTATCTACAAAGATGTGATCTCTAGAATGAGTGAAAATATAGAAATACAAAATGGACAGATAGACAAGTATCAAAAGATGTACGTTTATGAAACCAATCGAAGTGAAAAACTTGAAGCAGAAATCATCTATCTAAAAGTAGATCTTGAAACATCAAATAAGAATAATGAGGAACCTCTACAATCATTTCAAAAAGAAGGACGTGAAGCAGAAATC
Organism: Pinus albicaulis; assembly: GCA_034641835.2. Classification (NCBI taxonomy): domain Eukaryota; kingdom Viridiplantae; phylum Streptophyta; class Pinopsida; order Pinales; family Pinaceae; genus Pinus; species Pinus albicaulis. The sequence goes on along the minus strand of CM076577.1, from coordinate 340,432,256 downwards.
ATCTCACTCAAAATAGATCTGGAAAAGTCAAATAAGAAGAATGAAGAAATTTTACAAGTTTTTGAAGAACAAGAAAATGGGTTGAAAGAAGAGACTTTAACATTGAATGATCAAGTAGAAGAAGGAAAAAGGGTTGAAGAAAGTATGAAGAAGCAATGCAAATATTGGAGGTTGAGGTAAATATTCTCAAAAGTAAATTAGAAGAAAAAGATAAACTCTTGAGGTTTCAAGATAGTACTAAGATTCTGGATAATATTCTTAGTAGTCAAAGGTATCCTTCTATTAAATTTGGCCTTGGTTTTCATGAAACTGTTAAAGGAGAATCTAGTTCACAAGGAAGTGCTAAAGACTAAAAGGATATCAATGAAAAGTCTGAAGTGTTAAAAGAAACAAAAAGTCAACCGACAATCATGAACTCTCAAAAGAAATCATTCCCTCCTTTTTTCAATAATGTTGAATGCTTTAAATGTCACAATTATGGGCATGTTGTAGCCAATTTCAGAAGAAAATCATTTCAGTCACAAACAAACAGATTCTACATAGAAAGGTACTCTAGTTTCTTTAAAGGATATTGCTTTTCATGCAGCAATTATGGTCATAAAGCAGTTGATTGCAATAGAAGAAAGAATAGAAAAACACATTATGATCCCTATGCTTATTTTTCTTGTCACATAAGATGTTATGCTTGTAACAAGTATGGACATGTAGAAAAAGAATGCACGATGAATAGATCTGAGAAATTGGATAATTTCCAGCACACAATTAGAAAGTTCAAGCAAAGCTGGAAAAAGAAGAAGGACCGATCAGAAACGTAGGGAATATTAACCCTACTACAGTCATCTGCTTCTAAATCTTACTTCTCATAATGACTGCAGGATGATTTGAGATACATTATAGATATTAGTAATGTATCATCACAGGGGGAGCAATGTATGATGATTCCCATGGTTGGTTTGGTAATTATGGTTATGTTTATTTCTGACAGAGCATCTGATGTGAAGAAGACAGGTACAGGTGGTACAAATTCAGGGGGAGATGAAGTTCTAGAAATTTTCAGTGTTTCAATTTCCATACGCGGGCTTCGTGAACAAAATACGCGTATACACGGAAGTTCCTTTGGATACAAAAGCGTATTATTTTCTGTTAAGGAAAACAATGATTCAGCTCAAGAACAGGAGTACTGGTTCAGGGGGAGCACCAGTCTATCTATTGCATTGTTGGCATTGTATCTGCTTATTCCTTAGTTCTTGTAATAATCATGCTCAAATGATGATGACATGATACATGGTTTCTTATGATGAGATTATAGATGAGCCCTGATTGATTTTTGCTGAAGAATATCTTTTATTTTCACACAAGGATGAGATGAAAATTTTATGATGCAGAGATAAGGATAGATCATGCAAAGTTTGTTACTGATGACTATTGACATAATGTTACATCATGATAAATCTTGAAGATATTGGTGATTACAGATCACATGGATGATTTCTTGACACATCTTGTCTATTGAAGAAGTTGTTCTGGTATGATAATTCCTCTTAAGGATATGCGGATGCTGTAAAGAATCTAAAGGCTTGGTTACTAATGTACTTATGCTACAAATGTTGGATACAAAACTACATTGTCCTATCTTTCTCTTCTCATATATTCCAGGGAAGCGTTCGAATATCTCAGATAGAAGTTGAGAATAGTCTCTGCCATGCAGAGAATCAGATCTTGTTAAAGTTCAGAAGATTAAGTGGGATACATGGATTTCTTGAACGAAAGTCACGTATATACGTGAGTTCATACATAGAAAACCGCGTATGGGTATTTTCTGACAAAATTCTTCTGGGTCAGCATTCTTTCAGCATAGCTACTGTACTGTTTGGTATCTCTGATGCTGTATGGTATCTTTGATGATGTTTTAGCTCTTATATTTCTGTTTCATTCTCTGATATTGGGTAAAGATGCCTTGATGATTGGCTGTTAAAAGTGTTCAGGTTGCACAAGCTAAGGAGGAGCATTGGTCATGTGTAAAGGATGCATTGTTGGAATTCTCTTGATTTGCAGTGATCTGATCTCATGATTGAGATTCCTTGATCTTGATTACAAAAAGTCATATTTGTAATTTGATGAAAAGGTCATGTTGAGACCTATGATGTAAAATTGTAATACTCAGTCATGTAAGGACTTGTTCAAATATGTAAACTCACTTGGTTGGGTACTTGAGTCAAATTTTTAACCCACTTGGTTGGGTACTTGAGTCAAAATATGTAAAGCCACTTGGTTGGGTACTTGAGTCACATATGTAAATCCACTTGGTTGGATCATTGATGTAAGTATGAGTCCTTGGTGAGAGGAAAGGTCATAGAGTCATTTACTTCATTGAAAAATATGTTTGAAGATTTAGCATGAACTTAGGGGGAGCATGGTAACTTCAATGCACATATGATCTACAGAGCTCTTATTTCTACATGAGGAGAAAAACCTTGTTCTGGTTTTCATCTGCCCTTTTCCCTTGATGTCAAAGGGGGAGAGTAACATGCTGTTTGAATAAGGGGAGAGCATCATGGTGTTTTCATAATGGTTATATTCAATGTATCTATCTGTTGTGATGATCAAACACCATCCTGGTTGCCATCAAGTCCAAAGGGGGAGATTGTTGGCATATTTTGTCCTTGATGGCAACCAACTTGATGAAGTTGATGGTAACCTACTTGATGAAATAATATTGTTGGCAATATGATGCAGAGTGTTGTCCTTGATGGCAACCTACTCGATAAAGTTGATGACAATCTTCTTGTTGAGTTAAAGGGGAGATTGTTGGAAATGTGAGACAATGTGTTGACTTTAATGGAATCTGCTTAATGAAGTTGTTCGTGATGGAAACTGACTTGATGAGTTGTTAATAATGTAAATATGATGTATCTACAGATCAGTTCAGAAGTAGCAGAAGAAAGGAATTCAGAAAGTGCCACAATGCATATGCGAGTTTGATGAGGAGAAGTAGCGTATGTACATGGAAAAGTACGTGCCAAGTCGCGTATGCCCTATTTCACTCTAAATTTATAAAACCAAGGGAATTTACCATGGTATTGACCCATTGCATTGAGCGCTGGATTATCTATTTGATCACGTCTAGGAATACCATCGGATGTTGAGTGGTTTTGACTCATGGTATTGATAAAGGCTAAATCTATTTAAGGAGAAGAAGATCATAGTGCAAGGTGTACATAAGTCTGGGTTTTTCAATGAATACATCACTCTAAATTTTATCTACATGGAATGGGTAACAGTTTGTTGATTGATCTGAATTAATAATGCACCTATGAAAAAAATGATGAAGAGGGATCTCTAGATTTGAAATGACTATGTATTTTCTAGATCTGTTTATGGAATGTTTAGATATGAGATGAGGCGAATATTTCATAAATTAAAGGGTAAGATCTAAGCTATTTATCTGTTCTGAAGAGTTGCGCGACCCTACAAAGTTTGAAGATCTATACGCAGGTTCGTGGAAGAGAAAGCGTGTATATACGCGAGTTAGCTTCAGCAAAAGCGTGTATGGTATGTGAAATCAATCCTGAAATATGTGCAGATGTATACACAGGTTTATTTCTATTAAAGCGCGTGCATACTCAGGTTCAGTGAAGTAAAATCGCGTATGGAACTAGGGTTTTGCTGAAGTATGTGGAATGAAATGTCTGATCTGTTCTACTATTTTACTACTATCTGTCAATGATGTATTCATATAGATCTGGGCTGTTTGAATGTTGATTATGCTGTTGATTATGCTGATTAAAGATCAAGTTGGTGGTTGATTGGTTAATGTTACTATGAATGAATTGATGAGGTTATGAGTTTTAGTTTGACGTATGATGAGCTTAAATGTGTGGAGTGGGTCCTGTTTGAAAATCTAATGAAAAGTGGCCAACAAAGTATGTTGTATGGAAACTGGTGGATCTAGTATGAAAATTGATGAAACATGGTCCGCAATGGTGCTGAAGGTCGAAGCCTTCAGTGAGGGGGTTGTAGCTCCCTTCCAGTGGTAGTTGGTAAAAGAGAGCAGGGGGTAGTAGCTCCCTTCCAGGAGAGACTGGTAAATGAGAGCAGGGGGTAGTAGCTCCCTTCTAGGAGAGGCTGGTAAACGAGAGCAGGGGGTTGTAGCGCCCTTCTAGGAGAGGCTGTTAAACGATAGAAGGTTGTAGCCTTCTACAGGTGGGTGCCTGCATGCTGGTATGAGTCTGCGCCAGTACATGGTTGTAATATGTTTTCTTTATAATAAATATTGAAGACTAAGACGACAACAATGATGGTTTTCTCGTGAATTGGGTTTCCACCTTAAATCCTGGTGTTCATGTGTGTTGCTTATGTGTGATGATTTATTTTGTTCTTACTTCACATGTTTACTGCTTACTAAACACATAATGAATGAATGATGCAATTATCTAAGTAAAGAATTATCTGCATAATGAGATCTCTGGTAATACGCATGTTTCATTAAGGATATCCGCATGTATACGCGACTTGGGTTCAATAAAGTAGCGTATGGGTTTTAGAGAAAGAAAAAATAAAAATTTCAGTCTGAACTAAATACTGATTCACCCGCCCCCCTCAGTATTTTTTCCCAACAAGTTAAAATGTGTGTTGTGGCCTAACACTAATTTATTGTTAGTTAATTTCACTTAGATGGGTTTTATTGATTTGTGGACTAGATGATGGCTAAAATTAGATATGTAGTGGAGTTAACTCTAGCATCTATCAGTTAACTGATCTCTAGTTCTATAATATACATATATTTAATTTTATTTGAGTAGTTAATTTTTTATTAACTCAAGCTACACTCAATTCACTACAACATCTAGGAAACTAAGCCCTCATAGGTCGTGCAATTCGAATTACCTATTGAGATTTAATGAAGGCGCACATTGTATTTATAATGTTAAATATTTTTTTGTGTTTTGATATTGAGAAGAAAGAAAATTAAAACTCTTGGTAATCACTCAAGGAAATAAGATAAATTCCTATTTTTAAGGGGCATAATTGTGGTAGGAAATAGGAGCTCCTAGAAGAGCTTATTTTCCTAAGTGTTGCAAAAGTATTGTAGAGAGTTGATTAGTATTATGGGGAGCCTCAGTCTTGAAGAACATTTTATGTAATAGATCAGACTAATCAGGTGATAGAATATAAGAAAGTAGGGATTTTCCCCAATTGCGTTCAGTAGATATATTTTGTTGTTTATGGGTTATTGTGTTTTTATTAACTATTTTAGTAGAGAAATATTGTGTCTTTTGTGATTATTTTTCTCTCATTAGTAGATTCAAGGTTTCAAGGATTTTATACAATATATCATGGTTGAAAGAAATATATAGACCAAATTCCTTGATCATATTCAAGGTGCATTGAAGAGGAGATCAGTTGGTGCAGGAATTATACCAGTGTAGAAATCATCTCAATATATCCTTCAAGGAAAACGCATGCCCTAGAATAAAATTTGAATTATTGTGCATGGAAGGAAAGGATGGATGTTGAATTATATGATGATGGAGTTTTAAAATACATCAAGATTGATATTCCTAAACCTCCTGGATCATATGCACAAAAACTAACTCAATAGAGGAAGGATACTACCAAACCTAGGATGATGATCCTAGAAGGAGTTAGAGACCATATTGTTCCTAATTTTCATGGGAAGGAAAATCCATTAGAGATGTGGAAGTCTCTTACTGGTCTAATTTAAAATAGTAGCAATGCCATAAAAATTTCTTTGAAGAACAAATTAAGGAACAATTAAATTGTAATATTCCCAATTAGCCATGAGCTAGTTGGAATATTAAATTTTTATTTTTCTTTTTGTTTAATGAATAAGAGGAAAATGGAGGTCCATAAGTCTCCTTAATAATGAATAAATCCATGCCAATGTAAAATTAAAACATCTTGGCAGCTTAATTGAGCACCCTTAGGTGTGAAAAGGGGCTCGAACATCTTGACTCAGTCAACTTTGACCAAATCAACAGTGTTGTCATGGAAGAGTGGCAATCAATGAGGGGTAGTGCAGTTTTAGATGGAGACACCTTGTATGGAAGTAAGGTCATAAATGAATTGGGCTTAGGGTTTGGAATATGACATCTTATAAAAGGAAGAAGATGGGAGCCATATTCATTATGTTGATATATATGATATTTGTAAATATATGGTATTTTTAGACATACAGATTTCTTTGGCTGTTTAGCGAAGATTGCAAGTGTTGTTTAGCACTGGGTTTTCCTTATTAGGAATCTCACGTCTTCCATTGAGAAGCTCTTGGAAGAGTCTTGTACTTCACTTCCACTATCAGGCATTTGGGTAAAGCTTCATCTTACATCTACAACGTAGATCCTATTGAGGTTTGAGTTGTTTTGCAGATTGCAGTAGTGGAGACCATCTTTGGGTCCCTCCAGTACTTATTTTCAGTGGAGAATGGTTACTTTCCATTGGGAGGATATTCAGGGACACCCTTGAGCTTATTTTCATATCTTGGCATCAATCCATATATTTATTTGCCCCTACAATGCAGTTTCTTTCTAGATCTGCATTATTTTGAGGGAGGAGTTGTAGGGTGGTTTCATAACACCATTTGGGCAGGAGGTTTTCAAGTGAAGGGATATTCCTTTCATCTAAGAGGTCTATTGGAGGAGGCTACATTATTTTTTATATCTTATCAGCTAAAACTTTACATATCTATACATTGCAGTGAATCTTCATCCCTAGGGCTTTGGTTCATAACTTGTACATTGGTGTATTGTTGCATACCCTTTGGGGGTTATTTTCTGAAGGTTGTATAGAACCTAGATCTATAGTTTCCTGTATGATTGATGCATATAAAAACCATATATCTTTGTATGTTCATATGTTGTAGCAGTGCACTTTATGACTGTGCTATAGCAATCTTCCAACATTTTGATATATAGTAGCAACACCTCTTTTGAGGGTTTTGTCCATTGGAGGCATGTTCTATCTTGTTGTACATCTTATGGCCCATTTATTATGCATATGTTTCGACTTTTATAATGAATTAAAGGTCTCCATATTGGCCTCTTGATTTTATATGATGTTTAACAATTATATTCCAACATTTTGCACTATATTCCTGCTTTTCCCATTTGGGAATATTACGGTGGTATCAGAGCATAATATTCACACAGCCTGTGCATCTTGAAAAGTAAATATGTCATCTGAAGAAGGAGATCCTCTTATTTATGGATATAAAGTGTATCAAAGAATAATACAAGGGAATTTTTAATATACAAATGATAAAGAGGACAAGGGTAAAACCCCTGTATTAGGAGGAGAAGATGAGGAGAAGGAGTTTCCTAAGATTCTTCTCAAAGCTGTGTAAGAAATTGGTAGAGAAATAAAGGAGATGAGGATGGATAAATACAAGGAATCCCCTAAATGATTTCAACATGGTGAAGGCTTCGACATTTCTCATCACTGGAGTGATCAACAAGTGTAGTAACCACAAGTTTCCCAACGCTCTACAATGCCTACATTCTTAGCATTGGGAAATGACGGGTTTAAAGAAAAAGAATACCTTGAAGAAAATTTTATGGAGTATGAATGTCAATCTCAGATATTCATGGACCACTTGAGTTTTCAAGAATTTTTTCAAATCAAGGACAATAGGAGACCCAGACATCACAATAGAGGTGGCAGATTCATTCAGAATCATGATCTACAGCATACTATGGGCAGTTTTTTCTTACCCAAATTTTATGGGTCATCTAAATGCACTGCCAAATCATGGCTAGAGAAGCTTGACATCTACTTTCAGTTTAACAAAGTACCATGGATAGAGGCCATTAAGATAGAAGTGCTGCACCTTGAGGGTGAAGCACATGATTGGTGGTTCCATGGCTTGTATACATTAGGTGATGCCAATGTGACTACATATTTAGAGTTCATAAGGAGGTTGGTGGAGATTTTTTATAGAATATATCCTAAAGCACCATTCATGGGGCTTGCATAGCTTAAACAACCAGGTAATCTAAAAACTTATATTTCTAAGTTTTTGGAACTTTATGTTACGGTTTCTGATCTATCTGCAACAAGAAGTGTTTATACATTCATTGATGGATTAGATGAACCTCTTCATGGGTTGGTTAAGTCTACCAGGCCCATTACCCTTCAAGATGACATTGAAAGGGTTATATATAGTCAAGACACCTTACCAAAATCAAAGGCAACATTTCATCATAAGCCATATTTTCCAACAAAGGGAAAATAAGAGAAGGCTCCTTTCTCAAAAGAGAGCCCAAAAAAAAAAAAAAACCTCTTGATGATGATGTCCGAGGAGATTTGAGGAGAGGGGATATTTGGTTCACATGCCAAGAATCATGGGCACCTGGACATAAATGTACAATAGTAAAGGCGCACTACATAGAGGTCTTCTCAGATGATGAGGAGGAGGAAGAAGAAGAAACATAAAGGGGTCATAGTGCTGGAAAAGAAGGAGATGATCCACCATCACCAGTAGGTGGGGATGGAGCAATTGCTCTAGTTAGAGGGACTCTTTCATCATTAAGAGTGGTACCCAAATATACTGAAACTTCCACACAATAAACATAGTTGGATTTGCGTAATGGAAATAGGAACATGCTAGTCCAATCTATTATGCATATGAGATTGGCTTGTGAGACATCACTATTTTGTGGCAAACCACTTGTGAGGCCACTTGATCCAAATTTGGTAAGATGTATCTCACATCATGATGCACCATTCATAGATACAGGAGGAATGGGAGAATTAGAAGGCCAAGATACAGCGCTGAGAGTCTTGGGTAGACTGAAGGAGGAGGGAGACATTCTCCCAACATAATCACTACCCACTCTCATTTCAAATTCTGTGTTGTGGGGGGAGAAGCATGCGAAGGATAGAAGCCTTCCAACATATACCTTTTTCATGTTAGATTTAAAGGAGAAGGGAAACCATATGACAAATTTTCTTTATGATAGATCATCAGAAATGTCACTCTGGAAGATTTATCAATATTGGAAATCCCAGCTGTTGGTGGATTATTCCAAGGATATTTTTACATGCATGATACTTGATGACCAAATTCAAGAGGAGGGATATTTAGTCCAAGATTAAGTAATATGTTATTATGGTAGGATATTCTTATATAGAGCCTCCAAGCTCAAAGAGAAGTTGCTACAAGGAGCACGTGAAGAATTCCTTTTCAGCCATACTTATTCCATGAGAGCCTATAACACTATCATGGAGAGCTGCACTTGGGAAGGATTTAAAGAGGAAATATATCAACATTTTCAAAGATTCATGAACGATGTGAAGTTGGAATAAATACATAACTCAATGAAGGATTTATCACAACCACCTCTTTCCTCTTTTGGAATGAGAAGGATCTATCTATGGACCACTGCATTTCTATGAGAATAAATTTTGGTCAGGAACATGGTTATGTAAACAATGTTTTATTTGATGAATATTTGCATTCCCTTACCATGTATATGCAGGCCATCACTCCAAGGAAGATCATTCTTCCATATAAAATTCATGGCCAACTTTGGGCCATAAACATTTCTAAACATGGCCACTCCCTTAGAGGATATAGGGTGATGTTGTATCATTGTGGGTGCACTCCAAACACACCAAAAATTTCTCACATTTTCAGGCATTGTTATAAGAGTTGGGAAGAAAGTAAGTGGTGTGTAAACCACTTACCATATCACTATCTGAGGCAGTCAGGAGATATACTGCACTGGCTCCACATGTGGTACTATGACCCACCTCCATTTTTACATATTTCTATTTGCATGTACTTAATTTTGATTCCATACATTGATGATGTACTTATTCCTTTTATGGGAATGATTGGAGGGAGGATGGGAGGATCGTATATGCCCTATGGGAGAGAGATTATCCATGTTCATTACGATACATTTTCGAGGAGAACATTGGGAAAACCATGTTTGTTTCTTTGGATCTATTGCGTCCTTGTGGGATGAATCATTTTCATATCATGATAACTTTGGAGGAGAATTTCATGGAGGGATGGATTGGGAGACACTTAGCTTATGAGGGAAGGTTATCACATGATGGTTTCACCAATGATGGAGGAAAAGAGTTGCAACACTCACCTTTTCAGTTGCTTTAGCACAAGCAACATTTGTGAAGGGAGGACTGTAATATTCCCAATTAGCCATGAGCTAGTTGGAATATTAAATTTTGATTTTCCTTTCTGTTTGATGAATAAGAGGAAAATGGAGGTCCATAAGTCTCCTTATATGAATAAATCCATGCCAATGTAAAATAAAAAAAAATTTGCAGCTTAATTGAGGACCCTTAGGTGTGAAAAGGGGTTGGAACATCTTAACTGGGTCATATTTGACCAAATCGACAGTGCTATCATGGCGGAGTGGAAATCAATGAGGGATAGCGTAGTTTTAGATGGAGATACCTTGCACGGAAGTAGGATCATAAATGAATGGGGCTTAGGGTTTGGAAGATCACATATTATAAAAGGAAGAGGATGGTAGCCATATTCATTATGTTTATGTATATGATATATCCGAATATATGGTCTGTTCAGACATGTATCTTTCTTTGGCTATTTAGGTAAGATTGCAAGTGTTGTTTATCACTAGGTGTTCCTGATCAGGAATCCCACCTGTTATAGGTAGATTTGGGAATTATTCCCAATGACCTGGTTAAATGGGCATCATCTCCAAGACCAATTACTAAGGGTTTATCATTCCAAGTTGTTACACGTCGTAAGGCAAGAACAAGACAAATCAAGCATGACTTTGATCAAGAAAAAGTTTCCAAGGTTTGAAGTTTGTTATATAACATGTGGGGGCTCACCAACGTTGCCTATAAGGGGACTAAGTGCAATGCATATGTAGGTAGCCCCATGCAAGGTTGCTTTGCAAAGCACTTTCCAACATCTATGGGTGCATTGGTCACATTGGGAGTGAAATTCTCATTGTTCCGAAATCTCCACTTCGCCAGTGCCTTCTAGAGGAGTTCACATCTGGCAAGTTTTGAATCTAAGTGTCCATTTGACATCTACATGACTAGGAACATGTGTTGTCTATTATTGGAAATTCATTCATTGAAAAACTACCTTCGTTTCATCTATAAACTGAACATCTATCTGAGTGTTTGAAAAGGAAGAATTTGAGTAGAGAAATGCTAGAGAATTTTAAATTGAGATTTTCATTTGTGTAACAGCTACTGGAGAGATTTGTACTATCATGGGGCTGAGGATTGTTGCTGGAAGGGTCACTTAAAATCAGTAATTTGGTTGTAACCTATCCTTATAACACTGTTACTGATGAAATAGGTAACTTCACTGGTATGTACTTTTTGACGTAGCAAGAAAAACACCCGATTTTGAAAAGTGGCGATGAAAAATCATATTTTTTTAGCATGTTTTTGGCACTTTAATTTTTTTTTTTATTTTTTTTTATTTTTTTTGTTCTGTGATGCTTTTTAGGCCGATTTTGAATAGTGGTGGCGTATCATCACCAACGTTTTTTTAGAGGATTTATTTTGACACTATACATTTTCTAATGTCTTCTTCTTCCGTGAGATGTTTATTTTTAAGTGCATTTATGTACTTCAGTTTTAGAAAGCAAAAAATAATTTCTTTTAAAATAAAAATTTGTAAATATATCTTCACTTTTTCACATAGATAAAAAATTAAAAAAGGGTCAATATTATAACGTTTATATTTTCTATAAGTTTATGTATTTCTAATTAATTTTTCAATGCATATCAAATAATTTTTTCTAAAAAACCAATATTTTCAATGATATGACACAAAAAAACAAATTTTCAATACAAATGGATTGCAAAAAAAACACTTTTAGAGACTTTTTGTTAAAAAAAACATGTTAAATAAACTAATTTTTGGGAAAATCTTAACAAGAAAACTTAGGAAAATAAAATTTTTATTGAATTTTATGTCAAAAAATAATAGTAATCACATGTGCTTTGCAAAAAATAAGGATTATTCTCATAAAATATCAAAGCCTAAACATTACAAGTAAAACTGATTAATAGATCTCAAAAATGGGCTTTTTTTGCAAGCATAACTTAAAGATCCTCAATAATATCAACTAATACATGTTCAACATCATCTAGAACATCATTGATGGCTTTTTACACAACATTTTCTACTTCCAATTGGTCATTTTCATCTTCTAATGGATCTTTCATGTCTACAAATCTTCCGAAGAGTCCCTTTCCAATCATTCCATATAATGGTGGTTGAGGTTCCTTTGTTTTTTTTGCCAGACGTGATTCATTAAAATCCCCTTTCCTCAAACCAACTTCTTGCTTTGCACTTGGAAGGAATTCAAGAACGTTAATTATTTTTTCAATAAATTTTCATTGCACCAGGTCTTTCTTAATGGCAATGAAATTTCTTCCTTTTGGTAGGCAACATGCTAGTGTTGTACCTAATCATCAAGTACAAAAGAAATAAGTAAGAAAATTAGTATAAAGACTTAAAAAGTAAAAAATAAAATATTTAAATTTAAATTTGTATAATAAAACTTACCTGAACCTAAAAATAGATCCAAAAACCAATCTCCTTCATTTGACGACATCACCCAGCCTACCTCTGGCCCCTAGCTGGGTGGAGGGCAATTCCGAGAATCGGCCTCCGCCCAGCTAGGGGCTAGAGGCAGGCTGAGTAGCCCTCGACGATGCCACCCAGCTGCACTCCACCCAATCGGGGGCAATTATTGGAATTTCCCTCTGCCCATCCGGTGGTGATTCTCGAAATCGTCTGCCACCTAAAAAGGAGCGATTCTAGAAATCGTCCTCTGCCCAGCCGGGGCTAATTCTCAGAATTACCCTCCACCCAGCAAGGGACTGGAGGCAGGCCAGGTGGCACCATCGAGGGCTGACCCAGCTTGCCTTCAGCCCCCAGCCAGGTAGAGGTAGGCTGGGAAGCCCTCAATGGTGCCAGTTAGCTGGCCTCTGACCCCCGTCTAGGCAGAGGGAGATTCTGGGAATCACCCTCTACCCAACCGGGGGATGTAGGTTGGTCGGGCGGCACTTTTGAGGACTGCCCAGCCTGCCTCCAGCCCCTTGTTGGGTGGAGGGTGATTATGAGAATCACCCTCCACCTAGCTGCAGGTCGGACGCAGGCTGGATAGCCCTTGACGGCGCTTTCGACCTACCTCTGGTCCCTGGCTGGGTAGAGGGCGATTCCGAAAATCATCCCCAGCTGGGCAGAGGGTGATTCAGAGAATCACCCCCAGTTGGGCAGAGGGAGATTTCGAGAATCACCCTCAGCTGGGCGAAGGGAAATTCTGAGAATCACCCTTGGCTGGGTGGAGGGCGATTCTAAGAATCACCCCCAGTTGGGTGGATGGCGATTCTAAGAATCACCCCCGACTGGGCGGAGGGTGATTCTGGTGGAGGGCAATTCTGAGAATCACCCTCCGCCCAGCCATGGGTGATTCTTGGAATCTCCCTTCACCCAACCAGGGGCCGAAGGTAGGCTAGGAAGCCCTCAACGACATTGCCCAGTTTGCCTCTAGCCCCATGATGGGCGTAGGGCAATTCCAAGAATCATTTTCTTTCTAAATAGGAAGTTGTCGTAAAACCTTCATTTCATTGATAGGAGAAATTGTTGTTGAAATCCTAATTCTTCCTTCAAAAGAGAAATTGTTGTTTTTATTCTTCATTTCTCAAAAGTAAAAGGCATTTGGATTGTTGATTTAGTGCCCCTCATTTCTTTTCTTCATTCATCATATTAAGGAAACTCAAAAGAAAAACTTGCAAATGCGTCAAACTTCATTTCAACAAGTATCATATCTAGGTTTTGGTCAACAGAATATTCAAGCGTTTGCTATGAAAAATAACCCCTATCTGGATTACCAGAAGTACATTCCTTATGCTAGTGTTCAAAGGCCTGTTGTTGAAGAAATTCCATATTGCCCTGTCTATGCTTAACCTAACCTTACTAGACATTTTCCCTTTGTTGCAACTTTAGAGTTACCAGATTTAAATCAGTTAACCAACGATCCAATCAAATATGCTCCTTGGTGGCCAGTTATACCTCAAAAATTACCCTCGGATATTCCTATGTTTAATGAAAACCCTTGAGAATATCGGTCGACTTATGTTATGAATTATCATTTAAGTTGTTCATCAAATTCCCTGAATGATGATTCTGTTTGACTACGTCTGTTCCAGAGTATGCTCATAGGTCTGGCTGCAAAATGGTACATTGAATTACCTAGAGCTTATTTTGATAATTTCACAACCCTAGCTACTGTCTTTTTGACTCATTTCCAGTTACCCATCAGATATGAAACTGGAATAGAACTCTTGAATAATTTCAAATAGATTAATGCTACTCACATCTATGACCATATTCATGAGGTGTCGTCATCGAAGAATTGTTAAGACATTTGTTCCAGATCAACTCCTTGCTGAATGGTTCATTAAGTCACTGTTACCATCTATAATTAAGGATGTGGCTAAGGGTGGCGTCATCAAAGAAGATAAATTTATCACTCTTGAAAAATATTTAGACTTGATTTACACTTAGTCTGGAACGCTCTATGAAAAAATCCCCAATGCGCGGAGATATAATTTCAATGTTCCTCTTCAATTAAAGGACTCTCATGCCAGAGGCGGCTTGATAGGCACTAGAAGCATACAACACACTACTGCATATGATCCTGCTCCTACTTCTGAAATTAATGTCGTTTCATTTGACAAAGGCAAAGGTGACAAGAAACCAAGAAATAATAAAAAAGGGAAATCAAAGAAAAAGAAAAATTCTAACCCGCAAGAAATATCATCTGATCAACAGTCTAGACCTCGGAAACCTCGTTATCCATGTATAATCTGTAATGAGTAACACTTTGTTAGATATTGTCCTCACCGCACTGAAGTATCAAATATCATCAATACTTCCAATGCATGAGCTGTGTTGACAGACCCATTTCCAAATCCGGACACAAATATGGTTGCTAGGGATCCAACTCCTAGTTCCCAAGCGTTAATGTTATTTGTCACAAAACCTTCAACTAATATTTTGGTGTCGATGTGAAATAAATATTATGGTAGTCCAGCCACTAATCAACCTACTACCTCGACAATGAATCCATCTACAGAATCAGTACCGCTTACTGCCATTCCTGAATTGACAATCAAGCCACCAAAGGGAGTAATTCATAAAATGACATATAATCCTCAAACAAGAGCTGCACAAAATTATAATATAGTTGAATATTTAGCTCAGTCCCCTTTAGTTATGTCTGCTCTTGAGGTATTAAAAAAATTTCCCTCCCTAAAATAGGCTTTATTGTTGGCTATTGGTGGAATTGATTCGACTGATTCTAATCTTGTTGTCTTTAATCATACGGGCTATGTGCCGCAACTACCAGAAAAATTGGCATTCTCCATACAGGTAAATGTTCTCAATCACCTTGTTCATTGCACTATTATTTATGAGGGAGCATCTACATGCATTATGTCTCTAAACTGTTGGAAGTCACTTGGATCGCCGTGCTTATCACAATCATGAACAACGTTGAAGGGATTTGATGGATGTACATAGAAACCTTGTGGTATTATTAATAACTTGCATGTTGAACTAGGGGAAAAAAGTGAATATTTATGTTGAGGTTGTTGACAGACCCCTTGACTATAATATTTTACCTAGAAGGCCATGGGTATATGCGATGACTGCTATTGTTTATACATATTTTACAATGATTTCCCTTCCATGTAAAGGTATAATTACATTCATTAATCAACTATCCTTCTTTGCCTCTACTTCGCAGGTAACTGGAAGCATTCCGTTCATTCACATACCACAACTAGCAGTTTATAACATTGGTGTAGGACTCTTAAAGGATTTCACTTTGATGGGAACCTTTGCATTACCGCCGCCAGCCACGTCATCATAAATTGCGAGTATAGAGACCTGCTACATGATCTCTTCCACTCTATCTGGCTTAAGGAAGAGTACGGGTGATTCTGATATTTCTACATTGGATGATTTTTTGTCGCCCAACCCTATTGAGCTAGCATAGTAATCAATCTATCTGGCTTGGGTGGAAAATCCGAAATCAGCGTCACTGAGTGTTTGGGTTGATCGTTCATTAGATTTTGGTACCCCATCTGATCCATTTTCCTCAATGTTCTTGACAGATCAGAATATTTTGGAAGCTGTGATGTCAAAAGGAGAACCTTGGGAATATTATAATCATCATTCCCATATTCCTAATTATGAGGAAAATAATCTTAGTGAACTGTATCACCCATCCACCAAAAATTTCTTTTCGAATTATTTTCGCATTAATGCAATCGATTTCGAACGAAATCTTTCAAATATCGAAGAAACGATTTCTATCGATATTTCGACCAAACCTAGCGTTGTAGAGAATATTCATGTTGGTGTATCTTGTTCTCCATTAGAACTCGAATCATATCGCTCTCTTTTCCGTGAATTTCACGACATATTTTGCTTGGTCTTACGAGGAAATGTGAACCATAGATACTAGTATAGTTGAACACACTATTAATATGTATCTTGATGTCCAACTGGTGCATCAACCATGTTGTCCTGTTCATCCAAAGAAAGCCACTACGATCAAAGAAGAAGTTGAAAAACTTTTGCATCCTGGTTTCATTTACCCTGTTCCACTAACGGAGTGGGTTTCCAATATCGTTCCTGTCATGGAAAAACAAGGAACAATTAGAGTGTGCATCGATTTTCGAGATGTTAACCATGCTTGTCTAAAATACAACTATCCTACTCCCTTTATTGACCAGATTATTCACGATTGTGCTAGATGTAGAATATTTTCGTTTATGGATGGATTTTCCAGATACAATAAATCAATATCCACCCAGATGATCAACATAAGACATCCTTCATTTTTCCCTAGGGCACATTCAGTTACAGGAAACTTCCGTTTGGTTTAAAAAACACTAGGGAAAATTTTCAGAGAGCAATGGATTATGCTTTCAATGACACCAAGCACATTTTTCAACCATATCTAGATGATTTACCAGCGCATTCACGAAATCAGACTGATCACTTGATGCATTTGAGAGCCATTTTCTTACACTGCTGACACTACCAAATACACCTCAATCCACATAAATTTGTGTTTTGTGTTGTTTATGGTCATTTTCTTAGATTCATAGTCTCAAAGGAAGGGAATCGAATCGACCCTTTGAAGGTTCAAGCCATTCCTTATTTTCTTGTGCCATCAAACTTACTTCAGATATATAAAATTCAAGGAAAGGCAAACATCCTAAGGAGGTTCATTCCAAATTATGCCAAAATGGCTAAAGGATTTACTCAACTCTTGAAAAGCAGGGTTCCCTTCCATTGAGACCAAGTTGCGCAAGCTTATTTTGATGCTTTCAAGGACACTCTTGTCTGAGCATCATTAATGTATCCTTCTAATTATCAAAACGATTATTTCCTATATATCATAGTGGCTGAAATGACCACTGCTATGGTATTGGTCCAAGTAGAAGAAGGAATTGAACAGCCAATCTATTGTTTGAGTTGTAATATCAATGATATGGAAGTTAGGTACTCATACATAGAAAATCTTGCCTTGGTAGCTATTCAAGCTGTCCAAATATTTCGTCATTATATCCTGCTCTGGAAAACAACAATAGTTTTAGATTTCAGCCCCACGACTTACATCTTATCATGTCAATTTCTAGGGGGAAAATATTCAAAATGGATTTTCAAATCAATTTATCAAATCCAATTCAAAGAAGTCTTTAGTTCTCGCTGAGCTTCTCTATGACCTTGCCTCTAATAGTACTGAAACTACGTCGGAACCATCAATTTCAGACGAGTCTTTGTTTCTGTTTGGATCATCTTATCCTTACTATGGGGATTTCATAATTTATATCGAAACCCAAAATTTTCGACCTAATAACTCTCACTCTGAACAACGACATATTCAATACCAAGCCAAATATTATCTCATCGTCGGCAATACACTTTATCGTCGTGGTGTCGATATCATTTTAAGGAGGTGCCTCACTCATGAGGCCGAAAAAGTGTTAAATGATTTTCATGCTGGGGCTTGTGGTGGACACTTATCTGTATATGATACCGCGTAGAGGATACTCTGCACCAGTTCCTTTTCACATACTATTTTTCGAGACTGCATCCTCGTGGTCCGAAATTGTCATGAATGCCAGATTTTTTATTGTAAAATCTGCAAACCGCCAGTGCCAATGCATCCTGTTTTCTCTGCTGGACAATTTACGAAATGGGGTATTGAATTCATGAACTGTAACCCTCCTTCTTTCGGGGGGCATAGTTATATTATTTTCATAATCAACTATTTTACTAAATGGGTCGAAGTGATGGCTACATTCAACAACATAGGACAAACAACTGCATTGTTTTTCTTTAACCACATTATTGCATGGTTTTGGGTCCCACACGCTATAGTTACATATCATGGGAAGAATTTTTGCAACCACATGATGTCTGAATTGACTGCCAAGTTAGGATTGTCACATGATAATTCTACTCATTATCCACAATCAAATGGACAAATTGAGGCTATTAACAAAATTATTAAACGAATGCTTGAATGAATGATAAGAGTTCATAAAAGAAACTGGAATTTGATCCTGTACTCTGCCTTGTGGGCGTATCGAACCTCGGTGATAAATGCGACCAGATTTACTCCTTTTCAATTGGTGTATGGTCGGGAAGCTATCTTACCAATCCAATGTGAAATATCATCGTTAAAACTCGCAATAGACTTGTTACATGACACCTCAGAAGAAGAAGCGTGTATCCTTAACCTTGTCCATCTTGATGAAATGCATCATGAAGCCCAATTGGCCAACGAAGCACATAAGAGATGTATAAAGGTGCAATATGACAAAAATTTCTAGCCTCACATTTTCTTAGAGGGAGACTTGGTCCTTCTCTACGATCAAGAAGCTGATGTAATAGGTATAGGGAAATTTGAGCCGTTATGGCATGGGCCCTATATTTTCAAAATATTTCTTGCTAATGGTACCTATGAGTTAGTTGATTATGATGGAATTCCATTGGCGTAGCCTAGAAATGGGTTGTATTTGAAACCTTACTATGCTTAATCATGAGCATGGTAATTTTTTGTATTATATTGTATATATGTTGTTAATTTGCATTCACTATCTTAATTTGTTTTTAGATTTTTCTTGACGTTAGTAATCCACTTTAAATTTCATCACAGATGTCTAAGTTTTTGGAACCATTTGTTGGATATGTTGATGGTGCTAGTCGTAGTACGCAAAATCTATCCTCTGCAGTGTGGGCCATTTTCACTCCGAAGGGCGAGTTAGTTAGTTTTCAAGGTATTTGTATTAGTAGATCGACGAACAATATCGCTAAGTATAGTGCGTTGATCTAAATTCTCTCTGATACCGTTTCATTTGGTATTAACTGTATAATCATAAGGTTAGACTCACAAATTGTGCTATTACAACTTACTAGTGTTTATACTATTAGAAATCCAACACTTCTTAGATTGTTCCTAAGCGTTCAACTTTTGGAAAGACATTTTTATTTTATTCAATATCAACACATTTCCAGAAATTTGAACACATTGACTGATTCATTATCTAATCAATTTTTAGATAGAAATTTGAAACATATGTAAATAAAACATTCACATCATTGAATAGGATTGAAAATTAAACATAGGAAAAACTCTGAAATCATATAGCTATATACTTATAGGATTTTACAAAATTTGTTCCCAAGACACATTAGTCATCTGACCTCAAAATGTATGAAAAATGTCATAAGTAAACTAGTGGTGCTCATGGTAACATTCTATAGATCTAGCTATCCTACGAAGTAACCACATCCAACGGTTAGGGACCCCAATAGTGTGTCATTGCAGTCACATAGGAAGCTCTTCGATCCGGAAATCTAGAATCCTAAAGGTCAAGCCTTCTATGTGTTGTTGAAGCTCAGTCAGAGTCTTAGCCAGATCAAGATCCTAAAGGACTACTCTCCGGACAGCCCTTTCTACTGGCACATCTACTTCACACTCTAGTTCCACTACTGGTTTAATGCGACCAACATATGCATTACATCAAAAATTTAGTTTAGACTTGGAAATAGATCGAAAAACAGAAACATTGTATAAACCTTAGGAAAATCAAAAGACATGGTAAGAACATTCTTAGCTATTGCAGTACACTTAGCGCCTTCAGGTAGTGCTAAATATGGATCTCCTCGAAAATCGATGCATGTGTATGCATACTCATCGATGGATACAATTTGTCATCGGAACCAAGAAAAGAATTTAGTAGAGAACACAACAGTCGATTGGCTAACATGTCAACCCATGAGTTACACCTATCTTTGCATCTGAGGATCTCTAGGACTAGCTATATCTAGTGTCACATTTTGTGGCTGCATCAGTGGAATCCATTCCAAGGCGAAGGACATAAGAATAGAACCATAACTAAAATTCTTCTTCCTTCCTCCCTTTTCTTTGTTCAGTTGTTCCTTTATTTGAGATAGAACAGCTTCATACCAGTTGAAGACGGTTGGCTCCATACACTCTAGCGCATACTACATATATTATTTGTTCGCTACATGTAGTATAATGGTGCTGACAAGTTTAGCGATTGTGAAAAGGATAGTTCTCAAAGGAAAATATCTGACATACTGGATGTTTATTTTTCCATATTTGCTAGCTTCTTCCCCTGGATAGAAATACTGAAAAATATAATCACTCACTATCTCTCCTCCAACGATAGAACCTGAGAGTGAAATGGGCAAACCTTTCCTCAACAAACCTGTGAGAAAATACACGTACTCAATTGTTATAGGAACCACTCGGTTCTTAATATAAAATGCATCTATCACATCCCATGCTTGAACTAAGAACTCCAAGAGTTCTATTTTTTGCCTTATCCAGAACAATTTGAAGTACTTAAGCAGTCCACGGTCTCTTAGGGCTCTTACAGTACACGGATCATTCAAGGAAATCATATCTTGTTCTTCATGTTCTCTTTCCCTCCATGTAATCGTCACTATAATCCGATGGAAACCTGAAACACAACCATAAGATCCATTAGATTCCATTTATTGCAAAAAACTAGGTTAATTTTGGGCATAGTAAGAAAATCAAAAACTTAAACTATGCCTAACGCACTCCTTGACAACAGACAGTGCATGCAAGTACACATCACTATACCTGCTATTCAACACAAGTTTCGACATTCAAGGGTGTGTTTCCCTCATTTTTTGGTAGAATTTAGCCTAGGGGCTTTAAAACCCTAAAAACTTGCAAAAATTGGAAATGAAAAGAATCCCAAAGGAAAGAAGAGGTTCATGGCACTAACCTGGATGAAATGGCAATGAAATCCGTCCATAGAAACAATCACAATTAGCAGCTGAAGTTTGGGGCGGAATCAGGTTCAAAGCTCTAAAATACAAATGGTAACTATAGAATGGTAAAATTTAATAGTGAAACTACTTTAAATAGTCATTTAATTATTTTCCAGTTAAATTTATTGCTATGACTATAGTTTTATTATGTTTTTATCATGAAATAGGTATTTTTAATCCATTTTATGTTGTTCTGAACAGGAGATACAACTGATGAACAAATTATTTGTGCAAATTTATTTCAAAGAATGACTTGACCACAAAGCATACTTTTTCTCCTTATTTTCGAAGCATTGTCAAAAATGAAAAAGGATTTGAAGCGCACTTTTATCTCCTCTTCGAGCTTCTATAACAACGAAAAAGGAACCCTTGGAGTCTTCTTTTAGCTCTTTTCAGACTTCGATAATGTGAAAATATTGTGGAGCATTTATATTTTCGAGCTCGTGAAAGTAAATGAATTGATATATCCATTGTATAAGTTTAACCCTTTTCCGGAATGAGATAGATTATTTACGAAAAAGGAATACCTTAGTTAAACATGAACAAAGAGGTTCTCTTAGATATTATTTTACACTTTTTCAGATCCGAGTGACAAATTTACAAAAAAGTACTTATGGCATTTTCTTTCGTCCACTTTTTCAAACTCTCTAAATATGAAAAAGGACTGGGCAATCACTGTCATTAAGCTCGTTAAAACATAAAATAGCAATGGGCTTATTGATCATGGTAAGAATCAAGTTTCCTTCATGAATAGACTCATTAAATTATTAAATAGCGATAGTTTATTTGCCCAAAGGGTTGAATTATAGATCAAGCAAATGTTATCCTCCCCAAGCTTGTTAAAAATTAAAGAGGTACTGGTCGATAAATGAGTGGGGAACATTTGGGAAAAGTGAGAAAATTTTCTTTATGGTAGCAAGTTTCTTATGAACATGACACTTCCTTCACTCCATGTCCCTGAGTTTTTCGGGTGGGTAATCATCTTTATGGTTCATTCACACCTATGGTTCATCATACGTTCACTTCAGTTTTGGGTCAATTCTACCAACTCATCACAGTGTCGCTGATATGTTCAAGATAAGTCATCCAGTGAATATACTCATCTTTCTGCAATACTTGTAAACCTTTATTCTCATGACTGTCATCCCTGAAAACTGCTATATCAATTCATACCATTATCTCTGAAATTAGTAACTCCCATTTTGAAATAAGGTGACTTCCTGTCGACAACAAATCAATATCCATGAATTTCACTTAGAAACATTAGATTCGAGTACCATGAGGCTTTTTACAACATCGACAAGATCCTCGCTTCCAAACCTTTGACCGAATGATTTTTTTTGGCGTTTGACATAAAATCATCTATTCACGCCTTACAAAATGTACTGTAGTACCTTGAGGGCCATTTTCATTAATGGTGGTTCTCTCGCATTTGTTAACAACTCACATCATTGGTTGGTAATCAAATGATGTATATCCATGTTTGAAGGAAAATCATATATTTGCATGGCTAGACTTGTACCTGAATGATTGAGTGAATGAGATAAGAAGACCCTAGATCTAGTTTTAGCCATCTGGGCTACAATTTCAGGATTGTTGTACACATCACTATACGGTGACCTTACATAAAAATTGTCATCCAAACATGGGCCTATATCTGTAGGCATGTCTTCATTGGGCAACATTCCAGTGTCAATGAATTTATGAATTATGTACATGTTATTAGATTGTTTATGTGATGAACATGGGAATACCTACCCTCAAAAATTACGATCAAAGAGGATATATCATGATGTAATGTATTGTACGATTGATGCAAGTGACCACTCTACTTCATCTCCAGCCCATCACAGTGTAAAGCATCTCACTCATGTGTTTTTATTATTTTGACCTCATGCTTAAGGGGGAAATTGTTATAGGTAAATTTGGGAATTATTCCCAATGACCTGGTTAATTGGGAATCATCTCCAGGACCAATGAATAATGGTCTATCATTCCAAGTTGCTATATGCCCTAAGGCAAGAACAAGACAAATCAAGCATGACTTTCATCAAGAAAAATTTTCCAAGTTTTGAAGTTTATTATATAGCATGTGGGAGCTAACCAACGTTGCCTCTAAGGGGACTAAGTGTGTTTCATATGCAAGTAGCCCCATGAAAGGCTACTCTTTAAAGATATTCCTGACATCTATGGGTGCATTGGTCACATTGGGAGCGAAATTCTCATTATTCGAGAATCTCCACTTGGCCACTGCCTTCTAGAAGAGTTCACATATGTCAAGCTTCAAATCCAAGTGTCCATTTGACATATACATGACTAGGAACAAGTATTTCCTATTATTATAAATTCATTCATTGCAAGAATACCTGCAATTCATCTATAAATTGAACACAGATCCGAGTGTTTGAAAAGGAAGAATTTGAGTAAATAAATGCTGGAGAATTTTAAATTGAGAGTTAGATTTGTGTAACAGCTGCTGGAGAGATTTATACTGTGATGGGGCTAAGGATCGTTGCTGGAAGGGTCACTTCAAATCAATCATTTGGTTGTAACCTCTCCTTCTATCATCAATAAAGAATACATCCTACTTTTCCCTATATGCATCCGTATTGACTTTGATTTTCCATATTGGAAGATCTTAGTTGATGTGTATTGTTTATGCTTTACTGATTTAGCTAACTAACTTGAATAGACATCTGTATTATTGCTATCTTTTTTTGTTTTAGTGCTCTTTCTTGTAGGAAGCATTTTGCCTACAAACCGCTTGAATTTGAAGCTACAATGGAAGTGACAGAAGGAGCCATTTGGAAGTGCTTGGATTACAAGTAAGCCTCTAATCCTTTCTGTGTGTCTGTTATGAGTTAGGAAAGGTAGTCATATAGTCTTTAATATGTTGTTCTAGATTTTCATCTGTCTAGGGAAGCGTGTTTTATCTGTAATTCACAATTATAGCCCAACACCACCTCTTCCATTAAAAATCTCTTGGAAGAGTCTTGTGATTCACTTCCACTATAATGGATTTTGCCAAAGATTCATCTTACATCTACAACGTAGATCATGTTGAGGATTAAGTTGTTTTGCAGGTTGCAGTAGTGTAGACCATATTTGGCTCACTCTAGTACTTATTTTCAATGGAGAAGGGTTCATTTCCATTGGGAGGACAGTACGGAAGGCCCTTGAGCTTATTTTTAGATCTTTGCATCAAACCATATATTTATTTTCCCCTACAACACATTTTATTTCCAGATCTGCATTATTTTCAGGGAGGATTTGTAGGGTAGTTTCAACACACCATTTGGGGAGGAGGTTTTCTAGTGAAGGGATCTTCCTTTCATCTAGGAGGTATATTGGGGGAGGCTGAATTATTTGCTATATCAGATCAACCACAACTTTCCAGATCTATATATTGCGGTGAATCTCCAACCCTAGGGCTTTGGTTCAGATCTTGCACATTGGTGTATTGTTGCATACCCTTTTGGGGTTCTTTTCTGAAGGTTGTATAGAGCCTAGATCTAAATTTACTTTTATATTTGAGGCATATAACAGCCATAGATCTTTTTATTTTCATCTGCTATAGCAGTTCACTTTATGATTGTGTTGTAGCGCTCTTCCGGCATTTTGATATATAGTATCAACACTTCTTTTGAGGGTTTTGTCCATTGGAGGCTTGTTTATCTTCTTGTACATCTTATGGCCCATTTCTTATACACATTTTTCTATTTTTATAATGAATGAAAGGTATCCATATTGGCCCCTTGATTTTATATGATGTTTAACACCATTATTCCAACATTTTGCACTATATTCGTACTTTTCTCATTTGGAAATATTACGTAAATGGAAAAGGATGAGAAGGAAACTCCATCCGAAATGTGGCTTAGCCCTTACTAATTTGTTTGGAAGTAGTAGTGATTCCAAAAAAAAAAAATTTGAAGAAAAAATTGAGGAACAATCGAATTCGCAAGGGCGTGCCCATTGTTACAGATCTATCCAAGTTTTATTAATTGAGGGATGACCATGGAGGTGTTGTAGATATAGTTCCACTAGTAGAGATTGTCATCTTTTTTTTTTGTGGAATTCATAGATCTTCGAATAGTTTCTAGGATGCATTGAATGAGAGGGATAAGCTCCCTAATTTGGAGAGAGTGCATTCATGTATTGTACAAGAATAGATAATGAGAAGCACAAGGGATGGAGCCTCATGTGGAACAAAAGATGAGGAAAAATTTTCTTTAGCTTCTGAAGGGAAGAAATCCAATGGAAATAAGGCCTAAGGAAAGATTGAGTCTGTCCATAATGGAGGAAAGGAAAATAAGAATCTTAGCAAGATTAAGTGTTTTAATTGTCATGAGTTTGGAAATTAAGCTACAAAATTTTTAAACAAGAAATCGAACAAACATGTTGCAGCAATAATAGGAGGGCAATCACTCAATTGTCAGTTCAAATTAGATTGCTCCTTCATAGCTTGCATGGAAATATAAATAAAATATAATGTATGGTATGTTGAGTCAAGCGCTTCATTCCACATGAAAGGGAGAAAATATCTCTTCAGCAGTTTGGAAGAGAAATACATGTAATTCTATATTGAGCTTGGAGATCATCGTAGATAATTGAACAAAATCCTTCGTAGAATGAGACTTAAGAGGGAGTTTGGTTCCATTATGTATATCAAGAATGTGATGTATGTTTCAAGGTTTAAGAAAAACCTTGTCTCAATAACAGCCATTGAAGACAAAGGGTATGATGTCGTATTCAACAAAGGGAAGGCCTATCTCAAGCATTATGCTTTACGACAAGTCGAGTAGATTGAGCGCATGATCAAGAAGCTTTATAAATTGGAGGTTGAGGCATGTGAAACCCTAAGGAGTAAGGAAGAGAGTTCCCATAGTAGAGATGTGGTGGTTGAGTGAGAGAAGGATAGAACTCTCAATATTTAATCTAAGCTAGTATCTTAGTTTTAATCTAAGATAGTTGGAAGTTGGGTTGACCAGTAGGATTATGATGATGAGGACCATAAAATAGGGTGATTCCACTTATCCACTCAGTCGGATACTTTCAGTATAAGGATAGCTCAAGCCAAGTGGGAAAAGGATTTGGATAAGCTAGACCAGAAGAGAATTGAGTTTCCCAACACCGAGAAGTAGAAACCAAGATACAAAGGGTACATGGCTCTTTATATTTTAGAGGGAGTAGCTACAATAGTTAAGAACTTTATAGAGCTAAAGACAAATCCAAGTGGACGAGGTTCTTCCAAGAATACCTTCCTCGCTAAGAGGGAGTGTTAAAAATGTATCCAGAAATTATTTCTTTGAATTATGACTTATTCAAAGATGTGAATTTGAATTCAGTCTCATAGATACTTGAGATAGTTTTCAATTAACATGTCTGATGTGGAATATCACTAAGTTATTATTAGTTAATTTGAGCTACATGACATTCATTGAGTCATGGACTGGGTGATGGCTAAAATTAGCTATCTAGTGAAGTTAACTCGAGTGTTTGTCATCTAACTAATATCTAGTTGTAGAATATATATATATTTGTGTTTAGTTGAGTAGTTTAATTTATGTCAACTCAGCTTAATCTAAGTTAACTCTAGAAGATACGAAAATTTCCCCTAATAGGTCATGCAATTTGAATTTACTATTGAGATTGAATGAAGGTGAACATTGTATTTATTATGATACAAAATTTTCTATTTGTGCACAATGAGAAGCAAGCAGAGAAATTATCTTGGGAATTGTACAAGGAAATAGGATAAAATCCTATATTTTAGGAGAAGAATTGTGGTAGTAGCTCCTAACAGGCCTTATTTTCGTAAGTGTTAGAAAAGAGTTGTAGAGACTTGCATTAGGGGAATTTTGAGGTCCAAAATGGGCCTCCTAAGAAAAATGTACAAAAGAAATATAATTTATAAGAACAAATAGGATTCAAGGTGATGATGTCAACCATGGGGGATGATTCACAATTTTCTAAGTAAAAGGGTAAAAATATTAAAAAATAATAATAAATAATAAAATATTAAAACTACTTTTTCAACTCATGTTTTCAACTTATCTCCTAAGGTTTTAACTAAAGTTTCGAGCAAGAGTACTCGTTGGATGTAAAATTTAATTCCTCATCCAAGAATTACCCTTGTTGCATACTTTCGATGGATCCTCCTACACAAAAAATAGAAATACATGAAGAAACATGATTGCAATCATGTTTTTCCATGTATTACTCATTATTCATGTACCAATATCCATCACAAGTATGCAACATGGGTATATGAGGAGTTAAATTTTTCATCCAATGAGTACTAATGCTCGAAATTTGAGTAAAAACTTTGAGAGATAAGTTGAAATACGAGTTGAAAAAGTAGTTTTTTCTTTTTTCTGTCTAGAATTTGATGATGTAATAAAATCTTATTTTATTATTTCTACTATTATTTTTTAATTTCCTTAGGAGGCCCATTTTAGACCTAAAAATTCCCCTCATGATTAGTATTTCAAAGAGATTCAGGCTTGAAGAAAATTCTATGTAATATATCTTATTTCTCATTTGATTTAATACAAGTAAGGAGGGGTTTTTCCCAGTTGGGTTCCCCAGATATATTTTGTGTTCTATGTGTGATTTTGTTTCTATTCACTGTTTTCTTTCCATGTAATTTTAGTAGAGAAGTGTTGTTTCTTTTGTGATAAGTTTTCTCTCATTAGCAGTTGCAAGGTTTCAAGGATTTTCTACAATGATAGAAAAACATAGAAACACATTGATGATCACCCTCAGCTGGCTTAATTATATGTCACTTCTTATTTTTATCCATGTTAAACTATAGATGTGAATTTCTTACTTTTGGCCAAATTTTGCAATGGGGTGTTACATTTTGAAATTTACAAGTAACACCAATCATGTCCTAGATTGCCTCATCGAGCTACAGGTTGTCACACTTACCATAGTTCTCAAATATTGTGGACACGAGACCTATGGATGGCCATAATTATACAACAATTACTAAAAGTTTTCTAGAAAATATTATATTTTTATGGAATGTAAGTAATTTTAAGACATATACCTCTAGGATGCATTGTTTTGTTACATGGAACACCTTTATGTTCTTTTAAGAACATTTTTGAACTTGATCTAGTAGGAAAAATATAGTTGGGTAGCATGGAACTTTGGTGTGGAGAATATAACGATAGCACTACAAAATTATTTTTATTGGTTGAAACTTTGACAAGATTTTAGCAAGTTGTGCAACGCCTATGCCATTTCTAAACCAACCATTGAGAAGTAAGTCATGTACACCCGTTCGCCTAATCATGACCAGCCTTGGGAATCTATCTCAATGGACTATCTATTTTTCCTTCCTTCTACTAGGCATGGTAATGTATATGTGTTTTTGGAAATTAATAGATTTTATAATATGAGCATTCTGATTTTCTACATGAAGAGTATCGTTGTAGAAGAAATTGTTTATATCCTCTTTAAATAGGTGTGGGTAGATTTTGGGATCTAGTAGGCCATCATATGAGATAAAGATAACAGGTTCCTAAGAACATTCTAGTTAATACTCTAGTCATTGTTGGACACCAATATCACCAAATAAACTACCTTCCACCCAAAAATAATGGCTAGATATGGGTTGTCACTATGATGATTGCCCACAATTTACACATGTACAACTCCAGAAATTGATGCCCATTTGTGGGAGCCGTCCCTATGTTCAACACAACTACAACAAATCTCTCCATATATCAACTAGCCACATCCCGTCAAATTCCCTAGGATTCAACCATTGGGTCCCAATGATGTTGCACTTCCCTATGCAACTACAGAAGAAGAATCCCCACATTTTCAATATGAAATTGTTAAATATACCAATTTTATTGAATCAACTCAACACATCTGCTAGTAGATCTATGAAATATTAAGAAAGGAAAACAATGAATACAAAAAATGTCATTATTAACATTGGTTTCCACATAAGTTTCAAGTGGGAAATAAGGTTTGGTTTCATTTTTAGAAGGAACGCAATGCAAGGGATGATTAGAAGCTTCAACCACTTCACCATGAACCTTACATAATCACCAAGGTTGTGGGTTATAGTGATTTTGAGCTAAGTATCCCCCCATTACTTACACCTAGTGTTGAGTTTCGATTACTTTCAACTATACTTTCCACCATTTTTAGACACATAAAATATTGTAGAGAAACTTACACCGACAAATATAAACCCAGATTGCATTGAATAGACAATTCTTGATTATACCATGGACATACAGAATAAGAACACTTGCCAACATGGGATCAAACTATATAAAGTTTCCAAATCATGCCAACTCCTACTCTAAAAAAAGTGGCTCATCAAGTCACAATTTTAGCATAGGTTTCCAACATTCTATCATGTGCATAAAAATATTCCTAGCTTTCACATCTCTTCCCATTGATAAGATACGAAAATTTGATTTGTTTATTTTCATTTTGCATTTATATAGTTTCAAAAATTTTCATTTCATAATAGAATTTAAATTTCATGGTATCTTTTTATTTTGGTTATAAATATGTTTATCATTATGTTCCCTTAATAAATTTGGATGAAGTCCCTTGAGGACCGAAAGATGTATGTTTCTCATTTGGAATACAAAGAAATTTATCGTTGAAAAAAGGTTCTATTAATTCTCGAGAATAATCAATTGTATGTAAAACATCCAAATATTATTTCATAAAATAATAAGTAGAGTGTTTGGTTCATATTATTTTCATAGAATTAATTAAGGTAATCCGTTGACAGATTTATGCTATTATAAAATTGATTATTTCGAATAATACCAAAACTCCTACAATATTTTTAGGAGTGATAGGATATTATCAGAAATTATTTAATAATTACACATGCATGCTAGCCCACTCACATCTCTCTTCAAGAAAAAAGTATTTTCTTTGGAATGATAAGGCTACTTTGGTATTCTCTTGTTTAAAGGATACCATGTCTTCTATACCAAAATTGGCAACCTATGATTTCACAAAAAAATTCCTAGGATATTCTAGTGCATCAAAACAAGGAATTGGAGAGGTACTGACATAAGTAGGGAGAAAATTCAATATTGAAAGAAAATAATTCAAAGTAAAATATTTGGTGAAATATACACATGAAAAAATAAATAGAAGAAATTTTACATGCAATCAAAATGTGGTGAAAAGATATCATTGATAGGAAATTTGATGTAAATATATATCATGATAGCCTAAAGTAACTTTTGGAGAAAATATTATAATAAAACGAGTAACAAAAATGGGTAAAAAAAATGAATGGGTTTGATTTTGAAATAATCTAAAAAAATGGTGGAGGATAACATTGTGTAGTCTCTCTTTCAAAAATAGCAAAAATGTCATGTCCATATTATGTTCATGTATGGTTGGAAGAAGCTCACTATGAATGAAAACATATTTGTGGAACTAAGAATAAAATAAATAATACAAATGGATGGATGAACTCTATGGAACATTGGGAGTTGAAACAAGATATATTATTTTATACCCATAACCAAAGTTGAAGAAAACAATATTAAAGCAGGCCCATGACTCTATTATTTTTACGAAATGTAGGGTTCCTTAAAACGTATCAAAGGATCAAAACATATTTTTGACCTACCGACTCTGATGGAATTTCTATTAGACAATTCATCACAACATTTATGCTAAAATATGTTTAAATATATGCTATAAAGGTTAAATTCATTTAGATTCAATATTTTTAAATTGTATAATTTTGAATAATGCATGAAATAGATAAAATTCAAAAAATAGAGAATAAGAAACATAACCATAGGCCATCCATAATTGAAAAAAAATATTTTCTTCAGGATATTGTTATAGGCAAAAATCCAACTGGAAGGTGAGGTTTATTTTCAATATTTTCTCTCTCCAAAGGAAATATGCAAGTATAAATGAGAAGGAACTCTCTATGGAGTGACCTGAGATTTCCGACTCTATTAAGAAACTACAAAAAAATAGTGCGTATTAGGTTCTCCCATTCCCACATAACGTTGGCCTTTTCTATTGTGGAACAAGATACAGTTTAATATAATGGAATCCCTTCTCCCCTTATTTACTCGATTTTAACATAGCCTGATTTCCAACTAGGGGTCAGATTTCACTCCTTGAATTATCAAGTAGAGTTACAAATTTTGTTTTGATAGGGTCTTCATAGTCCAGATATGAAAATCCATTTTACATGAGTAAGAGGGTTCACAAAATATCCTATAAAATCATGGTGGTTGAGTAGGAAGGTCAACCTGTAGGAGGTATAAATTTTTCATACCAAATTTTATTGATGTCATTATTGCACCATCGAAAATGTTTTAATATTATGATAATACAGGGGTTGAGTCAAAGGTGATATTTTTGGATCTAGAAAATATTTTTTGAATTCCTCTAAGTTCCTCTAGAAGGTTTGAACCCTCGACTCTCCAAACTAGGATCCACTGACAGAAATAGCCTTACAAGTTTATTCCTCTAAATTTTCAACTCTAAAAGCATCACAATAGATGAAAAATATTATAATAATTAAATATACATTTTTTTTTTTTGGTGAAGTAATGAAGAAACTGAATCAAAATTATTTTTAGATAATTTCATGTTTCCCAAAGAAATAAGGGAAAAAATTAATATCTCTGGGGTTACTTTCGCAATTTCACAGACCTAATCAATGATAGGTAGATATATAAACGGAATTCATTATAGGTTTACCGATGAATAAAGATCATGATGCAATTTTTCGGGTCATTTATAGACTCACAAAATATGCATGTTTTGATGGAATTCAAATTACATATAAAATAAGCGAAGATGAAGAAGTGTTCATGAAGGAAATTTATAGATTCCCGTGTTCTTATAAAATATTAGTAAGTGATAGGGATCGAAAATCATAAGATTTTTTGAAAAATAATTATGAAATATGAATGGAGAAACATAGTTATAAGTTTATAATATCGCCCAAAAATAAATGGTCAAAGAAATAGTTAACAAGTTCTTAGAAGGTTATCTATAGTGTTATTCCTCATACAAGAAATCTTAATGGATGAAGTGACTTTATGTGGAAAAATTGTTCCATTATACAACCTATCAACATCTACTAAAATGACCCTATTTAAGGACCTTTATGGATATGTAGCTCCTAGTACATCATACCTTTTGAAAAAAATGTCTAAATTAAACAAAATAGAGTCACATATTGATAAGGTCAAAAAAAGTTAACAATTTTAAAAGAAGAACTTCAAAAAGTGCAAAAAAATATGAATCGACAAGCAAATGAACATTGAAGAGAAATACAATTTAAGGAGGGTGGTTGGATATTTTTTAGACTACAACCTTATAATAAATGTACACTGCAGAAATAAAAGACTAGGAAATTATCTCCAAAATTTTAACTACCATATAATATTATTAATAGGAATGGACACATGGTGTGTTTGTCATATTTTACTTCTATTCACATTCAGAAGGTTTTTCCTTAATGTTTCCTAAGAACGATATTGGGACAAACTATTTCGATGAAAATATAACTTGTAGAATTGAAGGAAGGGAATTTGATTTTTGAACTAGGAAATGTTATCTATGAATGTTCCCTATCTCTTTAGAATAGAACTATTGTTTGTTACCTAATAATACTAAATAATATGCCTGTAAAAGAAATTACATGGTAAAATGAGTAGTTTAAAAAAGTTCCACAATTCAAATTTTTGAGGGAAAATACTTTTTGAAAGATGGGGGATATGTTAAGGACCTAATAGGTATTTATTATTAGTTTATTAATCCTATAGTTAAGTCATCCTAGTTGTAGCTTTCATCATGTCATGTTATCTACTATTTATAATAAAGGAGATTCATTTGAATATACATCATATTATATCTTGTGTCTTGCAATCAATTTTAAAAGGAAGGTTTTCCCTCGTGGTTGATTACTACGCATTGACATTTTGTTATTTTTAAGTGTTGGTTCATAATAGTTTCCTCTTCTACTAGACTTGGGAACTTGTACTAGACTTTTAGTTCATTAAGACCCAATAGTCTTGGTTTATCCTCTCACATTTAGTCCAAGTATTCTTAAGAAAATTATGCCAAAGGGAAAGAGAGAGAGAGAACATATGTAGCTACATACTCAAGATATTAGAGAGTCATTCTTGTATTTAAATTGCATTAGAGTTATCCCTATTTATGAGTGTGTGCCAAGGAAGTGTAATGCCCCGTAATAATAATAATAATAATAATAATTTAAAATAAATAAAATAAAATAATATTAATATATTAGTCAATAAACGATAACTAATAAATAAAATATAATAATAGAAAATAAATAATAAATAATAAGGAAAAAATAATAATAGTAAATACATAATAAATAATGAAGAGGACATAATAATAGTAAATAAATAAAATAAAAAGCTAGATTTATAAATAAATACATCTAAAAATAACTATAAAAATAGTAAAAGTAAGTAAATTTAACAAAACTGAAAAAATAAAATAAAATAAGAAAGAGTTAAATTAAGAAAAATTTTCTATTAAGTAAAACTTAAAATAAATAAATAAAGTTTGCAAGTCGACATATTGAATGTGTGCATGTGGATCCCTTCACATCTTTAGAATCATTTGGTCCATTTAATGGACGATGAGGAGGAAGGGATTCATTCATTACTTCTATTGGAAGAAAAGTATTGTGAGACAAAGGATTCACTCGTAGTAGTATGTTGCTTGTGGGATTGGGGGTGGTCAATTCTAGAAAGATTATGTGCAGTTGAGCATACGATTGAGTTGACAGTCATCCCAAAAAAAAAAATGTTGATAGTGGGATTCAAATAGCATTCAACTCTGTAATCACAAGTAATATCTTCGTTACAAGTAAGTTGTCTATGCACATGTTTTTGGAGATTCTATGATGATTAGTTGAATAATTATGGGTTGACTATTAATTGCATAACTTGATGTAATTGGTTGTATTTTTTAATGTTGGGTTTTTACATATGGTATGAAATACATGATTCAGCTTGATTGGACCTTGAGGTTTTTATCTTCTTCTCCACTAACAACTATAATGATATCTCTTTTAAGAAAAATAGCTCATTTTTTATAATAATTCAATAAATAGTGTTTTGAAGTAAATTGTGATTTCTTTTTAAATAGAAACTCAATTTATATATAAATCTTTTTGAAGTATAAATAAATTACCAAATACTTTTCACTCTTGGAAGTTATAATAAATGAGTTACGTGATATAATAAGTTTTATTTTCCAAATTACTATGAACAATTTGAATTAAAGATAATAATAAGTAAAATTTTGGTTCAAATCCAAAGAACTCTAGTCAAAACATGGATAATAGAAGATATTTATCGTTTATTATCTTATTTCTTGTACTTACCTAATATAGTGCAATTTTTTCTTGGATTGAGCCAACCTAATGCCATTAAAACGAGAATGGGAATGTGAAACGTATTTTGTGTAAAGCTAACCATTATACTTTCCCGTTTTTCACATTCACATTTAAGCAAAGCGCATTGAATTTCAACTAAGCCTTCGAATGATGAGTTCGTGTGTTTGATTTCCACAAATGGTGGATTAATAATAAAAATTCCTTATTCTTTATTTTTAGAGGGATTTTTTGTGAAGCACTAATGAAAATCCTATTCTTAATAAATTATTATTCCAAAACACGAATTAAAATGACAACTAAGCTCAATTTCAAGTCGATTAGACCTTTGGGAATTTCAGTGAATCATTTAACTTTCTATTAGTGCATGTAAAGAAAAAAAGAAAACAAGTCAAACAAAAATTCTCTCATATAATTATGTGTTGGAGAAATAGTAGACTTATCCTTTATCAATATATACCTATAAATTATGACATTCGTGCGATTATGATTGGTGTTTAATGATGTTTGCATTGAAAGAAAAAATGATAGGCATGTTTTCTGTAGAGCTATGAGGGTTTTAAAATTTCTTTGGAAGCCTTCCCCACTGTAATAGTTTTTCCATGTTGTTCAAATGTCACAGGGATGCATTTTTTGTGATTTGGGCCCTTATTCATCTCTCTCTCTCTCTCTCTCTCTCTCTCTCTATATATATATATATATATATATATATATATATATATATATATATATATATATATATATTCCTTTATGATCTGAAAAAGATTCTACAGTATTATAACTATTAAGGTTTTGATTTGTTTTATTGGATATTTTTCTACAATATTTGTTTGAAATTATAGATTTTTTTGTTTTGGATTCCTTAGCTTGAGTTGAGATTGTCTAGAAATTTTGGATTTCACACATAAGTTAGGTGGCTCTCTGATTTTGGCCTCTATTCATTTTTAGCGTTGGAGAAATAGAATGTTTTTAGAGACTTCAATACTTTCTAATTCTAGTCTTCCATCTTTTCTATTTGTTCCTCCTCTAAATTCTATGAACATCTCCATTTTTTGACTTTTGTAGCTTCACAAGGATTTTTTTTTTGGTGTGTGTTCCATTCAAACATCAGCAAGATCCAAAGTTAGAACTCCAAAGTTAGGTTTTGTTTTTTTAACTTTCCTTTATTGAAATAGAATCATTGAATTTTTTGCATTAAAACTCTGAAAACACTCATCAACAAACTTGAAAAATAATACTAATAATAATAATTTTGGGCTTCAAAATATCACCAATACAATTTCCAAGTTATTATGGTAAGTATTTTTTGGTATTCGTAAGTTCTCCATTTAGTTTTGAAAGTATTTTTCAACCTGTAATATGGATGAAAAAGGATTTGGTTATATCCTAAGAAGCAATCAATGAGGGACATAAGTTTAGAAACAACCACTGAATTATAGGATTTGCTCTGTGGTGGAAAAGGTAAATTTTCCTTTTCACAATCTTGATTAAAATTCCTAAAGTCAATATAAATATGTATGTCACAATTATTTTTCCTGACAGGTACTAAGTTTGAAACCCATTTAGAAGTCCTAACTGGAAAAATAATTTTGGCTTTAAGAATTTTGTTGAGATCACTCTTGATTTAATTTTCTATGTTCAGATGAATTTTTCTTAGCTTCTGCAGAATGGATTTGACATCAGGTACCATTGGAATAGTGTGTTGAATGATGGATGTATCATAAGTTCTCAAATATTCATAACCCCAAGAAAAAAAAATTGTTTTTGTTTTCAACTAATGAATAAAGGTTAACCTTTCATCTGATGATAGTCCTAGGCTGAAATTGATGTTTTGAGGTTTAAATTTACCAATTAGAAATTCAATGTTGAACTCCAAAATTTACAGTTAGTAACCCTTTTAAATCTATCATTGAAGTCATACAAATCTTCAAGCTTTACCA
Organism: Pinus albicaulis; assembly: GCA_034641835.2. NCBI lineage: Eukaryota > Viridiplantae > Streptophyta > Pinopsida > Pinales > Pinaceae > Pinus > Pinus albicaulis. The sequence continues at coordinate 340,395,502 of CM076577.1, read as the reverse complement.
TAAATTTGGGTAGGGAATTATCCTTAGCCGTTTGTTTCAATTATTTATCATGCTCATCTTCATTAATTATTTGATCATTATATGACCCTTCAAATGTTAAAAAGCTTAAAATATCTTCATCGTCATTAAACACGCCCTAATTAGTGATATTATCACGAACAGATGGGTGAAACATTAATTCGATTGGAAACCTATCTCGACTATGATATTCAGATGGAATGAGCTTGGAAGGAATATTAGCCATCTTGTCACACTAGAATTTTGAAGTCTTGGGATAGGAGAAACTTCACATGATAGAAAAATTGAAGTGAGGGTTTGAATGATAGATTGATAATGATTTAAATGACCATAGACACAATGGATGGTGTTTCTCACTTGTTTTATAAAAATATCTGAGTATCCAAATACTTGAAGGTATTTCACACCAAGCATTATTTCTTTATATAAACCCTGGACCAATGCTTCATACTCAGTAGTATTATTTTTGAATTCAAACTCTAACCGACATGCCAAAATAGTTTTTTCTCCTTTTGGATTTATTAAAATGCACCCTGCTCCTGCACCATCATTAGATTTAGAGCCATCAAAATATAAAGTCTAGAAAAAATATTTAACTATGGGTTTATCTACAATATTTACATATATATATGCATTAGAACCAAATTTATATTCAAAGATTCATATTATTTAATTGATTTTGGTATCATTAAGTGACATGTAGAATTACAAGACCCTTTGTGTCTAGGAAGAGTCTCAAAAACAATTGAAAATGGTTTCCTTTATGCACTATGTTTCAAGCTATATCAGTTACCACACTATACATATTTTAGATGTTTTATGTTGTTCTTTTCAAAATAGGCTAGGAAAATAGAGGTAGTGAGTAATATTTTTCCTCCAACGAAAAAAATGATAGTGGTTTTTCCTATGCAATTAATTATGGTTGGTGGTGGAAAGTATTCCTCTTGCCTTAAATAAGAATGCCCTAATTTACCATGACTAGAGGTGATAGTATTCTCATACATCCACGTGTCACAAAATCTCTTATATTCTCCCAACATGGAGTGATCTGAATTCTCACTTAAATTTTATTTTGTCCCAAATGATCTCCTTTTTTTCCTATCTATTTCCTCATCTTATTGAACCACCATCTTACATAGGAAAAACTTATTACATGAATCTTTGCAACAAGACACATAATTTCATTCAAAAAATCCTTAATACTCCAACCTCTAATACCCCATTTATTTGAAACATGATTACTAGAGGGGAGAGTCTCATTCAATATTGAGGGTATCATTTCATTATTGAACACTTAAGTTAGCCCCTAAAATCGAGCCTAAAATTAAGCTGTGGTTTCAAATGTCAATGGAGAAAGAAAAAATGATAGTATCTTTGTGATTCATTACTAATCCATCATTCCTGGATCTGCTTGCTTGGATCTTAGTTTCCCGATCAAAATTTAGTATGAAAATAATGGTAATATTCAAGGCACAATCTCAGCTTGATATCATGATTTTGGGAACATAAGACATTTGCAATGAAACATACAATTTGGTAGATATTTTAAATTATGGATAAGTTACCCTGAGACAAACTTGTATTCTTCGGATCACCTCTAGAGAAAGATTTAATATTAGAATGTATATATGACCATGAGACGAATAAAATAATTTTTTCTCCTTTGCTGAAATTTCATGTTGACATATGTGGGTTCAAAGTTCCCACTCTTTGAGGGAACTAACGTATTTTTATTTTACAATATGCTGCATTTTTTTTTTCCTCCATTGACCATCATTGGCATGCATTGAAACACTATACATACTCCAAAGTAAAAACATTGTTTTTGAGACATACTATGTACCTATTTTGTCTCCTTCAGTGATTCGAAATTTAGCATTTGTCTCTATTAATGCTCTTTTTTCCCTTTTTTATGATAGGTTTAGATTTTTTTTTGTATTATGGGTTTTTTGGATGAGAGTGTGTTCGAAGTGCCGACTCTCTCAAAGAGCTAGTATATTTTTATTTTGCAACATGCCACATGATTCGTTTTCCTACATTGACCATTACAAGAACCCATTGAAACATTATACATACTCCAAAGTAAAAAATGTGTTATTGAGAGACACCATGTACCTACTTTGTCTCCTTCAATGATTAGAAATTTAGCAGTTGCATCTATTAATTCTCTTGTTGTTTTCCTTTTCTTTTTATGAGAGGTTTGGTGTTATTTTATGTTATTTTGTTTCTTTTTTGGGTAGTGCATGTACATCTTAAGATATATCATTCAATAACAAAGGATACATGATTTAAATATGAAACTTTAGATGAGAATATTTAGTATCAATAAATAATTTTCTCACAAAAAAAAGCATCGAAAAAATTGACGATATAACACAACTTATTGAGAATAACAATAGTTGGATATATTTATATTGAACTATGCTTTCCATTAATATTTATATATATATATATATATATATATATATATATATATATGATGTGAACAAACAATTTCTTGCATTAACGGTTTGAATACTGGAAATATCAGTGCTTATTTCCTTTCCCAGGTTAGTTGATCATAAACCCCATCACATATTAACATGAGATTAGAGTGTTGCAAAGTAAAGGATGGTGAACATGGTTTTTTTTGTTTTAACGCTTCCAGTCAATGAAAATAATCTCACCTCTGGACTTATGGAACCCATTCTTAACTAAATTGTTATGAGCTGGGAGTCTAAATCCATCAAAAGTCAATGAGGGATAACACATGTCCCATCTGCATGAAATAGTTATTTTTGGAGGATACTAGCCTACGAGGGCCAAACATGTGATGAGTGTTATTTGAATCTAGATGGAGAGGATCACATCTCCCTTTAGCCACCCAAGATAGAAATAAATGTCATGGGTAACATAATTTGACTTCCACATAATTATAAATGGTAAATGCAATGTTTTGTATTTCAAATTTGTATTTTGCAATAATTTTTTCTCTAGTAACTCTAAATTTAATGGAGATTTTGTGATTAAATGTTAGATTTGTGTCGTTAAAAAATGCAAGATTTCTAGTTATTGGTTGTGTTGTGGGTAGATTTCAATATTATAAATTGATATTATAGTCATATCCTATGCTTTTGTACATTTTTCATCAATAATTATTTGTTCTTTGAACGTTTTTGGATGATTTGTAGTTAGAATCAAGTTTGCAATATATTGAAGTGTTATCTAAATTTACTCATCATTAGATACCTCTTCAAATAGTTTTCATATGTATGAGACTTATAGGTCAACATGAAAAATTTCTTATGTGTTCATTTTTCTTGTACAATACTCTAATCAATATGATAAAGATGCATATTTTAACTAGGATGACAACAAATTTATTTGATAGATTTAAATTCTTTGACTGTTATCTGCAAAATATCTTCCTCCCTCTCTGTTATAGTCTAAAAACTAAATATTAATCCTATGATGTGCTAATATCAATAATTCAACCTATAGAACTTTATAAAACCCCTAAATATTACAAAAATTAATATACACACTATTTCCTTCCACATTCCCCTCAATCCTCATATTGGTGTTCCTTTGCACCTCTCACTGCAATTGATAGTTATCACTGGGAGGTGGAGAGTTCTTTCCTTGTATACATGTAATTTAACATTTGTATGTTCATGCTTAGTGTGTATTTGAAAGTTTTTGAATAACCCTTGGATATGTTATTTATGTAAGAGATATTGGCCAAAAAAATTTCTTAAAATTTCAACATCTATTCAATGGTTACATTTCAGGATCATTGATATTTATCATTGTATTTTTACATCGTGAACTAATTAATAACGATAAGCACTCCCATTTAGTTTTGTAGGTCCCATATCCAACAAGATTCAAGAATGTAGCTCATTATTCAAAACTGCATCATAAATACTCACTATTTTTTACTTTTCGGCATGCAAATCAATGTTTTAGAGGCACAGTTTTATGTTGTCACAATAGATTTACATGATTCTCAAGGTGAGAAATCAATCTTTGGCGTAACTGAATATTTTTGGTTTGATAATTATAGGTAATTTATAGGCTATAAATTTCTTGAATGTTTTCGTTCCAATTTAGTATTCAATTAAACATATTGAGTATCTTATACGTAATTATTTTTTCCTCCACCCACTTTTCATAACTTCCATAACCATTAGGGCTTTGAATCTATCTTTCTTGTATAGTAAAATATTTTCCAAAATATTACAAAGTTTTATAATTTATTGAAAGTTGTAGAATCTACAATTCATAGAGTTTCAAGGTTTAATTTTTTTAAGTCTAATTGATTAAAGGGTGTTATCTCAATGGAAGGGCACTTCATTTACAAGTAGTAGGTTTATGGTTTGGTTTCATCACACCCTGATATTCATATGGAATGGTAATGATCTTTTTTTGGTGAGGAATGCTCTTTTGACCATCGCCAATGAGCTTATGGTGATATTTTCGACCCTCACCAAAACATGAAATGGTGATCATCAATGAACACCACCATATATATATATATATATATGCATCAATAGTGATTACCATTGAATGTCCATCACTATAAATTGATATTGTTCATATGAAATGGTGACAATCACTATCTGTCATTATACTCATTATTCGTTACATACCCTAATGTCACAAAAACACTTATACTTTTGGAAATATTGCCTTTTGTGATGTTCAATTTTGGATGAAAAAGTCTATTTTGACCGTGAGCAATGAGTTTATGGTGACATTTTTTTACACTCGCCAAAATATGAAATAGTTACAGTCAATGAATGTCACCATATATATGCATCGATATTGACTTCCATGAAAGGCCCATCATAATAAATTGTTGTTGTTCATATGAAATGGTCATGGTCACTATTTGTGATTATAATAATCTTTTGTGGTGGAATTTAAATGTCACCAAAACACTTGTAACTTTGGCGATGGATCCTTTGGTGATGTTCAATTTTTTGTGACAATAGTTAAGGTATGTCATCATTTCTCACATGAAATGGTGGTGGTCATTGTCCATCACTATAAATAACTATTGGTGATAGACCTTGAATGTCACCACAACACATATACTTTTGGTGATGCCACCTTTGGTGTCATTCAATTGTTGGTGACATAGGCTCTTTTGACCATCACCAATGATCTTGTGGTGATAGTTTTCGACCCTCGCCAAAGTTATTTTTTCTTGTAGTGTGAACCAAACCTAGATAAGGGGACACAGATCACTGTTTTTTAACCTAATTCCATTATTTTCACAACCAAGGTCCAAGAAGGTGATCCCAATGATCCAGAGAAAGGTGAGTTTCTATTTCACTCACAAATTTGGGTGAAGGGCTCTCTGCTATGCTTTATTGTTTGTAACATTTGTGAAAAGAACCTCATATCAGTGGATATCATTAAGTGGATTAGTATACATTTAACACCACACCCACTGTTATACACCATTGGGTGGTTCCACAAAGAGTGAGATATTTTCATCAACTAATAGTTTTGTCTTCCCTATTTTATATTTCCTTTCAAGGATGAGTTATTATATGATGTTTCTCCCCTCTAATTTTGTGATGTTTTGTTATTCCAAATATACTTATGGAAGTTTCATGTTGTATATGAGTCTAGACCTTAGTTTTATTATTACTCTAGGGAGACAACTATATGGCATAACAAAGGTAGCCCTGCCTATTTCCATTTATTTTAACTTAACTAAGAAATGCAATAAGGCCATCTACTAGACTGGGAAATTTTTATTCTTCCTGATTTATCTAAAAGTAAGGATAATATCGTGGCCACATGCATGGCCGCGCGCCACAACTCTTGCATGTAACATATAAAAGTGGATAATTTTCTCGACAAATATAGATACATCTTATCCTTTTCAACTCAGATACCTTTGCACTATCACATCAAGAATTTAATCGATCTTACCCTTGGTGCACTTCTACTAAATGGGCCAATCAATAGGGGAATTTTGAGGTATAAATTGGGCCTCCTAAGTAAATTATAAAATAATAGTGGAAATAATAAAATAATATTAGATTACATCATCAAAATTTAGAGGGAAAAAAATAAAAAAACTACTTTTAAACTCATATTTTCAACTTATCTCGCTATGGGTTTACTCAAATTTTTATAGGGAACAATCATTGGATGCATAATTTTATTTTTCATCCATGTATTACCCATGTTGCATACATTTTATGGAACGTTCTAGAAAAAATTAGAAATACAAGGAAAACGTGACTACAATCATGTTTTTTCATGTATTTCTCATTTTTCGTGTAACAAGGTCCACCAAAAGTAGGCTACCTTGGTACTCCTTGGATGATGAATAAATTTTTTCCTCCAACGAGTAATCCTCATGAAATTTGAGTAAACACTTAGGGAGATAAGTTGAAAATACAAGTTTAAAAATTATTTTTAGAATTTTATTATTTTTAATCTAGTTACCTTTTTACCACAAAACTGGTGAATCCGCCCCCATGGTTGACATCATTACCTTGAATCTTATTGTGTCTTGTAACTTTTATTTTCATTCTGCATTTTTCTCAGGAGGCCTATTTTATACCTCAAAAGTTCTCTAATTATACTAATCTCTTTTGGAAAATGAGGAAATCAAGGGATGAATCCTAGAGATGATCCAAAAAGGGCATATCCATAAATTTTTGTCACCCTGTGGAAGCCCCATTATAATTTTGCAAAGAAATATGGGATCTAGTAAATTTGCATTGATTACCAGGCCCTGAACAAAATCATAGTCATGAACGAGTACCTAATTCCTTGTATTATCTGCCTTCTTGAATAACTCAACGGTGCCAAGTACTTTTATGATATTGATTTTCATTTTGGTTACCACTAAGTCCCAATAGATCCAACTTATGTTTGTAAGACAACTTTCATTTCTAAGGAGGGTATTTTTGAATGGTTGGCCATGCCCTTTGGTTTGACAAATGGCATAGAAAATTTCATGAGGTTGATGGATGATATATTGTGGCCTTTCACCGACTCTTTCCTGGTTTTGTTTTTGGATGATATGCTCATATTCAACAAGAGTTGGGAAGAACACATGCAACATATTTAGTAGTTCCTTCAAAATTTTTGGTAGCCAAAGCTATGTGCTAGCTTGGAAAATTTTGATTTTGGCATGGAAAATGTGTAATACCTAGGCAACATCATTGATGAGCAAGGTTTGCATGAGGATGTAGCTATTATCTAAGTCATTTGTAATTGGTCAACCCCAGTGACTCTAGAAAATCTTAGTAGCTTGCTTGGATTTGCAAAATTATGTTCATTATTTATGCTGGGGTTGTTTTATAGTGGTTGGTGCTTATGCCAATAGACCTATGGTTGAGAAAAATATATATTTTTTTTTCTAAGTCATAATCAAAGGAATTCGATAAACTAAAACATTTCCTTTTTTCAGTATAGTCCTCACCCTACCAAGCCTACAATATCCATTTTGGATTTAGATATATGCCTCTAACTATGTTATTGTTGCAATCCTGATTTAGCAAGGACATTTGGTAGCCTATCATAGTGAAAATATCTCTTATACTATCTCGACATACCCCACCCATGTTAAAGAGATGTATTCCATTTTGAAAGCCTATTGGGAATGGAAATATTGTATTATGTGGAAGGATATGATCATCCACATGGACCAAAATAATTCAATATATACATATAAAATGGCAGTTATGGAATTACCACCAACATAAATGGTCCACATACCTACAACAATTCCATTTCAACATTAAATTGAATAAGAATAGTGTTGGGACCCCAGAGTTGCACTACGTTGTGCTATAGTGCAAAGACTGAAAACATGTAAGTGCGACCTTAGTTTGTTGTTATATTAATGATATTCTATTTAAATTAAGTCATAAATTCATCTATCATTGTTTCATATATTTCTAAGTGTATTTAGGTCATTTCTAGGCTCAATGTTCTAGTTTGTTTGTTCTTGACCTAAAAACTTAATAAGAAAGTTATCATGACATAAGGTTGTAGAAAATAAGATTGTATATCAATATCACTCTTTTGAACACATGGTTATGAAATGATTCTATTGTTTTTCTAATCCAATTACTATTTCAGAAGTTGAGTTGAAGTTTAAGGATCATGTGCATTGTTTTCTCCTATAAAGTGTCCCAAGAAATAAAAGTAACATGAAGAACTATCACAAACATTTTATTAATATCTAAACCTATTTCTATGTGTATCCATTTTTGTCTTGAACGCAAAAAACAAAATAAAACCTAACTTATATTAATATCACCTTGAAAAAATGTACATCACTTACATTCAACATTCATCATGTGTATTCAAAGAAAGTAACAAAACAATATATCAATCATATTAAAATTTAGCATAAACTTATGTTAAGATGAAAATATATTTTGAGATTCAAGATTAAGGAAAATCTAGACATCCATTCATAAATTGTTTGGTTGCGTTTCCACCATTCATGGTTTCGAGCATTCATGGCCCTTGGCTTTGAAATGAGTTGTTTTGAAAAATTATAAGTGGGAGAAATGGAGAACATATGTTAGCATGTTTAAAGGAGTAATTAATAATTTCTTTAAACCTATCAAAATATGTTGGGCAATTGAGAAATTAATAATTAAACTACTAGAAAACATCATATTCTTGAAATTTTCCATCTCTTTTACAACCCTTATATAACCTATGAAAGAATTCAATTCGCTCAAACAACCTTGGTAAATTTTGTAAAAACTAAATTAAACCATCATACTAATGCCGAAAATGATTTCAGCTTAACAATTCTATGCCATAATCATAACATATAAAGTTTACAACACAAAATGCCATGAAAATTGAAAAAAAATTGTATTCATATGTATCAACGCATGAAAAATGAGCTGGGTACAAATTACATAAAATAATACAAAAAAATTAAGATTCATTAGAAAATTCCTTATTTGAATAGCTCCAAAACCTCCTATCAATCTAAAAAAAATTTAAGAGAGTTCCCCTACAGTCCTCTAAATTCCCCTCAAATACAAAAAATGAGGCCTATATATAGAAAATCAAGGACCAGGACCCCACCCTAAACCATTATTGGTATTTAAAATACCACAAATATTATTCAAAATATCCCAGTTGTAATATAACTAATTTCTTCTAGACACTTCTTGAAAGATATACAAGTTGTAGAGTGAGTCCCTTTAGATTTGGCTATAAAAAATCTTCATTCTCTCTCTTGACTGTGCATTGGGACTTCCTTCTATTCATTGGGTGATTTCTTAATGAAGTGCTAATTTGGCTGAGCCACCAATGGTGTTAGTCGTGTTGATGCTAGTGCTGATGTCAGTATTGATGCCAATGCCAACTGCTGAAGTCTTGCTTGATATGATGAAAACATCAACCTGGACTTTGCTTCTGCTAAGGCTTCTTATGATGCTAGTGCAAATCAGTTTTAAATATCCCATTTATACAAGTACATAAGGATCCTACACTCCCTATTGTATGGGAAATCACACAATGAGGCCTTTATGATATCACTTTACAAGATATTAATGTCTTCATAATAAATTTTTCCTTGCTCTTCGAAAGTATTTTGAGCAAGAAGAGATTTATATATTGATAATCAGGTAGTTTCATAACCTCCCTCTCATGCAAAATCTAATCGTTTCCTTCAATATACTTATGGTTTTGTATAATTGTAGGAAATTCCTTCTTGGAGGACTCTTTTTGGAGAAATTTATGATCCTCATCGAAGAACGTAAAAAAACTATTTTAGTGAGGAAACTCACATTTCTTTTTAAAATATTATTCTTCTTCAATCAAATATTTTACTTCTTCTTTCACCATCATTACTAGTTAAATTTTCCTTATTATTTGGTTGGCTCACGCCACCCATTCAAACCCGTTGATATTCTCCTTTTTTCCTTCTTATTTAGGCACTTGGATAAGAAAATATACAATTACCTTAGCCTTGGTAATAGAATCTCAAATAGTATTCTCAATGGGTTCTATTTCCATATATTCTCTCTAATAGCTTTGATCATTGATTCAATAAATAACAACTAATTCTAGTGTTTTTTCTACCATGTTTATAATTCTTCTCCATATCGTCCTTATGTCTTCCTCAAGAACGGACTTTTTATTGTTCTCCTTCCTTTAGAGATCCAGATCAGTTTCTTGTCTCTTAATATGTTCCCTTTACCAAATAAGTTATAACTTACTTATTTCCAATTCTCTTATTTGTTTTGGAAGTGGAGACCATGACTCAATTATTAAGAGGTCAATTGTTAAGAGGTATATTTTCTCATCTATAACATGAATTGACTTTCTGAGCTCAAATGTTGTTGTGAGAAAGTACTAGTTCATAATACCCTCATTATAACCAAATGGTTCTTTTCCCTTTCCTTTTATATCTGCATATATCCCTACAGAATAATAGGCAATTTGGAAATATCTTGTGTTGGAGGAAATAAGTTGGTTGGTGAATGGAAGAAGGAAAAAACAATGATTCTTATAATAAAAGTGACAAGTAATTGGATGCCATGTGTCACAAAGTACAAGTGACGGGTTGGCAGGAAGACCTTTTCAAATTTCAAGCCTAAAAGATATGGTGTGAATGTGAATGACATGGTTATGTTTTTTTATCTTAAAGGAAGATTAATTTAGAAAATAACAAGGTTATTCCAACCAAATAAGGCATATATAAAGCTAATTTCATGAATTTATAGTTTTTTTGGATCCAGGAACGATATTTTCTTTAAAAGGAAATTGTGTTCCATACAAGGCTTGAAGGCTATGGTTTAAATTTGAGTCATGTTCTTCAAAATTTTGTATTATAGAGAACTCAACCAAAAGGATTCATGAAAATAAGGAGCTTATATGTTTAATTTTGCAATATTTTCATGAGAAACCTATCAAATTTGGCAAGTTAAAGACTACACATGTGTGGGGCTTGGAATAAATGAAAACAATGGAAAATGCAAAAAATGGCCCAACCATACACCATTTATACTATTCAATGTGTGACATGTGTGACATGTGTTAGGGCTTATTTGGTATGAAAGTTTAAATGATGTGGTCTTAGCATCAAAAAATAAGGGTCCACCCACACGGTAGGCTAATTGTGCATGGTGACTAAGTGGACATGGGAAGTTAGGCACCTGGTAATTGGATGGTGTGGCAAAAATAAGTAGGCATAGAATGATTTCCCATGTTGCATTATGATGATATGTGTCTAGGTTACGTGGAGGGCCACCTCCTGCCTTCATTCATGGGTGAGGGGATAAATTTTGAAAATCATGGGGGGATTATGGTGTGTGTGAGGAAGTGATATATAGAACCTACCAAAACTCTCCATTTTTTTATCACTCATGTAATTTTATGAGGAAAAGATCCCACAAGCATTGGATGATGTTCCTTCATTGTTGTTGGATATGTCGATGTGAAAGTTGGTTGAGGTCTTTGGTAACACCACACTAACATCGGAAAGAGGTGGAGTCAACCATGTATGAGCTAACTCAACATTAGTGCTGGCACATGGTAGATGATTGGGTTTAATGATCTCATGTTGACATCAGCAGAATATAGGCCTAGCCACATGGAAAGCTAATTGTGCATGGCGACGCAGTGGACATGGCAAGTTAGTGGCAGGAAACTAGATGGTGGGGCATAGCTAACTAGGAACTGAGTGATTTTCCATGTTATGTTGTGATGATATGTGTGTAGCCTACATCGAGGGCCACCTAGCGCCTTCTACATGGGTGAGGGGATAACATTTGAAAATCATGGGGTGAATGTGTGGAACATGAGGAAGTGACATATAGAATCTACCACAACTCTCCATTTTGTTATCATTTTTGTAACTTTCCAACATATCTCCCATAGCCATTCGATGATGTGTCATCATTTTTGTTGGATATGTCGATGTAAAAGTTGGTTGAGATGTTCGGTAACACCACACTAATATCGGTGAGAGGTGGAGTCAACCATGTATGACCTAACAAGACATTAGTGCTAACACATGGTATATGACTAGGAAGGTGAACAAATTGAAGGTGAGGAAAATGTGGTGTGCGAAGGCATTGAGTGGGAATCCTACATGGTGGAAACATGGTAGAATTTCACACCATCAGTTGAGTGGAATTTGAAAACGTTTTAGGCAGATATACGGCCCAAGGAGATGAGACATGGCTCTTGCGCATCATCCTGCCACTTTTATTGGTCATGCAACTTCATGGCATAGAACATTCCTAATTGTTAGATGGCCTGACACTCCCTCTATCCAATCTCATAGGAATACATGTTTGTAAGTCCCCATCACCCTTGAATTGTGGTGCAACACACCTTGTCAACATTCGCTGACAATGTTGAACCAGTGGCAACACTCGTTGACGATGACATATGATTGGCTTAGTTCAATGTCTCCTCCTATTTTGGGTCATGTTGAAATAGAGATGTGAATGTTGCACTTTGAGGCCAAATTTTTCAATAGGGTTCTACATTTCTATAACAACGTTAGCTCCATGGGGGGGGGGGGGGGGGGGAATCCTTATTATATTTTGAGAACATGCAGTTCGAACTAATGCTCTCACTTAGTTGTGGAGTTTAATTGAAAAGGCATCTGCCTCTTCTTGTAACTTTATTGAAACTGAAAATTAGAATATTAAAAAAATAAAATGAAAGAAAACAACCTTTTATAATAACAGTAAATTATCACCTATTCCATTTTTTTGAATTTAATTTTCTTTTATTTTATTCTATTATTTTTTTTACAACAAAGAATACAACATTTAGGCGAAAAATTCTTTGGAAACCTTCCATTGACAGATTTCTAAAGGGAGTCTCCATAAAGGGTTTCCATATGGTATGTATTATTATCCAAAACCTCATGGGCCAATCCAGAGATTTCGGAACTTACGATGCTTTCCTAGGCTGACTCTGATTGAGTCCCACTTCAATACCAAATCTCCAACTTGTAGGTCACATTCTTTTTCCCTCTTATCAAATACAACATTCATCTTCTGCTGGTGGGATTCTTTTTTCGTGAAGGCCTCCTCCCTTTTTTGCTGAACTTATATCATCTAATAAATTATCTTCCTCATTGAGCTAGTATATGTCTCCTTCTGTTGTAACAACTTCATAACTGGTAAGGTAAGATTCATAGGAAAAATGACATCATTCCATACACTAAGTAATTAGGTGAGGTGTCAATAACTCTATTGGTGTTGATTCGATTTTCCCATAGTGCATATTTGAGATTTCCGTCCTAGATTTTTTATTTTCTATCTAACACCCTCTTAATGATTCTCATCGGGTTCTCATTTGATGATCCACCAATCCATTTATCCCGAGAATATAATTTTCTGGAATGTGGAAACTCTATTTTTTAATCTTGATGGAAATTCATCATCTTAGAGTACTTTAATTCTTAAGCATTATCTGTGATCAACCTTTCGGGACACCCAAATCTAGAGAGATTATTGTCTTCAACGAAAGATGTCATGAATTTATTTCTAATCTTGTGACATGGAATATATTCTAATAACTAAGTGAAACAATCATTAGTTTTCATAATTTATTTTTGTTTTGAACTTGAATTTGGATTTATCTCTCCAATGGAAAATAGTCCATATGGTTGGAATATACCCTGTGTGTTGATTGGTTTCAATGGTAGTATATTTGAAAAGGGAAGGATAATAATATCCTAGTCTCAAAATTTTGTAGGTTGTGACCTTTCATGCTTGATGTCGCCTGCAAATGCCTCAATGCAACAATGAAATGATCTCTTCTACTATATCTTCAATGATGCATTTAAGTAGGATGTTAGTGGATCTTTCCAATATAGGCCTTTGCCCAAAATGTAGTACTTGATTGTCTTTAACTTTAGGGATATGCACTTCACCTTATACAATTCAATCATGAATTGTAAATTGTGCAATAAGAGTATGAAATCATAACACCATAATGATTTTTATAACTTGGAAAGGTACTTCCAGAAGGGTTTTTGTCGATTTATTCAATCTAGTGGGAAGAGCTCTTATGGATTCCTTCCTACCAGAATGAGATGTTCTTGTGCCTTATCTCTTCCAAGATGAAGTGGTTCTTATGGATTCTCTTTTTCTGAAGAATGAGGTTCTTAACGATTCTCATATCCCCATATGCTACAAATTTATTCATCAGTGCAAATTTCTAGTGTGGCATGATTGGATTTTCTGATAACTTAGCTAATCCATGGCCTTTGACAAGATTTGTGGGCTTCATTTCCTTGTCATACTCTTATAATGTTTTTATACGTTTTCCTCACATACCATCACTTTCATGTCGTATGAGTATCTTTTTCCTTGCTACTAATGTAACATATGCCACTACTCTAGAACGTAATACATAATCTTGGAAGTCCTTTAACATAGTGTATGTATGCTTCTCCAAAATGATGTATTTCAACTTTGCCTCTATTAATCGGTGGCTAAACAATTCTATGCGTTGCTCATATCCGTCTTCATTCTTTTGTAGAAGGACACCTACAATACTATGTTTGTATGTGAAAGAGAAGATTTGGAAATATTTTGAAAATTATGGACTAGAAAGGACTATCACTTCCATGATGGCCTTTTTAATTTGTTCAAAGGATACTCAAGCTTCAAGTGTCCATCTCATATCATTGTCATTCTTTGGAATGATCGTTATATACATTAGGATATTTGGAAGATTCAAAATAAAATTGTAGGAAATGTTGATCCTTCCCAATAATGATTGGAATTCCTTCTTATTAAGAGGTAGTCTGACCTTTGATATAGATCCTATTGGTTTTGGATTGATTCTAACACCTTATTTAGAAAATTTATGTCCCAAAAAATTTCCCTCTTGTAAGGAAACAAATAGATTCTTAGGATTCAATGAAAGACCAATTTTTTTTCACTTCAAGAAGGTTTATCTCAGATGCTCCAAATGGTCTTCATGTAATTTTGAAAAACATAGTCATGCCATCTAGATAAATTACTATGAACTTGTCCTTCTCGAGGACAAATTCAATTTCCATAGACCTTTGAAAAGTGGCTCCTTCATTCATTAGTACAAAATACATTTTCTCATACATTAACATGCCCCATTGCATTGTGAACACAACATTATCTATACCATATTGGTCCATCAACCTATGATTATAGCCTGAAAATCCATCCATAATTGATATTCATGTGGATCCTATCACTTTTTGTTGCAAGTGATCCATCTTTGGATGTGGGTAATTATCCTTCAGAGAACATCAATTAAAATTCCTAAAATTGACACATAATCTTATCTTACCATTCTTCTTTCTCACTGATACTATTTTTTCCATACATTAAGAGTATATTAGTGGCATGATAATATTTTCATCCATCAACTTTCTGATTTATTTCTCTATTGTCAACAACATAATTCGATTGGGCCTCCTGAGTTTTTGAATAAAAGGCTTATCATTTTATTTCAATGTTATTCGGTGTTGAATAATAAAAGTATCATAGGTTTTAAAATCTTCATAACTCCATGTGAAATCATCCTTGAACTACTTCGCTAAATCAACATAGGTATTTTTTTAAGAAAGTTGCAAATACTTGGTGGGTTTTACCTTTTGTGGGTTCCACAGAATATTGATATTGTGTTCTTCACCATTTTCATCCACTAGCTTGAAAACGAGCTTGGTAGGCACATTGTTATGACAAAATATCTCCTCCAGTGGAACTAATCCTTAAGGGATGAAATAATTTTTTAGTTGGATCACTTCTTGATCTCTAATGGGATTCAAAAACTTGTTGTTATCATCTTTTGAATATTCATCTTCCTAATCCATTTCATGTGCTTTCACCAAAAATTCAATGTTGACGGCTAAAATTGCTTCCACCATTTCAAGAAACATTCACAGTTGTTGCTCATATTAAAAATTACACTAATGTATTACATATCTAGGACATGGTGATTATATCGTATCTCCAATCCATACCTTATCTTTGTCGCATAAGGTGGATTGAAAGTATTGGTTGCTATTGCCAATGCATCTGCATGTTTGTTAACATCTCTACCAACAAATGTGATTTTAAAATAATCAAAATAATGTTCAACAATATCACAAGTGAAATTTTGATATGATCTCCTTCCACAATGTTTGATGGTTTAATGTTTCTTATTTGAAACACTACTAGCTCAGAATCCACAAATTATGCAATGTTTTTTACTCCCATTTTCTGATTTCTTTCTAGCCATAGGATCAATGCCTCGTATTTGGCGACATTTTTGGTGTATAAAATTTTAGGTTGAACCATAGTTATAGAATTTTGACCATGAGCGATATTAATATCACTCCCACTCCTATAACTTCCTTAGAATATGCCCCATTGAAGAAAATTTTCCATAATTCCTTCTAAGTTTCTCCATCATGGATTCAAAAATCCTTTGTTATTTGGGAGGAGGGATCCCATAATTGCCATATGGCTCATAGCTCTCTCGCATTGCAAGAGAATTTGTGTAGTAAATTTCAAATATATACAAGGTGGGATTTTATTCTCCTACCCAATTTATATCTTCATATTGAAGGTACGCTTCAGTATATTCATCGATTTCTAGGTTGAGGTATCTCCTTAGAGGGGGGGATGTATCTATTGTTATTCAAGCCTTCTTTCCCTATTAATCTATTTCAAATTTTGATGGCCTACAAAAAAAAGTGGGCTTATGAGGTGACTATTTTGGATCCTTTCTAGGCCCTTCTCCTCAAGCTTGGAATTTCTTTTTGATGAGTTTCTCATCATTATATATTTTCCTCAATTCTTTATTTTGATGAATATTTATTTTAAATATGATTATGAGGTTCCTATTTTATTTTATTTTTTCCTCTATCTTTGTTCCCCTAATTTTATTTCTCAACATCATAATTCTCATTTGTAACCTCCACTCTCTTCATTTTTCTTATTGTGGTTTAATTCCATTCTATCTTAATTACATCTGCTTACATTTCAGTTAGGCTTCTTGGTATCCATTAACTTATGATGATGGAGAAATTAGGTTTGAAATTTGGTGTTTAATTGACCATGACAGAAACAGGAGTGGGTTTAATTTTGTTTGTTATCAAGTTATAGCGATTCTTGAATCTCTTAGTGAATTCTTATACATTCTCATACGATTTATTTTTTACTACTAAAAACTAAGTGAGATAACACTGACAGTGTTTCTTCTTACCCCACTAGGCCATGAATTTTATTCCAAGTTGTCCCATGAGAATTATGAGTTGTAAGGAAGGTTATGAAACCATTTTCATACATCTGCTTCAATGGTTTTCATAGATAGCATCATGAACACATCCTCATCATATACCATAAATTTGTAGGTAAAATCCTCGAATGAACTAATATGTTCTCTAATGGTGGCTTTCTTCTTACTAGTAAATATAGGTAACAACTTTAGGTAATTATTAGTCATGTCATGTAACAACCAAGCTACACACAATGGATCATATCGTGTCGCTACGCACAAAAATGTTTGATTGGGTTTATTTTGTTGGTTACATGGTTTACCTTGTCCAGCCATGAGGTGTTGTAGAATTACATCCCTAGCAATATCTGAGACTCGAGTTATAGTTGTTTCCATAGTTTACAAAGTCACGTGGGGGCATGGACAAGGGTAGAGCTTCATAATTTTGTAGGTGGTTGAGTGACTCTAAATGTTCGAGTACTAGTTGGGGAGGGATTGTATTCGTCCTAATAATATATGAACTAGGTAATTGGGAAATCATGGTTAAAAGGGGTGGAAATGTAGTGTTGGTCGTTTCATTTCATGGAGTGCATGTTTTTAAGGTTTCTTTGCATTTCTTATAGATTTAGAAGAAACCTCTAGGGTTAAATAAAAGAGCATGAGATTACTATCTAGGTTTCTCTAGGTGTTCCTCTTTGAGGAAGTCATATTGTTTCAAAAGTTGAGTTGTCTATTATTCAATTAAACATATTGAGTATCTTATGCATAATTATTTTTTCCTCCACCCACTTTTCATAACTTCCATAACCCTTAGGGCTTTGAATCTATTTTTCTTCTATAGTAAAATATTTTCAAATATGCTACAAAGTTTTATAATTTATTGAAAGTTGTAGAATCTACAATTCATAGAGTTTCAAGGTTTAATTTTTTTAAGTCTAATTGATTAAAGGGTGTTATCTCAATCGAAGAGCACTTGATTTACAAGTAGTGGGTTTGTGGTTTGGTTTCATCATGCCTTGATATTCATATGGAATGGTAATGATCTATTTTTGGTGATCAATGCTCTTTTGACGATCGCCAATTAGCTTATGGTGATATTTTTGACCCTCACCAGAACATGAAATGGTGATCGTCAATGAACACCACCATATATATATGCATCAATAGTGATTACCATTAAAGGCCCATCACCATAAATTGATATTGTTCAAATGAAATGGTGACAATCACTATCTGTCATTATACTCATTATTGATGACATACCCTAATCTCACCAAAACACCTATACTTTTGGAAATATTTCCTTTTCTGATGTTCAATTTTGGATGACAAGTCTCTTTTTACTGTCAGCAATGAGTTTACAGTGACATTTTTTTACCCTCACAAAAATATGAAATAGTGATAGTCAACGAATGTCACCATATATATGCATCAATATTGACTTCCATGAAGGGCCAATCATAATAAATCATTGTTTCTCATATGAAATGGTGATGGTCACTATTTGTGATTATAATAATTTTTTGTGATGGAATTTGAATGTCACCAAAACACTTGTACCTTTGGCGATGGAACCTTTGGTGACGTTCAATTTTTTTGTGACGAAGGTTAAGTTATGTCATCATTTCTCACATGAAATGGTGATGTTCATTGTCCATCACTATAAATAATTATTGGTGATAGACCTTGAATGTCACCACAACACCTATACTTTTGGTGATGCCACCTTTGGTGGCATTCAATTGTTGGTGACATAGGCTTAGTGTACATTTAACACCACACCCACTGTTATACACCATTGGATGGCTCCACAAAGAGTGATATATTTTCATCAGCTAGTAGTTTTGTCTTCCCTATTTTATATTTCCTTTCAAGGATGAGTTATTATATGATGTTTCTCCCCTCTAATTTTGTGATGTTTTGTTATTCCAACTATACTTGTGGAAGCGTCATGTTGTATATGAGTCTAGACCTTATTTTTATTATTACTTTAGGGAGAAAACTATATGGGATAACAAAGGTAGCCCCGCCAATTTCCATTTATTTTAACTTAACTACGAAATTCAATAAGGCCATCTACTAGACTGGGAAATTTTTATTCTTCCTGATTTATCTCAAAGTAAGGATAATATTGTGGCCACATGCATGGCCGCCCGACACAACTCTTGCATGTAACATAGAAAAGTGGATAAGTTTCTCGACGAATATAGATACATCTTCTCCTTTTCAACTCAGATACCTTTGCACTATGACATCAAGAATTTAATCGATCTTACCCTTGGTGAACTTCTACTAAATGGGCCAATCACTAGGGGAATTTTGAGGTATAAATTGGGCCTCCTAAGTAAATTATAAAATAATATTGGAAATAATAAAATAATATTAGATTACATCATCAAAATTTAGAGGAAAAAAAATAAAAACTACTTTTTAACTCGTATTTTCAACTTATCTCGCTATGGGTTTACTCAAATTTTGAGCGGGAACAATCATTCGATGCATAATTTTATTTTGCATCAAATTATTACCCATTTTGCATACGTTTTATGGACTGTTCTAGAAAAAAATTAGAAATAGATGGAAAACGTGACTGCAATCATGTTTTTTCATGTATTTCTCATTTTTTGTGTAGCAAGGTCTGTCAAAAGTAGGCAACCTTGGTACTCCTTGGATGATGAATAAAATTCTTCCTCCAATGAGTTCTCCCTCACGAAATTTGAGTAAACCCTTAGGGAGATAAGTTGAAAATACAAGTTGAAAATTTATTTTTATTATTTTATTGTTTTTTAATCTGGTTACCTTGTTACCACAAAAATGTTGAATCAGCCCCCATGGTAGTCATAATGACCTTGAATATTATTGGTTCTTGTAAATTTTATTTGTATTCTTCATTTTCCTTAGGAGGCCCATTTTATACCTCAAAATTTCTCTAATTATACTACTTATTTCTTTTGTAAAATTAGGAAATCAAGGGATGAATCCCATAGATGATCCAAAAAGGGAATATCCATCAATTTTTATCACCCTGTGGAAGCCGCATTATAATTTTACAAAGAAATATGGGATATAGTAAATTTGCATTGATTATTAGGCCCTGAAAAAAATCATAGTCATGAACGAGTACCTAATTCCTTGTATTACCGGCCTTCTTGAATAACTCAAGGGTGCCAAGTATTTTTTATAATATTTATTTTCATTTTGGTTACCACTAAGTCCCAATAGATCCAACTTATGTGTGGAAGACAAATTTCATGTCGAAGGAGGGTATTTTTGAATGTTTGGTCATGCCCTTTGGTTTGAAAAATTCCATAGAAAAATTCATGAGATTGATGGATGATATATTGTGGCCTTTCACTGACTCTTTCCTGGTTGTGTTTTTGGATGATATGATCATATTCAACCAGAGTTGGGAAGAACACATGCAACATACTTAGTAGTTCCTTAAAAATTTTCAGTAGCCAAAGCTATGTGCTAGCTTGGAAAAATTTTCTTTTGACATGGAAAACGTCTAATACCTAGGCAACATCATTTATGAGTAACGTTTGCATGAGGATGTAGCTATTATCTAAGTCATTTGTAATTGGTCAACCCCAGTGACTCTAGAAAATCTTAGTAGATTTCTTCTATTTGGAAACTTATGTTCAATATTCGTGTTGGGGTTGTTTTATAGTGCTTGGCCCTTATGCCAATAGACCTATGGTTGAGAAAAATATATATATTTTTTTCTAAGTCACAATCAAAGGAATTTGATAAACTGAAACATTTCCTTTCTTTTCAGTACAGTCCTCACCCTAACAAGCCTACAATATCCATTTGGGATTTAGATATATGCCTCTAACTATGTTATTGCTGCAATCTTGATTTAGCAAGGAAATTTGGTGGCCCATCATAGTGAAAATATCTCTTATACTATCTAGACATACCCCACCAATGTTAAAGAGATGTATTCCATTTTGCAAGCCTATTGGAAATGGAAATATTGTATTATGTGGAAGGATATGATCATCCACATGGACTAAAATACTTCAATATATGCATATACAATGGTAGTTATAGAATTACCACCAATATAAATGGTCCACATACCTACAACAATTCCATTTCAACATTAAATTGAAGAAGAGTAGTGTTGGGACCCCAGAGTCGCACTATGTTGTGCTATAGTGAAAAGTCTGAAAACGTGTAAGTGCGACCTTATTTTTTTTATATATTAATGATATTATATTTAAATGAAATTATAAATTCATCTATCATTGTTTCATATATTTCTAAGTGTATTGATGTCATTTCTAGGCTGAATGTTCTACTTTGTTTGTTCTTGGCCTAAAAACTTAATAAGAAAGCTATCATGACATAAGGTTGTAGAAAATAAGATCGTATATCAATATCACTCTTTTGAAGGCATGGTTATGAAATGATTATCTTATTTTTCTAATCCAATTACTATTTCAGAAGTTGAGCTGAAGTTTAAGGATCATGTGCATTGTTTTATCCTATAAAGTGTCCCAAGAAAGAGAAGTAACATGAAGAACTATCTCAAAAATTTTATTAATATCTAAATCTATTTGCATGTGTATCCATTTTTGTGGTGAACGCAAAAAAATAAACAAAACCTATGTTATATTAATATAACCTTGAAAAAATGTACATCATTTACATTCAACATTTATCATGTGTATTCAAAGAAAGTAAGAAAAAAATATATCAATCATATTCAAATTTAGCATAAATTTATGTTAAGATGCGAATCTATTTTGAGATTCAAGATTAAGTAAAAGCTTGACATCCATTCATAAATTGTTTGGCTGCATTTCCACCATTCATGGTTTGGTGCATTCATGGCCCTTGGCTTTGAAATCAGTTTTTTTGAAAAATTATAAGTGCGAGAAATGGAGAGCATATGTCAGCAAGTTTAAAGGAGTAATTAAGAATTTCTTTAAACCTATCAAAATATGTTGGGCAATTGAGAAATTAATAATTAAACTACTAGAAAACATCATATTCTTGAAATTTTCCATCTCTTTTACAACCATTATAGAACCTATGGAAGAATTCAATTCAGTCTTCAAACAAACTTGGTAAATTTTTGAAAAACTAAATTAAACCATCATAGTAATGCTGAAAATGATTTCAACTTAACAA
Source organism: Pinus albicaulis (assembly GCA_034641835.2). Lineage (NCBI taxonomy): Eukaryota > Viridiplantae > Streptophyta > Pinopsida > Pinales > Pinaceae > Pinus > Pinus albicaulis. The sequence continues at coordinate 340,373,134 of CM076577.1, read as the reverse complement.
TTCTATGCCGTAATCATAACATATAAAGTTTACAACAAAAAATGCCATGAAAATTGCAAAAAAATTGTATTCGTATGTATCAACTCTTGAAAAATGAGGTAGATACAAATTACATAAAAATAATACAAAAAACCTAAGATTCATTAGAAAATTCCTTATTTGAATAGCTCCAAAACCTCCTAGCAATCTGAAAAAAAATTAAGAGAGTTCCCCTACAGTCCTAGAAATTCCCCTCAACTACAAAAAATGAGGCCTATATATAGAAAATCAAGGACCAGGACCCCACCCTAAACCATTATTGTTATTTAAAATACCACAAATATTATTAAAAATATCCCAGTTGTAATATAACTAACTTATTCTAGACACTTCTTGAAAGATATACAAGTTGTAGGGTCAGTCCCTTTAGATTTGGCTATAACAAATCTTCATTCTCTCTCTTCACTGTGTGTTGGGACCTCCCTCTATTCGTTGGGTGCTTTCTTAATTAGGTGCTACTTTGGCTTAGCCACCAATGACGTTAGTCGTGCTGATGCTAGTGCTTAGGCTAGTATTGATGCCAATGCCAACTGTTGAAGTCTTTCTTGATATGATGAAAACATCAAGCTGGACTTTCCTTCTGTTGAGGCTTCTTATGATGCTAGTGAAAATCCTTTTTTAATATCCCATTTATACAAGTAAATAAGGGTCCTACACTCCCTATTGTATCGGATATCACACAATGCGGCCTTTATGATAGCAGTTTATAAGATAGTAATGTCTTCATAATAAATTTTTCCTTTCTCTTTGAAAATATTTTGAGTCAGAAGAGATTTCTATAATGATAATTAGGCAGTTTCATAATCTCCCTCTCATGTAAAATGTAATCCTTAACTTCAAGATACTTATGGTTTTGTATCATTGTAGGCAATTCCTTCTTGAAGGACTCTTTGTGGAGAAATTTATGATCCTCATCGAAGAAGGTCAAAAAAATATTTTAGTGGGGAACCTCAAATTTATTTTTAAAAGATTATTCTTCTTCAATCAAATCTTTTACTTCTTCTTTCACCATCATTACTAATTAATTTTTCCTTATTATTTGGTTGGCTCACACCACCCATTCAACCTATTGATATTCACCTTTTTTACTTCTTATTTAGGCACTTAGATAGAAAATATACACTTACCTTAGCCTTGGTAAGAGAATCTCAAATAGTATTCTCAATGGGTTCTATTTCCATATATTATCCCTAATAGCCTTGATCATTTATTCAATAAATAGCAATTGATTCTAGTGTTTTTTCTACCATCTTTATAATTCTTCTCAATAAATAGCAATTGATTCTAGTGTTTTTTCAATAATTTTTATTGTTCTCGTTCCTTTAGCGATCCAGATCAGATTCTCATCTCTTAATATGTTCCCTTTCCCAAATAAGTTATAACTTAGTTATTTCCAATTCTCTTATTTGGTTTGGAAGTGGAGACCATGACTCAATTATTAAGAGGTCAATTGTTAAGAGGTCTATTTTCTCATCTATAACATGAATTGAATTTCTGAGCTCAAATGTTGTTGTGAGAAACTACCAGTTCATAATATCCTCATTATAACCAAACGATTATTTTCCCTTTCCTTTTATATCTGCATATATCCCTGTAGAATAATAGGAAATTTGGAAATATGTCATGTTGGAGGAAATAAGTTGGTTGGTGAATGGAAGAAGGAAAAAACAATGATTCTTATAAAAAAAGGGACAAATAATTGGATGCCATGTGTCACAAAGTACAAGTGACGGGTTGGCAGGAGGACCTTTTCAAATTTCAAGCCTAAAAATTACGATGTGAATGTGAATGACATGCTTATGGTTTTTAATCTTAAAGAAACATTAATTTAGAAAATAACGAGGTTATTCCAACCAAATAAGGCATATATAAAGCTATTTCCATGAGTTTTTAGAGTTTTTGCATCCAGGAATGGTATTTTCTTTAAAAGGAAATTGTGTTCCATACAAGGCTTGAAGGCTATGGTTTAAATTTGAGTCATATTCTTCTAAATTTTGTATTATAGAGAACTCAACCAAAAGGGTTCATGAAAATAAGGAGCTTATATGTTTAATTTTGCAATATTTTCATGAGAAACCTACCAAATCTGCCAAGTTAAAGACTACACGTGTGTGAGGCTTGGAATAAATGACAACAATGGAAAATCCCAAAAATGGCCCCACTATACACCATTTATACTAGTCAATGTGTGACATGTGTGACATGTGTGGGGGCTTATTTTGTATGAAAGTTTAAATGATGTGATGTTAAAATAAAAAAAATACGGGTCCACCCACATGGTAGGCTAATTGTGCACGGTAACTAAGTGGACATGGGAAGTCACGCGTCATGTAATTTGATGGTGTGGAAAAAATAACGAGCCTTAGAGTGATTTCCCATGTTGTGTTGTGATGATATGTGTCTAGGCTGCACGGAGTGCCACCTCCTGCCTTCATTCATGGGTGAGGGGATAAATTTTGAAAATCATGGCGGGCTTCTGGGGTGTGCAAAGAAGTGATATATAGAACCTACGAAAACTATCCATTTTTTTATTACTCATGTAAGTTTATGAGGAAGAGATCCCACAACCATTAGATGATGTTCCTTCATTGTTTTTGGATATGTCGATGTGCAAGTTGTTTGAGGGCTTTGGTAACACCACAATAGCCTCAAAAAGAGGTGGAGTCAACCATGTATGAGCTAACTCGACATTAGTGTTGACACATGGTAGATGACTAGGTTAAATGATCTCACCTTGACATCAACAGAATATGGGCCCAGCCACATGGAAAGCAAATTTTGAATGGCGACGTAGTGAACATGGTAAGTTAGTGGAAGAAAACTGGATGGTGGGGCATATCTAACTAGGAGTTGAGTGATTTTCCATGCTGTGTTGTGATGATATGTGTGTAGCCTACGTCGAGGGCCACCTAGCGCCTTCTGCATGGGTGAGGGGTAACGTTTGAAAATCATGTGGGGAATGTGTGGAACACAAGGAAGTGACATATAGAATCTGCCACAACTCTCTATTTTGTTATCACTTATGTAACTTTTCCAACAAATATCCCACAATCATTCGATGACGTGTCGTTATTTTTGTTGGATATTTCGATGTGCAAGTTAGTTGAGAGGTTTGGTAACACCACACTAACATCGGTAAGAGGTGGAGTCAACCATGTATGAGCTAACAAGGCATTAGTGCTAACACATGGTACATGACTACGAAGGTGACCAGATTGAAGGTGAGGAAAATGTGGTATGCAAAGGCATTGAGTGGGAATCCTACATTGTGGACACATGGCAGAATTTTGCACCATCGGTGGAGTGACATTTGAAAACGTTTGAGGTGGATATAGGGCCCAAGGAGATGATACATGGCGCCTATGCATCATCTTGCCACCGTTATTTTCCATGCAATTTCATGGCACAGAACATTCCTAGTTGTAATATGGCTTGGTGCTCACTCTATCCAATCTCATAGGAATACATGTTTGTAATTTCCCACCACCCATGACTTGTGGTGCAACACACCTTGTCAACGCTCGCTGACAATGTTGAACCAGTGTCAACACTCGTTGACGATGACACATGATTGGCTTAGTTCAATGTCTCTTCCTATTTTGAGTCATGTTGAAATAGAGATGTGAATGTCGCACTTTGACACCAAATTTTTCAATAGGGTGCTACATTTTGAGAACAACGTTAGCTCCATGGGGGGAAATAATTCCTTATTTTCTATTGAGAACATGCAGTTCCAATTATTCCTTTCACTTAGTTGTGGATTTTAATTGAAAAGGCATCTGCCTCTCCTTGAAACTTTATTGAAACTAAAAATTACAATATTACAAAACTAAAATGCAAGGAAATAACCTTTTATAATTATAATAAATTATCACCTATTCCATTTTTTTGAATTTAATTTTCTTTTATTTTTTTCTATTATTTTTTTTACAACAAAAAATACAAAATTTAGGCAAAAAATTATTTGGAACCCTTCCATTGACATATTTCTAAAGGGATTCTCCATGAAGGGTTTCCATACGATATGTATTATTATCCAAAACCTCATGGGCCAATCTAGAGATTTTGGAACTTACGATGCTTTCCTAGGCCAACTCTGATTGAGTCCCACTTTAATACCAAATCTCCAACTTGTAGGTCACGTTCCTTTTCCCTCATATAAAATACAATATCGATCTTATCTTGGTGGGATTTTTTTTTAGTCAAGGCCTCCTCCCTTTTCTACTGAACTGCTATCATCTAATAAATTATCTTCTTCATTGAGCTAGTATACGTCTCCTCCTATTGTAACAACTTCATAACTGGTAAGGTAAGATTTATAGAAAAAATGACATCATTCCATACACTAAATTATTCGGAGAGGTGTCAATAACTCTATTGGTGTTGATTCAATTTTCCCGTAGTGCGTATTTGAGATTTCCCTCCTAGACTTTTTTGTTTTTATATAACACCCTCTTAATGATTCTCATCAGGTTCTCATTTGATGATTCACCAATCCATTTTCCCGAGGATATAATTTTTTGGAATGTGGAAACTCTATGTTGTAATCTTTATGGAAATTCATCATCTTAAAATACTTTAATGCTTAGGAATTATCTATGATCAACCTTTTGGGACACCCAAATCTAAAGATATTATTGTCTTCCATGAAAGATATGAAGACTTTATTTTTAACCTTGTGAGATGGAATATATTATAACAACTTAGTGAAACAATCATTAGTTTTCATAAGGTATTTGTGTTTTTCACTTGAATTTGGATTTATATCTCGAATGAAAAATGGTCCATATGGTTGGAATAGACTCTGTGCGTTGATTAGTTTCAATGGTAGTATCTTTGAAAAGGGAAGGCTAATAATATCCTAGTCTCATAGTTTTGTAGGTTGTGACCTTGCATGATTGATGTTGCCTGCACACGCCTCGATGGAACAATGAAATGATCTCTTCTACTGGATCTTCAATGATGCACGTAAGTAGGATGTTAGTGGATCTTTCCAATATAGGCCTTTGTCCAGAATGTAGTACTTTATTGCCTTTAACTTTAGGGATATGCACTTCACCTTATACAATTCAGTCATGCATTGTAAATTGTGTAATAAGAGTATGATATCATGACACCATAATGATTTTTATAACTTGGAAAGGTACTTCCAGAAGTGTTCTTGTCGATTTATTCCATCTAGTGGGAAGAGCTCTTATCGATTCCTTCCCACTAGAATGAGAGGTTCTTGTGCCTTATCTCTTCCAAGATGAAGTGGTTCTTGTGGATTCTCTTTGTCCGAAGGACGAGGTTCTTCACGATTCTCCTCTCCCCATATGCTACAAAGTTATTCACTAGTGAAAATTTCTAGTGTGGCATGATTGGATTTTGTGATAACTTAGCTAATCCCTGGCCTTTGACAAGCTTTGTGGGCTTCATTTCCTTGTCTTACTCTTACAATGTTTTTATACGTTTTCCTCACCTACCATCACTTTCATTTTGTATTAGTATATGTTTCCTTGCTACCAATGTAACATATGCCACTACACTAGAATGTAATAAATAATCTTAGAAGTCCTTTAACACAATATATGTATGTTTCTCCAAAATGATGTATTTCAACTCTGCATCTATTAAGGCGTGGCTAAAAAATTATATGGGTTGGTCATATCCCTCTTCATTCTTCTATAGAAGGACACCTGCAATAGTATGTTTGGATGTGAAAAAGAATACTTGGAAATATTTTGAAAATTTTCGACTAGATAGGACTAACACTTCCATGATGGCCTTTTTAATTTGTTCAAAGGATACCCAAGCTTCAAGTGTCCATCTCATATCATTGTTATTCTTTGGAATGATCATGATACACATTAGGAGATTTGGATGATTCAAAATAAAATTGTAGGAAAAGTTGATCTTTGCCAATAATGATTGGAATTCCTTCTTATTATAAGGTAGTCTGACCTTTGATATAGATCCTATTGGTTTTGGATTGATTCTAGCACCTTATAAAATTTATGTCCCAAAAAATTTCCCTTTTGCAAGGAAACAAATGGCTTCTTAGGATTCAACGAAAGTCTAATTATTTTTCACTTCAAGAAGGTTTATCTCAGATGAGCCAAATGGTCTTCATGTAATTTTTAAAAACATAGTCATGTCATCTAGATAAATAACTATGAACTTGTCCTTCTCGCGAACAAATTCAAATTCCATAGACCTTTGAAAAGTGGCTCCTTCATTCATTAGTACAAAAGACATTTTATCATACATTAACATGCCCCATTTCATTTTGAACACAACATTATCTATACCATATTGGTGCATCACCCTATGATTATAGCTTGAAAATCCATCCATAATTGATATTCATGTGGATCCTATCGCTTTTTGTTGCAAGCAATCCATCTTGGGATGTGGATAATTATCCTTCGGAGAACATCAATTCAAATTCTTAAAATTGACACATAATCTTATCTTACCATTCTTCTTTCTCAACGATACTATTTTTTCCATACATTAAGATTATATTAGTGGCATGATAATATTTGCATCCATCAATTTTCAGATTTATTTCTCTATTGTCAACAACATAATTGAGTTGAACTTTCTGAGTTTCTGTATAAAAGGTTTATCATTTTCTTTCAATGTTATTCGGTGTTGAATAATAAAAGTATCATAGGTTTTAAAATCTTCATATCTTCATGTGAAATCATCCTTGAAATACTTAACTAAATCAACATAAGTATTTTTGTAACCAAGTTGAAAATACTTGGTGGGTTTTACCTTTTGTGGGTTCCACACAATATTGATATTATGTTCTTCAACATTTTCATCCAGTAGCTGGAAAATGAGCTTGGTAGGCACATTGTTATGACCAAATATTTGCTCCAGTGGAACTAATCCTTTAGGGATGAAATAAATTTTTAGTTGGATCACTTCCTGATCTCTAATGTGATCCAAAAAAAAATTGTTATCATCTTGTGAATATTCATCTTCCTAATCCATTTCATGTGTTTCCCCCAAAAATTCAATGTTGACGGCTAAAAATATTTCCACCATTTGAAGAAACATTCACAGTTGTTGCTCATATTAAAAATTTCACTAATGTATGACATATCTAGGACATGGCGATTATATCGTATCTCCATTCCATACCTTAGCTTTGTCTCATAAGGTGGCTTGAAAGAATTGGTTGCTATTGCAAAGGCATCTACATGTCCGTTAACATCTCTACCAACAAATGTGATTTTAAAAGAATCAAAATAATTTTCAACAGTATCACAAGTGAGATTATGATATGATCTCCTTCGATGATGTTTCATAGTTTAAATGTTTCTTATTTGAAACACTACTAGCTCAGAATCCCCAAAATATGCAATGTTTTTTACTCCCATTTTCTGATTTCTTTCTAGCCATAGGATCAATGTCTCGTATTTGGCGACATTTTTGGTGGTATAAAATTTTAGATTGAAGTATAGTTATAGACTTTGGACCATGAGCGATATTAATATCACTCCCACTCCTATACCTTCCTTAGAGTATGCCTCTTTGAAGAAAAGTTTCCATAATTCCTTCTAAGTTTCTCCATCATGGATTCAAAAATCCTTTGTTATCTGGGAGGAGGGATCCCATAATCGCCATATGGCTCATAGCTATCTCACATTGCAAGAGAGTTTGTGTAGTCAGTTTCAATGATATAGAAGGTGGGATTTTATTCTCCCACCCAATTTATATCTTCATATTGAAGGTACGCTTCAGTATATTCATCAATGTCTAGGTTGAGGTATCTCCTTAGGGGGGTATGTATTCATTGTTCTTCAAGCCTTATTTCCCTATTAATCTATTGAAAATTTTGATGGCCTACAAATAAAAGTGGGCTTATGAGGTGACTATTTTGGTTCCTTTCTTGGCCCTTATGCTTCAAGCCTGAAATTTATTTTTGATGGGTTTCTCATCATTACATTCTTTCCTCAATTCTTTCTTTTGATGAATATTTTTTGTAAATATGATTATGAGGTTCCTATTTTATTTTATTTTTACCTCTATCTTTATTCCCCCGATTTTCTTTCTCAACATCATAATTCTCATTTGTAACCTCCACTCTCTTCATTTTTCTTATTGTGGTTTAATTCCATTCTATCTTAATTGCATCTTCTTACATTTTAGTCAGGTTTCTTGGTATCCATTAACTTATGATGATGGAGAAATTAGGTTTGAAATTTGGTGTTTAATTGACCATGACAGAAACAGGAGTGGGTTTGATTTTTTTTGTTATCACGTTATAGGGATTCTTGAATCTCTTAGTGAATCTTTTAGTGAATTCTTATACATTCTCATAATATTTATTTTTTACTACTAAAAACTAAGTGAGATAACACTGAGAGTATTTGTTCTTACCCCGCTAGGCCATGAATGTTCTTCCAAGTCATCCCGTGAGAATTATGAGTTGTAAGGAAGGGTATGAAACCATTTTCATACATCTCCTTCAAGGGTTTTTATAGATAGCCTCATGAACACATCCTGATCATCTACCATAAATTTGTAGGTAAAATCCTAGAATGAACTCATATGTTCTCTAGTGGTGGCTTTCTTTTGACCACTAAATATAGGTAACAACTTTAGGTAATTATTAGTCATGTAATGTAACAACCAAGCTAAACACAATGGATCATTTCATGTCGCTACACACAACAATATTTGATTGGGTTTATTTTTTTGGTTACATGGTTGACCTTGTCCAGCCATGAGGTGTTGTAGAATTACATCCCTAGCAATATCTGATACTTGAGTTATAGTTATTTCCACCGTTTACAGAGTCACGTGGGGGCATGGAAAAGGGTAGAGACTTATATTTTTGTAGGTGGTTTAGTTACTATAAATGTTCGAGTACTGTTTAGGGAGGGATTGTATTCGTCCTAATAATATATGAGCTGGGTAATTGGGAAATCATGGTTAAAAGGGGTGGAAATGTAGTGTTGGTCGTTTCATTTCATGGAGTGCATGATTTTAAGGTTTCTTTGCATTTATTATAGATTTATAAAAAACCTCTAGGTTTAAATATAAGAAAATGAGATTACTATCTAGGTTTCTCTAAGTTTTCATGTAATATCCCTTTTAAGGAATTTCTGCAATTTCCTCAATGAGGACATTGTATAAGGAAAACCATGCAATAAAAACACTAAACAGGATTTGGATCCTCTTTTATATGTTGTATGTACCTTAAATATAAAATGGCATCAGAAATAAATCATTTTAGCTACACTAAAAAAATATCCCTAGCTCAAATATGCTCAAAAGCACCCCAATCCCACTACTTCATAAAATAGAAATGTCGAATACTGAAATAACATTATTTTTATTATGAAATATATAGAAAAACATTTTTTCATACATATATAGAGCTTTCAATAATCATGGAATCATAAATAGGAGGTTTGACCTCTTTTACAAGCACATCAGAACACCCCAGCAAGGGTTTCCGGCAAAATAGCAACATAAGATGCAGCTTTGCGGAAAATAACACTGTACCTAGCAACTCTATATTATAAAATACTAAATTTAATGTGAAATAGACAAATAATATATAAATTGGCCCAAGGCCTCCCTCAATAGATCTCCTGGAGTGAAATAGGCACCTCCTCCTCCGAAACAAGCATAAAACAAGAGGGTTTCGCCGAACTGCTGCTACTACTGCAGGAATGACACAGTTACTGAAGGTGACTGTGCTGTATGTGATGAAAAATAGATATTATCAAGTAAAATGATGAAAAGTGAGCTGAGGACCTCCTCCTTAGATCTCCCAATCAACTAGACCAAAGGTAATGATGGAATTCCCGCATGAGAATTCTTTGCACTAAACGGTGCTGCAACTCTGGCTAAATAGCTCAAGATTGTAATTAGTCATAAGAAAAAAAAATATGAATGAATGAATGCCTTCTTTGCTTCTATCTCCTCCTTATTATCCTTGGTGAGTTTTCCCACCCTGGACCCCACTCATTGGGGATGTGACTTCCTTGACAAGATTCCCCTTTCAAAACTGCACTGCCCTAGTAGTTTTCCCTCCTCTTGTGACAATGTTGTTGAATTATTCAACTAGATATGGCTCATTTATTTTCCCTTATTTCACACCAAGTGGCTTTATTTTTTCCTCCTAATCCAATCCCTTTTCACACTAGGATATGTTTTATTGTCTTCCCTACATTTTATTTCAAAAATGGAGCAGTTATAATATTCCAAGTAGCAGTGGCTACTTGGGAATATTACAGTCCTCCCCACTTCAAAGTGAATTTCCCACAATAAATAGTAAAGAAGGATGTTGCAAAATATTCTCTCCCTCCCAAGTGCAATCCTCATCTAGTAGATTGCTCCATCAAATAAGATATTCCTTGATTACTCTGCTTCTCAGTTGCGTCTCCCTTATGTTTAATATCTCTTCTCGCTGCAAGATTAAGTGGCCCTCATCATCAATAGGGGAGAGATCCATTTTGGAAACTACATTCCTCCTGGTGGCCTTCTTGAGGCAAGAGACATGGAAGATGTTGTGGATCTTGCTCCCCTTAGGAAGCTCCAACTCATATGCTACCTTACCGATACATTTGATCACCCTATATGGCCCATAGAAACATGGTTTGAGCTTCTCAACTCTCTTATCCTTGAGTGTGGACTATTTGTAAGGCTGAAGACACAGATAAACAAGATCTCCCACCTCAAACTATCTTTCTATCTTACCATGGTTTGCATACATCTTTTGCTAGTTCTGGGCAGTGGAAATGTTGTCTTTGAGTTCCTTGAGTATGTCATGGTTCTCCTCAATCCATTCCTTTTCCCTTGGGGCTATATTTTCCCCAAACATAACATCAGCAAATAAGAGTTCCTCATACCCATATAAGGCTCAGAATAGAGTCATGCCAATAGAAATATGGTGAGTATTTTTGTAACAATACTCTCTCTGCTAACCTGCCACATAGTTCCTCAAGTAGCCTTCTAGCCACTTTTTCACTATCTCAATCTATCCATCAGTTTGGGGATGATAGCTAGTGCTTCGAGTCAAATCAGTCCCCACTAACCGGAAAATTTCTTGCCAAAAGCCACCCATGAAGCAGCTGTCTCGATCACTCACTATGGTCCTTGGGAGGCCATGGAGTCTAAATACATCTCTCAAGAAGAGCTCAGCTACCTGTGAAGCATAATAATGTGTAGAAATGGCAAAGAAATGAGAGTAATTTGTTATTCTATCAACAAAAACAAAGATACAGTCCTTACCCTGCACTGTCGGTAAGCCGATGATGAAGTCCATAGAGATACTTTCCCACTTCTCATCTGAAATAGGTAATGGTTGCAATAACCTAGCAGGGTGAGTGTGTTCTCCCTTGTTCTGTTGACAAATGGTGCACTTTCTAACATGTCGAAGCACATCCTCCTTGAGACCTTTCCATGAGAATCTCTCTCTAATGGCTCTTTAAGTCTTTGTGAAACCTCGATGCCTGGCAAGTGGGGAATCATGTGATGCCAATAAGATCTTCTCCTTGAGCTTGTAATTCTTAGCAAATAATATCTAGTCCTGGTAATATATGACCTCATCCATCACTCTAAACCTCTCATCCGATACCACCCCGTCAAGTATCTCACATGCAAAGTCCTCTTTGGAATACTCAACTAAAAGTTGAGCTTTCTAATCTGCGTTGATGCCCCTCAAAGACAACGTAGTAGGCCTCCTAGATAGTGCTTCAACTACTACATTTCTCTTCCCCTAGAAATATTCTATGTCAAAATCATAAGCTTGGATTTTTCTCACCTACTTTTGTTGTCTCTCCTAGAGTTGTCTCTGTTCAAGGAAGAATCTAAGACTATTATGATCAGTCTTCACCTTGAACTTATTCCCCACCAAGTATTTCCAGAATTTGGCTAGTGCATGCATGATAGCCGACATCTCTTTATCATATATGGGGTATAACCTCTCATAAGGGAGGAGCTTCCTGCTCTCAAAGGCTATAGGATGCCCACATTGCATCAATACTTCCCCAATACCTTCACCTGATGCATCAAATTCTAGCACAAAATGTTGAGAAAAGTTCGGTAAAACCAAAATATGAAAACTACTCATTACCTCTTTGATCTTATCAAAATCCCTCTGCGCTGTAGGTGTCCAATGGAAAGCTCCTTCCTTTTTCAATTCTGTGAGTGGTGCTGCTAGTTGTGAAAATCCTTTCACAAACATTCGATAATAAGTGCATATGCCCACAAACCCTATGTGTTCTGTAACATTCCTAGGTTCACGCTAATCTCTGATAGCCTCGATCTTCTCCTCATGTACCCTCAATCCATCCACTCCTATGATGTGCCCCAAATACAACATCTCTGTGAGGAAAAATTCACATTTGGAGAGCTTGGCATAGAATTGCTACTCCTTGAGGATATGTAAATTTTTCTCAATATGCTGCAAGTGCTCCTCCCAAGTGCAGTTGTAGATAATAATATCATCAAAGAAGACCAATACAAACTTTCTCAAATTACAACGGAATATGTGGTTCATGAAGGATTGGAAAGTTGCTGGAGCATTGATCAATCTAATGGGCATTACTAGAAACTCAAAATTCCCGTAGTGATACCTGAACATTGTCTTGGAGATATCTTGCTCCCTCACATTGGTTTGATGATACTTGGTTCTCAAATCAATCTTGGAGAAGTATTTAGATCCCCTCAACTCATCCATGAGCTCATCGATCCTAGGTATAGGGTACTTTTTCTTCATAGTCTTCTTGTTCAAGGCCCTATAATCAATGCACATCCTCAATGTGCCATCTTTCTTCTTTAGCAAAACCATGGAGGAAGCAAAAGGACTAGTACTAGGCCAGATGTGTCCTAGAGCTAGCATCTCTTGGATAGCTCTGTTAATCTCATCCCTATAAGCCTTGGGGTGCCTATAAGGAGTGGTGATTACTGCTTGGATCCCTTGTTCTAACTCAAAGGTGTGTTGAAACCCTCGGTCAGGAGGTCTCCCTAGTGGGATATCTACAAATACTATAGAATATTGGTCCAAGAGAGACTAAACATCTGGATGCACTGGTGAATCCTTGCCCTTCATCTCTAATATATGCAGCTCCATTGCCCATTCAACATCCCCTCTACGAAGATTTGCTTCCATCCTATGCGCTGAAAAAACCTGAGGGGGTATGTGTTAATACACTTGATCTTTTGTTGCAGGCCATTCTTCCCTCCTGTCCATTCCATCTCCAAGGTTCTCCAGTTAGTGGTAACTCTCCCAAGATTGATTAACCACTGGACTCCCAATATGACATTGGTGTTTGGAATGTCTACCACAAAGAAGTGGTTTTTCAATTTGTAAGTCCCCATAGTAATGGTTAGTGCCGGAACATACTTGGCACATTGCAAGGTCATAGCTCCTGGGACCAAAATTAAAAATCCCTCACACTCCTCCATGTGGATTCCTCTCCTTTGTAAAATCTATGCATCAATAAAATTGTGAGTGGCTCCACTAGCTATCAACATAGAAACTCTATGCCCCATGATAGTACCTCTCACCCTCAAGGTTAGATACTTTGGGACTCCTCTTAATGCTGCAATAGCTCCCCCTCTTGGACCAAAGTCTTCCATGGATTTTACAGTGTTTGCATCCTTCTTGGAGAAGGTATTCACATGATGTGTCCTTCCTAGAACACATTCTCCCTCCAAATCCCGAGCATGGATTGTCTTCCTTGTTCTTGAGTGAGTCTCTTGCTGCAAAAAGATTCTTGCCCTGGGAAATATGTGTTGTAGATCTCTATATTTCTCCATAGCTTGAAGGAGAGTGGTTGGTTTAGTGGATTTGACCAACCCTTGCAATATTTCATCCATCCCATTAATAAACATGCATACCTTCCCGCTTATAGTGATCTTGGATACCATCACTGAAAGCTGCAAATACTCAGCAATATAATCCTCAAGATCTCCCTCCTGCTTTAGCTTGGTTAACTTGGAAAAGTGGGCTTTCGGAGCTCTTGGATCAAACCTCTCCACTAGCTTCCTGGTGAAATATGAGTATGATATGATATGATGATGCCCTAGGGTGGTCAGTCCATGAAACCACCATTCTTGAGCTTCCCCTTCTAGGTGTAGCGCAATCATATTGATGGCTTCTATCTCAGAAACCTTGTTGAGCTGGAAGTATGTGTCCAAATTCTCCACCCAAGCCTTGGATGTGTACTTAGGTGTCCTATAAAATGTGGGCAAGTAGAACCCTACCATAATGTGTTGTAGGGCTGATGCCTGCATCAAGTTCTCCTCCTTTTGATGAGGATTAATCCTCCTCCCATCCTTAGTCCGACAAAACTCCTGAAAACTCAAGTGCTTCTTGAACCCCTGGGATTGGAGTTCATATTCTTCAAAATATTATCCCAGGGTTCCCTCCTTATCACCCTTAGTTAGAAATTAAGGCATGGTAGAGCATTTTGATGCAGCTGAATGCCCCACGCCATTTGCAATGTTGGTGCTTGCCTCATGAAAAGAATCTATAGAATCCCCTTCATGTCTCATCTCCTTAAGGTCCCTTGTAATTTTCTACAGGGTTTGAAGTCAGATATTAGAAATTTCTTCCTCCTCCATCCTGAAGATAAGTCTCCCCCACAAGCTGAGCCAAGAGCAGAGCTCTGATACCATTTTAATATTCCTTTTTAGGAATTTCTGCAATTTCTTCAATGAGGACATTGTATAAGGAAAAAAAATAAATGAAAGCACTGAAAAGGACTTGTATTCTCTTTTATATGATATATTTAGCTCAAATATAAAATGGCATCATAAATAAATCATTCTAGCTACACTAAACACATCTCCCCAGTTCAAATATGCTCAAAAGCACCCCAATCCCACTAATTCATAAAATAGAAATGTCGGAGATTGCAAAAACGTTATTTTTATTATGAAATCTACAAAAAAATATGGTTTTATACATATCTGTAGCTTTCATTAATCATGGAATCAGAAATAAGAGGTTTGACCTCTTTTACAAGCACATCGGAACACCCCGGCAAGGGTTTCCGACAAAATAGCAACACAAGATGAAACGCTGCAGAAAATAAAACTGTACCCAACAAATATATATTATAAAATAATAAATTTAATCTGAATATACATATAATACATAAATTGGCCCAAGGCCTCTCTCAATAGACCTCCCAGAGTGAAATAGACACCTCCTCCTCCGAAACAAGAATAAAACAAGAGGTTTTCACCCAGTTGCTGCTACTATTGCAGATATGACATAGTTACTGAAGGAGATTGCACTATATGTGATGAAGAATAGATATCCTCGAGAAAAATTATAAAAAGTGAGTTGAGGACCTCCTCCTTAGATCTCCCAATCATCTATACCAGAGGTAAGGATGGAATTCCCACATGAGAATTCTTTGCACTAAACAGTGCTGCAACTCCAGATAAACAGTTGAAGCTTGCAATCGGTCATAAGAAAAAAACAATATGAATGAATTAATTCCTTATTTTCTTCTATCTCCTCCTTATCCTTGCTCAGCTTTTCCCACCCCAGACCCCACTCATTGGTGATGTGACTTCCTTGAAAAGATTCCCCTTTCAAAACTACGCTACCCTAGTAGCTTTCCCTCCTCTTGTGATAGCATTGTTGACTTAGTCAGCTAGATCTATCTCATTTCTTTGCCCTTCTTTCACACCAAGTGGTTTTATTTTTTCCTCTTAATCCAATCCATTTTCACACTGGGATATTTTTTATTGTCTTCCCTACTTCTTATTTAAAAAATGGAGTAGTTGTAATATTCCAAGTAGCAGTGGCTAATTGGGAATATTACAGTTCCTCTTTGAGGAAGTTGTATTGTTTCAAAATTCGAGTTGAAGTTCAAGGATCATATACTTTAAATTCTCCTATAAATATTAACAAGAAATAAAAGTGACATGAATAACTATGACAGCCATTGAATTGATCTCTAAATATCTTCTCATGTGTATCCATTTCTGTGTTTACTACAAACAAGAAAATTAAAACCTAAATAATGTTAATATAGCCTTGAAACATTTGACATAATTTACATTTAAAATTCATCATATGTATGCAAAGAAATTAACAAAACCATATTCGAGTCAAATCCAAATTTCACACATACTTATGTTGCAAATCTATTTTGAGAATCAAAGTTAAGGGATAAACTATCAGCCATTAATAAAAAAAAATGTTGGATTGCATTTCCACTAATCATGAGTTGGAGCATTCATGACCCTTGGGTTTGACATGAGTGGTCATCAATTTTAAAGGAGAAATTAATAATTCAACTATTGCAAAACACAATATTCTTGAAAATTCCCACCTCTTTTAAAACCCTTGTAAAACCTATAAAAAAATTCAAGATACTTTTCAAACAAACTTGATAAATTTTCCAAAAACTAATGTAGGGAATCATAGTAATGCCAAAATTCACTTCAGTTTACAAATACTATACCAACATCATAAAAGATCAATTCTACAAAACAAAATGTCATGAAAATTGCTTAAAATTGTATTCAAATGTAGAAAACTTTCAAAAATGAGGTGAGTACATGAAATTACATTAGAAAAATAAACACATCCCAACAGTCATTGTAGAATTCCTTCTCTGAATAGCTTCAAAACCTCTCAGAAATGTCAATTTTTTCTTGAAAAATCTCCCCTACAACCACAAAATTCGCTCCCCAAATACTAAAATGGAGGCCTATATATAAGTACTTAAGGACTAATACCTCACCATAAACGACTAGTGGTATTTGAAAAACCACCTAGATTTTCCACAAAATTGCCAGCTGTAGTAATACTAAATTCTTCTAGAATATTCTTGAAAGATTTGTCACTTGTAGAGTGTGACCCTTTATATTTGGATATAATAGATCTTCATTATCTCTCTTGGTTGTGTGATGGGCCTCCTCTCTTTTTTGGTTTCTACCTGAACTAATTGCTACTTTGTCCTAGTCATTGATGGTGCTAGTGGTACCAATGCTAGTTTCAAGGTGAGTATTAATGGCAAGACAAATTATCGAAGTTGTGCTTGATATGATGAAGGCATCAAGTGAGAGCTTGCTTCTACTGAGGATTATTATGACGCTAGTGAAAATCCTTGTTGAATAACCCATTCATACAAGTCCATAAGGGTCCTCCACTCCTTACTCTATGGGATATCACACAACCAAGCCTCTATGATAACACCTTCCCAGTTGGTAATGTATTCATAATGAGTTTTTCCTTTTTGAAAATATTTTTGAGCAATAATATAACTTCATTATGATCATTATACAGTTTCATAATCTCCATCCCATGGGGAATTTGGTCCCTTCTTCTGAGATTCTTATGGTCATATTAATTGCAAGCCGGCCTTTCATGAAGTACTCTTTGTAGAGTAATTTCCTCTCCTCATTGAAGAATGTCAGAAAACTCTTTCAGTGGAGCACCTCACATTTGTTTCTAAAACCTTCTATTTATTCCATTATATATTTTTCTTCTTCTTTTTCCATCACCACCAATTCATTTTTCCTTATTATCTGGTCTATTCCTGTCACCTAGTCAAGCCTGTTGAGATTCACCTTTGTCACTCTTCCTTAGGCACCTCATTAATAATACGTATGATTACCTCAGATTTAGAAATATAATATCCAATGGTATTCTTAATAGTATTATCACACATGCAACATTTCAAGGAGAATCTCCCACAACCATTTTAATATGTTCCTTTGTTGATATTCAATATGTTGGTGTGCAATTTGACCGAGAGCTCTAGTAACATAATTATAGTGTTCGTAAGAGGTGGGGATGACCACATGTTAGATAAATTCACATTGGTACAAACACATGGTATCTGATTGGTCAAGATTTTGGAGTGTATATGAGGTGAATGTGGTGTTTTAAAGTAGTGAGTGGACAGCCTATTTAGTGGACACGTGTCGATATTTTGTACTTTTTGGGGAGTGGAATTTGAAGAATTTGGAGGCATACAGAGGGCCCGAGGAGGTGACATGTGCCTCCTCTACGTCATCGCACTGACATAATTGGCCTTGAAACTCTGTAGGGTGAAGCGTTCCAAGCCGTAAATTTTCTAGGCACTCGCATCATCTAATCTATTGGGCATCCATGTTTGTTAGGGCTAGACGCCCCTATGTTATGGTAGGGTACACCTCGTTAATTCCCATTGACGATGATTGTTGAGAATGTAGAAAGGAATGGATTATTTCACATTTTCCTCAGTGAAAGATGCTAATTCAAATTTAGTCTCATAGATATGAGTTAGTGGTTTGTTAAAATGTGTGATGTAACCTAACTCTAATTTATTGTGAGTTAATTTTACTTAGATGGGTTTTAGTGATTTGTGGACTAGCGGATGTCTAAAATTAGTTATCTAGTGGAGTTAGCTTTAGTGTCTATCATTTAACTAATCTCTCGTTCTAAAATATACATAGATTTAATTTTATTTGAGTAGTTGATTTTTTGTTAACTCAAGTTACGCTCAATTAACTACAACATCAAGTAAATGAGCCCTCGTAGGTCATGCAATTTGAATTACCTATTGAGATTCAATGAAGGCACAAATTTTATTTATCATGTTTTTTGTGTGTTGAGATTGAGAAGAAATAAAATTAATTCTCTTGGCAATCACTCAAGGAAATAAGAGAAATTTCTATATTTAAGTGGCATTTTCGGTATAAAGTAGGAGTTCCTAGCAGGGCTTATTTTCCTAAGTGTTGGAAAGCTCTTATAGAGAGTTGATTAGTATTGTGGGGAGCTTTAGGCTTGACGAAAATTTTATGTAATAGATTAGACTCATCAGGTGCTTCAATATAAGAAAGTGGGGGTTTTTCCAAGTTAGGTTCACCAAATATATTTTGTTATCTATGTGTGTTTTTGTTTTTATTAGTTGTTTTCGTTCCAGAGAATTTTAGTAGAGAATATTATGTCTATTGTGATCAAATTTCTCTCATTAGTAGATTCAATTTTTCAAGGTTTTTCTACATCCTATCATATTTGAAAGAAATATATAGACCAAGTTCCTTGATCGTATTCAAGGTGCATTGAATAACAGATCAGTTTGTGTAGGAATTATACAAGTGTAGAAGTCGTCTTAGTATATGCTTCGAGGACAATGCATTCCCTAGAATGAAAATTGAATTATTGTGCATGGAAGGAAAGGATGCAGGTTGTATTAGATGATCATATATTTTTAAAATACATCAAGACTGATATTCCTAAACCTGCTAGATCATATGCACAAAAGCTAACTCAATGAAGGATACTACCAAAGCTAGGAGGATGATCGTAGAAGGAGTTAGAGACCATATTATTCCTAATTTTCATGGGAAGGAAAGTCCATTAGATATGTGGAAGGCCTTTATTGGTCTGTTTTAAAATAGTAGTGATTTCATAAAACTTCCTTTGAAGAACAAATTCAAGAACAATTAAATGGAAAAGGATGAGAAGGAAACTCCATTCCAGATGTGGCTCAACCCTTACAAATTTGTTTGAAAGTAGTAGGGATGCCATAAAAATTTATTTGAAGAAAAAATTAAGGAACAATCGAATGGGAAAGGATGACCCCATTTCTATATATCTATCCAATTTTTATGAATTGAGGGATGACCTTGGAGGTGTTGGAGATATAGTTCCACAATAGAGATTATCATCCTTTCTCTTCTTGGGCTTCAAAAATCCTGGAATATTTTCTAAGATGCACTGAATGAGAGAGATAAGCTCCCTAATTAGGAGAGACTGCGGTTAGGTCTTGTACAAGAATAGATAACGAGAAGAACAAGGGATGGAGTCTGATGTGGGACAAAAGATGAGGCAAAATTTTCTTTAGCTTCCGAAGGGAAGAAATCCAAGGGAGAGAAAGCCTAAGGAAAAATTGAGTCTATTCAAAATGGAGGCAAGTAAAATAAGAATATTAGCAATATGGTGTTTTCATTGTCATGAGTTTGGACATTATCCTACAAAATGTCCAAACAAGAAATTCAGCAAACATGTCGCAACAACAATAGGAGAAGAATCACTCCTAAATTTATTTATATTTCTCCTTGATATCTTGTATGGAAATATCAATAAGAGATAGTGTATGATACATTGACTGGAGGGCTTCATTACACATGAAAGGGAGAAAATATCTCTTCAACTATTTTGAAGATAAATACATGCAATTCCATATCGAGCTTGGAGATGATGGAAGATACTTGAAAAAAAGCCTTGGTACAATGAATTTTAAGAGAGATTTTGGTTCCCTTATCTATCTCAAGAATGTCATGTATGTTCCAGGGTTGAAGAAACACATTGTCTCAATAACAACCATTGAAGACAAAGGGTATGATGTTGCATTCAGTAAAGGGAAGGCTTATATCAAGAATTATTCTTTACGACAAGTCAAGCATATTGGAATCAGGATCAAGAGCATTTATAAATTGAAGGTTGATGAATTTCCAAGCCTGAGTAGTAAGGAAGAGATTTCCTAGAGTAGAAATGTGGTGGTTGAGTGAGAGAAGGATAGAATTCTTAATATTGAGTCCAAGCTAGTATCTCATTTTTAATCTAATCTAGTTAGTAGTTGGGTTCACTAGCAAGATGATGATGATGGGGACCATAAACCAGCGTGATTAGACTTCTCCACTCAGTTATAAACTTCTATTATAGGGATAGTTAAAGCCAAGTGGGCAAATGATTTGGATGAGCAAGCTCAGAAGACAATTGTGTTTCCCAACACCAATAAGTAGACACTGAGATTCAAAGGGTACATGGCTCTTTCTAGTTTAGAGGGAGTAGCTGCAATACCAGAGAAGTTGGTACAACTGAAGAGAAATCAAAGTTGACGAGGTTCTTCCAAGAATCCCTTCCTCACTAAGAGGGAGTTTTAAAAATGTAACAAGAAATGACTTCCTTGAATTATGACTTATTCAAGGATGCTAATTTGAATTCATTCTCATAGATACTTGAGATAGGTTTCAATTAACATGTTTGATGTGGGCCATCACTAAGTTATTCTCAGTTAATTTGAGCTAGATGAATTTCAGTGAATTATGGACTAGGTGATGGATAAAATTATCTATCTAGTGGAGTTAAATATAGTGTTGTTCATCTAAATAATCTCTAGTTCTATAATAGAGATATATTTGAGTCCAGTTGACTAGTTGATTTTATGTCAACTCAACTTACTCTCAGTTAACTCCAGAAGATATGAAGAATTTCCCTAATAGGTCATTCAATTCAAATTTCATATTGAGATTGAATGAAGGTGAAAATTGTATTTATCATGATACAAAATTTTTTATTTGTAAAAAATGAGAAGCAAGACAAGAAATTATCTTGGGAATTGTGCAATGAAATAAGATAAAATTCTATATTTTAGGGGAATAATTGTGCTAGTAGCTCCCAACAGGCCTTATTTTCGTAAGTGTTAGGAAAGTATTGTAGAGAGTCACATTAGGGGAATTTTGAGGTCTAGAATGAGCCACCTAAGAAAAATGTGCAACCACAATATACTTTATAAGAAGAAATATGATTCAAGATGATGATGTCTACCATGGGGGATGATTCACCATTTTGTAATTAAAAGGGTAAAAGTATTATAAAATAATAAAATAATAAAACTACTTTTTCAACTCGTATTTTCAAGTTATCTCCCAAATTTTTAACTAAAATTTCAAGCAAGACTACTCATTGGATGAAAAATTTAATTCCTCATCCAAGGAGTTCCCATGTTGCATACTTTTGATGGATCCTGCTACACAAAAAATGAGAAATACATGAAAAAACGTGATTGCAATCATGTTTTTTCATGTATTTCTTATTTTTAATGTAGCAGGATCCATCGAAAGTATGCAACCTAGGTAAGCCTTGGATGAGGAAATAAATTTTGCATTCAACGAGTACTCCTTCTTAAACTTTGAGTAAAAACTTTGGGAGATAAGTTGAAAATACGAGTTGAAAAAGTAGTTTTTTCTCTTTTCCCTCTAAAATTTGATGATGTAATCAAATCTTATTTTATTATTTCCAATATCATTTTATAATTTCTTTAGGAGGCCAATTTTATACATCAAAATTCCCATAATGATCAATATTGTGAAGACCTTCAGGCTTGAAGCAAATTCCATGTAATATATCAGATTTCTCATTTGATTCAACACATGTAAGGAGAGGTTTTTCCCAATTGGGCTCCCTAGATATATTTTGTGTTCTATGTGTAATTTTGTTTATATTCATTGTTTTCTTTCTGATTAATTTTAGTAGAGAAGTATTGTTTCTTTTTTGATGAGTTCTCTCTCATTATGAGTTGCAAGGCTTTAAGGATTTTATACAATGAAAAAAAAACACTGAAATGCATTGATGATGACCCTCAGTTGGATTAATTCAATGTCTCTTCTTATTTTTATCCATGTTGAAATATAGATGTGAATTTCATACTTTTGGGCCAAATTTTGCAATGGGTTGTTACATTTTGACATTAACAAGTAACACCAAGGATGTCCTAAATTGCCTCAGCCAGATAGTTGTTGTCACACTCACCATAGTTCTCAAATATTGTGGGCACGAGACCTCTGGATAGCCACAATTACACAATAATGACTAAGAATTTTCTACTAAATATTAGATTTTGATGGAAGGGAAGTAAGTTCAAGACATCCACGTCTAGGATGCATTGTTAAGTTACGTGGAATACCTTTATGTTCTTTTAAGAAAACTTGTGAATTCGATCTAGGAGGAACAAGATAGTTGGCTAGTATGGAAATTTGGCATGGAGAAGATAACAACAGTACTACATAATTATTTTTATAGGTTGAAACTTTGAAAAGGTGTTGGAAATTTGTGGAACACCTATTCCATTTCTAAACAAACCATTGAGAAGTAAGTCCTGTATACCCATCTCCCTATTCATGACCAACATTGGGAATCCATCTCAATGGACTATTTGTTTTTCCTTCCTTCTAATAGGCATGGTAATTGATATGTTTTTTTTTCCATTAATAGATTTTATAAGATTACCATTCTGATTTTCTACATGAAGTGTATTGTTGTAGAAGACATAACTGATATCTTCTTTAAATAGGTGTGGGTACATTTTGGGATCTAGTATACCATCATATGAGATCAGGATAGTAGGTTCCTAATCACATTCTGGTCAAGCCTCTAGTCATTTTTGGACACCAATATCACCAAATAAACTAACTGCCGCCCCAAAATAATGGCTAGATAGGGGTTGTCACTAGGATGTTGTCCACATTTTACAAATGTACTTGTACTCAAAAAAATTTACGGAAATTCATGAGAGCCTTCACTATGTTCAACACAACCACAAAAAAGATCTCCATATCTCAACTTTCTTTCAACCATTGGGTCCCATTCATGTCACACTTCCCCTTGCAACTACACAGGAAGAATCTGCACATATTTAACATGAAGTTGTAAAAGCTACCAATTTTATTGAATCAATTCAGCACATCCGCTAGTAGATCTATGAAATATTAATAAAGGAAAACACTAAATACAAACAACATTATTATTAGCGTCAGTTTCCACATAGTTTTCAAGTGGTAAATAAGGTTTGGTTGCATTTGTAAAAGGAAGACAATGTAGGGGCCCATCAGAAGCTTCGACCACTTCGCCATGGATCTTACATCATCACCAAGGTTGTGGGTGATAATGCTTTTAAGCTAAGTATCCCCCCGTTCCTTACACCTATTTTTTAGTCTGGATTACCTTCAAGTATACTTTCCACCATTTTTAGACAAATAAAAAATTATAGAGAAGATTACACTGACAAATATCAACCCAGATTTCATTTAATAGACCATAATTGACTATACCATGGAAATATAAAATAAGAAAACTCGCCAACATATGATCGAACTATATAAAGTTTCCAAAGCATACCAACTACTGCTCTATGAAATGTGGCTCATCAAGTGACAAGTTTAGTAGAAGTTTCCAACATTCTATCATGTGCATCAAACATATATCACATACCAATGTTATAACTCTAAGAAGTGGAGTTTCCAACTTACCTCATAAGGACTTAAAAAACTTTGATGCCTCATCTTCTAGGGATGGTTTTTTGGATGTTTATGGTTTCTCATTGCTTATTTATGAAAAAATGACTTTGAACCTCATTACAACACAATTTTGAGAAGATGTGTAGCTTTTACATCTCTTCCCATAGATAAGATACCACCATCTGAGTTTGTTTATTTTCATTTTTCATTTATATAGTTTCAAAAAAATTCATTTCTTAATAGAATTTAAAATTCATGGTATCTTTCTATTTTGGTTATAAATATGTTTATCATTATGTTACCTTCATAAATTTGGATCAAGTCCCTTGAGGATCGAAAGGTGTATGTTTCTAATTTGGAATATAAAGGTATTTCTCATTGAAAAAGAGTTCTATTAATTATCAAGAATAGTGAATTGTATATAAAGAATCCAAGTATTAGTTCATAAAATAATAAATAGAGTACTTGGGTCATATTATTTGCATATAATTAATTAAGGTTCTCCCTTGAGAGATTTATCCTATTATAAAATTGATTATTCTGAAGAACATCAAAATTCCTACAATATTTTTGAGAGTGATGGGATATTATCATAGATTTGTTAAGAATTACACATGCATGCTAGCCCACTCACATCTCTCTTCAAGAAAAAAAATCATTTTTTTTGGAATGATAAGGATACTTTGGTATTATCTTGTTTAAAGGATACCATTTCTTATATACCAATATTGGCAACCCATTATTTCATAAAAAAGTTCCTAGCGTATTCTACTGCATCAAAACAAGGAATTGGAGAGGTACCGACATAAGTAGGGATAAAATTCACTATTGAAAGAAAATAGTTCGAAGTAAAATATTTGGTGAAATCTACACATGAAAAATAAATAGAATAAATTTTACATGCAATCAAAATATATAATTCATTTAGATTCAATTTTTTTAAATTATATAATTTTGACTAATGCAAGAAATAGTTCATATTTGAAAAATAGAGAATAATTAACATAAGAATAGGCCATCCCTAATTGAAAAAAATATTTTCTCTAGGAAATTGTTACAGGAGAAAATCGAACTTGAAGGTGAGGCTGATTTTCAACATTTTCTCTCTCCAATGGAAATATGAAAGTATAAATGAGAAAGTACTCTCTATGGAGTGACCTGACACTTGCAACTCTACTAAGAAACTACAAAACACTAACGCATATTAGGTTCTCCGATTCCCACCTCAGGTAGGTCTTCTCTGTTGTGGAACAAGATACAATTTAATAGAATGGAACCCCTTCTCCTCATATTGGCTCGATTTAACATAGCCTGATTTCCAACTAGGGGTCAGGTTTGACTCCTTCAATTCTCAACTAGAGTTAAAAATTTTATCTTGATAGAGTCCCCTTCATAGCCCAGATATGCAAATCCATTTAACATGAGTAAGAGTGTTGACATGGAATCCTCTTGAATCATGGTTGTTAAGTAGGAAGGTCACCTTCTAGAAGGTATCAATTCTGCATACCAAATTTGATTGATGTCATTATTGAACCATCGAAAATGTTTCTAATATTATGATAATATAGGGGTTGAGGAAAAAGTGATATTTTTGGACCTAGAAAATATTTATTTAATTCTTGAAAATTCCTCTAGAAGGTTTGAAACCCCAACTCTCCAAACTAAAACCAGCTAATATAAATAGCCTTACAAGTTTATTCCTCTAATTTTTTCACTCAAAAAGTATCACAATAGATGAAAAATATTATAATTATCAGATATAAATTATCTATTTTGGTGAAGTAATGAAGAAACTAACTCAAACTTATTTTAATAGAATTTCATGTTTCCCAAAGAAATCAGGGATAGAAAGTAGTATCTCTAGGGTTATTTAGCAATTTCACATACCCAATCAGTGAAAGGTATGGATATCAACATAATTCCTTATATGGTTACCAATGAATAAAGATCAGGATGCCATTTTCTTGTTCATTTATAGACTTACAAAATATGCATGTTTTGATGGAATTCAAAGTACATATAAAACAAGCCAAGAGGAATAAGTGTTCATGAAGGAAATTTATAGACTCCCATGTTTTTATAAAATATTAGTAAGTGACATGGATCAAAACTCATAGTTTTTTTTGAAAAATAATTATGAAATGTGAGTGGAGGAACATAGTTATGAATTTAGAAGATCATGCAAAAATAAATGGTCAAACAATTAGTTAAAAAATGACTAGAAGGTTATCTATAGTGTTATTCTTGATACAAGAAATATTAATGGATGAAGTGACTTTCTGTGGAAAAAGTGTGGTGTAATAAAACCTATCATACATCTACTAAAATGACCTATTTGAGGAAATTTATGGATATGTAACTCCTAGTATCTCATACCTTTTGCAAAAAAATTCCAAATTAAACAAAATAGAGTCACATGTGCATAAGTATAAATACATATTAACAATTTTAAAATAAAAACATCAACAAGTGCAAAAAAAGATGAATCAACAAGAAAATTAGCATTGAAGTGAAATACAATTTAAGGAGGGCGGTTGGATATTTTTATAACTACAACCTTATAATAAATGTACACTCAAGAAATAAAAAACTAGAAAATTAGCTCAAAAATTTTAAGTACCCTATAAGATTATTAATAGGATTGGACACATGCTGTGTTTGTAATATTTTACTCCTATTCACATTCATAAGTTTTTTTTATTAATGTTTCCTAAAAATGGTATTGGGACAAACTATTTGAATGAAAACATAACTTCGAGAATCAAAGGAAGGGAATTTGCTTTTTGAACTAGGAAATGTTATATATCAATGTTCCCTATCTCTTCGGAATAGTACTATTGTCTACTACCTAATCATGTGAAATAATATGCCTCTAAAATAAGTTACACGGTAAAATGATCAGTTCAAAAAACATCCACAATTAAAAGCTTTGAGGGAAAATATTCTTTGAAAGAGGGGGGATATGTTAAGGGCCTAATAGGTATTTATTATTAGTTTATTAACCTTATAGTTAGGTCATCCTAGTTGTAGGTTTCATCATGTCATGTTATCTAATATTTATAATAAAGGAAATTCGTTTAAATATACATCATTTTGTCTGTTGTGTCTTGGAATCATTTTTAAAAGGAAGGTTTTCCCTCATGGTAAATTAATACTCATTGAATTTTTTTTATTTTCAAGTTCTTGTTCATACTAGTTTCCTCATCTACTAGGCTTGGGAACTTGTACTGGACTTTGAGTTCATTAAGAACCAACGGTCTTGTTTTATCCTCTCACATTCTCTCCAATTATTCTTAAGGAATATATTCCAAAGGGAAAGAGAGAGAGACAAGATATGTAGTTAAATACTTCAAGATACTATAGAGTCCTTCATGTAATTAAATTGCATTTAGCGTTATCCCTACTTATGGGTGTGAGCCAAGGAAGTGTAATGCCCCGTAATAATAATAATAATAATGTAAAATAAATAAAATAAACTAATATTAATATATTATTAAATAAATGATAAATAATAAAGAAAATAAAATAATAGTAAATAAATAATAAATAATAGGGAAAAGATAATAATGGTAAATAAAAAATAAATAATGAAGAGAACATAATAATAATAAATAAATAAAATAGTAAGCTATAGTTATAAATAAATACATCTAAAAATAACTATAACAATAGTAAAAAGGCATAAGAGAACTCATCAATTGTGGGATAAAATCTTGAATGACGATCCCTATGGTTTTCTATTGTGTATCTCTCCCCTACATCGCCGAAAAGCTCTGGTCCGGCTTGGAAGCTTATGGTGGCCAGAGACCAGAAAGGCCATTGATGCCTTACGAGCCTCACCATGAAGGCTGCAATGATGAAGTCAGGGTCATGAATGTAGGTTGTTCGTACAAAGCACCCCGAAATTTTCTGGCCGCAGACAGTGTAGCACATCTCCACTACTTATTGAATGAAAACGTGCTTGCAGATCATATCAAGTTCGATCTCAACCCGAATAAGCTACAAAAGGACTTCCAAGCGGCACTAATCAACGTAAAAACCACCAAACATATTAGTCAGCCCCTACACTTCAAACATTCTTCACTCCTCCGCGTGACACCTGGGCTTTCGAGCCAGAATGGCCATCTCACAAAGGAAAATGACAAATGCAAAGAGAGGAGATCGTGCAACAGAGAGCCCTCAAAGTTCATCACTCTAGCCTTACGGAAGGTTTCCAGTTGTTAGGGACCCCCTGATGTGCTATCTCTCCCTTTCCGGATCCATATTTCTCTCCTATCGGGAAAAAACATGCTACTTTGAGTTCATTCTATGGATCTAGTGAAATACCTCATACATGCTCTTGAACTTAGATTGGGGATTCCTACTGCCTCTCAGTGACTTCTCTATGGAGGTAAAAAACTTGAGGACTCTCTTCCACTCTAATTTTATATTATTGAAAAACATGCCTCTATAGTTTTGAACCCTTTGTCCAAGGGGAGGGGCAGTTGTGTAGCCATCATCTACTCAAGTTTTCTCCTACAAGGATGATTTCCATTCAAAACCTCCCAAGAAATTTTCTAAACTCTCAGAGGCTCACAAGAATTTTTTGATTGATAAATTGGATGATGCGCCCTCTATAGAAATTTCCCACCCGGAACTTGAAAACCAATATCAAATATATGCAAAATCCTCCATTATTTTCCAATTTAATGGATTATGGCCTCGCATAATAGATCTATACTAATGGATTCACTCCACTTGGACCAACAATAGGTTATCTTATGCTTGAAGGGTTTCTTCATCGTTCTATTTTCTCACCATGAGGACTATCAGAAAGTAGTAACTAGGGGTCCATGGTTTTGGGGAAAAGTAGGGATATTCCTCACCACTGGTTCCCAGAGTTCGACCCTGCATGAAAACCATTACAAATATTCCCATCTGGGTCAAGATTCCAAATTTACCTTCTCATCTATGGCACTTTTTTATCTTCAAAGGAATTGGAAACACTTTGGGTCAATTTCTAGCAATGGATACTTCTAGGGGGGAGAATGGAATATACACCTATGGAAAAATTTGTGCAAAAATTGATATAAGAAAAGGTTTCCTTGAGAAAATCAACCTCAAGGTTGGCGACTTCCTCTTGACTCAGAACCTGGACTATGATAACACTACGTTTCGATTTCATCACTGCCATCAAACAGGGCATCTTCAGAACTCATGTCTTGTACTCCTCACCCAAAAGAAGAAGAGTAGTCGCAAATCAAACTCCAAAAGATAGAAGCCCTATGATCCACCACCCATGGATGACATTGAGTCCTTTAGCTTGGACGAGGAGGATATTGAAGTAGACAAGGAGGTTGAATTATAGAAGAAGGAAATAGGCACCGCAAGCCCTGAGAGAGTCATCACTTCCTTGAATGCTCATAAATTTACACATGAGTCTGCCTCGTCCAACTCTAGTAAGGAGTTTCCTCCTTTGGTTAGAAACAATATTCAGTTGGATTTAGCCCACTCGGTCCATGATAGCTGGGTTAATGTTTCAAAAAGGAAAAGAAAGAAATATCATATTGAGGATTCAACCCATTCTGGGTAAACTCCTATATTTATCTGTCATGGTTCCTATTTTTCACTTTTTGTTCCTCTTTGTTTCTCTCTTAGCTATGTAATGGGACCAACATTGAGAGTTGATCATTTCTGACTCCCTCATTATCCCGCTTCTCTTGATTGTAAATATATGTTGTACTATATGATTTTAATAGAATCAATCGTATTTGGAAAAAACGTTTAGTAAAAATAAGTAAATTTAACAAAACTTAAAAATAAAAATTAAAGAAGTCAAATTAAGAGAAATATTGTACTAAGTTAAACTTAAAATAAATAAATAAAGTTTGTAAGTTGACACATGGAATCTGTGCATGTGGATCCCTTCCCATATTTAGGATCGTTTGGCCTACTTAATGGAAGATGAGGAGGAAGAGATTCATTCGTTCCTTCTATTCGATGAAAAGTGTTGTGAGACAAACGATTCCCTCACAGTAGTACGTTGATTGAGGGATCGGGGGTGGTCAATTGTAGAAAGATTATGTGCAGCTGAGCGTCCGTTTGGGTGGAGAGTCGTCCCAAAAAAATTATCATTGTTAGTGGGATTCAAATAGCATTCAACTCTATAATCACAAGTAAGTAATATCATTGCTATAGGTAAGTTGACTCTCCTCATGTTTTTGGAAATTCTATGATGATTAGTTGAATAATTATGGGTTGACTATTAATGAAATAAATTAATGTAATTGGTTGTATGTTTTAATGCTGGGTTGTTACATATGGTATCAAATCTAGGTTTCAACTCAATTGTACCTTGAGGTTTTTATCTTCTTGTCTACTAATAATTATAATGATATATCTTTTCAGAAAAATTACTAATTGTTTTATAATAATTCAATAAAATAGTGTTTTGAAGTAAATTGTGATTTTTTTTAAAATAAAAAAGTCAATTTATATATAACTCTTTGTGAAATATAATGAGAAAACACTTTTAACGCTTGGAACCTATAGTAAATGAGGTACGTGATATAATAAGTTTTATTTTCCAAATTATTATGAAAATTTTGAATTAAAGATATTAATATGTAAAATTTTGATACAAATCCAAAGAACTTTAGTCAAAACATGGATAATAGAATATATTTATGGGTTATTATTTTATTTCATGGACTTACCCAATCTACCCAATCTAGTGCCATTTTTTCTTTGATTGAGCCAAGCGAATGCCATTAAAAGGAGAATGGGAAAGTGAAACGTATTTTGTATAAAGCTAACCATTGTGCTGTCCCATTTTTTTCACATTCACCTTCAAGCGGAGTGCATTGAATTACAACCAAGCCTTTGAGTTCGTGTGTTTGATTTCCAAAATGATCAATTAATAATAAAAATTTCTTATTCTTTCTTGTTGGAGGGCTTTTTTTGTTAAGAAATAATGCAAATCCTATTCTTAATAAATTATTATTCGAAAACCCGAATTCAATTCATAACTGAGCATCAATTTTGACTCGATTAGACCTTTGGGAATTTCAGTGAATCATTTAACGTGCATGTAAGGAAAAAAGGAAAACAAGTCAGACAAAAATTCCCTCACCAAATTCTCCGCTGGAAAAATAGCAGACTTATTCTTTATCAATATATACCTATAAATTATTACATTCGTGCGAAATCAATTGGTGTTGAAATCCAAAAATGTTATTTTATTGTTCAAATCTATTAAAATTGTGTGAAATTTGATAGGCATCTGTGTGAGGGGAGTGTTTTTCATAAGATTTTATCTTTGATATATTTTAGTGATTTATATAATCAATTTAAAAATAAAATTCACTCATGTTACTATTGAAAATAAGGTGCCCACAATTAATTGATTTTTCCAAAAACGAATGAAATATGTATAAATAACTCATCAATAAGAAAAATACATTAAAATAACCACATAAAGATCGAATCATTAAGATCTAATATGATCGCATTAACTTTTAATTCTGGAATGTTGACTTCTCCTTTATCGAAAATTGAAATAGAAAACTCTTAGGCGAAGTTAGGTACTAATGATGGAGTTGATTAGTAGTTATTTTGAATTAAGTAGGTAAAATGAATTTTCTTAATTTTGGGATGTAATGAATACATCATATTTTAAGTAAATCACATGTGCCATATGGTTATCTTCCACAACTATTAAGTTAGAGTGTCCATGTAATAACTGAATACTGTTGGGTATGTGTTATATTCTTTCCACGATTAGCCCCACACGCTGTATGTTGCGTCGGGCCTAGTTGGGGGGTCACGAGGGGCGAAGCAGTCCCCACCGTTGGGGTCCGGGGTAGCGCCCTGGCCAAAATTGGTTTTTGTGCGGACCCACTCATAGGCGGATCCGCCCATGGTTTTGTGCATGGTTTTGCACATGGTTTTGGGGTTCGATGGTTTTTGCCCTCGTATTTTGTAGATCCTGGCCGCGAGAACTACATACATGTTCTAATCCGTGGTTAATGGATTGGGGTTTATGTATGCTTCTGCATGTACATATATGTGTTGCAACACCAAAAGGAATATAATGAAAAATCAAGTCGGGTCGTCCCGATTTGGACCTGTGGAAAATCGTGTTTATCCGTTTTATGTTTTATGCTCTTGCTATCGTTATTTTTCTATTATAAGAATCGTGTGTAGATATTTGTTTGTGTGGTTAATACCTACACTTGGTATTTGAAAATGCCTGCTTCAAGGGGACGCTTGTTGTTGAGGGTTTTTTGCTCCTGCCCCAGACCCCGCGTTCAAAGGGGAGATCTCGCGGGATCGATTCTTGCGTGGAAAGAAGATGGCGAGCGGCGGAAAGATAGAGATCAAGAAATTTAATGGTCAGAGTTTTGAGTTGTGGAAGCTCAAGATGGAGGATCTGCTGGTGGATAAAGATCAGTGGATCACGGTAGATCCAGGTACTAAACCAACGGCAATGTCAGATGAAGACCGGAAGAAACTGGATCGGAAGGCTAAAAGCACAATACGGTTGTGTGTATCAGATTCAGTATTGTTGAATGTATCTGGGGAAGCTACGACGAAGAATTTGTGGGAAAAACTTGGGACTTTGCACCAATCTAAGTCTCTGGTGAATAAGTTGTTCCTGCGGAAAAAGCTGTATAACCTGAGGATGAAGGATGGAGACTCGGTGACAGAGCATCTGAACGCCTTCAATACTGTGGTAAGTCAGCTGTCATCTGTTGATATTAAAATCTCAGATGAAGATAAGTGCATCAGTTTTTTGTGTTCTCTACCAGACTCGTGGGACAGTCTGGTTATTGCAATAGGTAGCAATACAACTACCTTGAATTTTGATGACATTGTCTCAGCCTTGCTGTCAGAGGAAATGAGACGGAGAAATATGGAGGGTAAAAATGGAGATGCCTTATCTGTATGAGGAAGGTCCCAAAATAGAAACAAGAATAAGGTTTCGAGTGGGAGATCTAAATCTAGAGGGAGATCTAAATCTCCTGGAAAGTTTGTAAAGGTGTGCTGGAAATGCGGAAAGGAAGAACACTACAAAAAGGAATGCAGATCTAAAGCTCCCGAGAAAGGAAAGGGATCTGATGAAGCTCCTTCTGCAGAGGCAAAAACCACCTCGGATGAAGGTGGGGATGTGTATTTGGCTTCTTCTTCAAATACACATGTAGATCATGAGTCATGGTTGATTGACTCAGGTGCATCCTTTCACTACACTCCCCATAGGGAGTGGTTCTGCGAGTATGAGAAATATGATGGTGATGTCTTCCTAGGGGATGATAGGAAGGCCAGAATCACGGACGTGAAAGCTGTCGAAGCTCTACAGAAGGATTATGAACACTTCGGTGTTCGCATATTCCCTATACTGGCTTTAAATCTGATTTCTATAAGCAAGATGATGATGCAGTATAAAAACATTGTTCTAGAAAGATGTCCACAAAGTTGTTCGGGAGACCGGTATTAATGCGGGAGCTGGACCGGAACTCTATACAGCACAGCACCGTGGTTGATGGGCGGGGCGCTCCGTGTCTCCGAAAGTGGGACGAACAGTTCTGTGGTTCCTGAAAGTGGGACGGAAAGTCTAGCTGTCTCTGGAGAAAAGACCATGCTATGGCATCAAAGGCTTGGACATATTGGAGAGAAGGGCCTTCGAATACTCCATAGAGATGGTATGGTAGAAGGTATGTCTAATTGTTCTCTGGATTTCGATTTCTATGAACATTGTGTATATGGGAAGCAGAATCGGGTGAGTTTTCCTTCTGGTGCTAAGAGGGCAAACAAGATATTAGAACTTGTGCACAGTGATGTGTTTGGGCCTGTGTCAGTTCCATCACTGGGAAAGTCCGTGTACTATGTTTCATTCATAGATGACTTCTCAAGGAATACATGGATATATTTCTTGAGGAAGAAATCTGAAGTCTTTGACAAATTTAAAGAATTTAAGGCTCTGGTGGAAAACCAGACAGAGAAGAAGATAAAGACATTGAGGACAGATAATGGTGGGGAGTTCTGCAAGAAGGAATTTGAAGAGTTCCGTAAGAAGTGTGGTATAGCACGACAGAAGACTACTCCATACACACCTCAGCAAAATGGAGTTGCAGAAAGAATGAATAGAACACTGATGGAAAAGGCAAGAAGCATGCTCAATGGTACCGGGTTAGGACAAGAATTCTGGGCAGAGGCAGTGGAGACTGCATGTTACTTAGTTAATAGATCACCTTCATCAGCGTTGGAGGATAAGACTCCACATGAGGTATGGACTGGTAAGAAACCCTCTCTTTTACATCTAAGGGTATTTGGATGTGATGCATATGTACATGTTCCAAAGGAGAAAAGGACCAAGTTGGATAATAAATCTGAAAGGTGCATCTTTATTGGGTATAAGGATGGTTTAAAGGGTTACAAGCTTTGGAACCCGTAAACAAGGAAGGTTGTGTACAGTGGAGATGTGGTGTTTAGAGAGGTGAAAGATGTTGTTAAACATGAAGTTCTACCAAAGGAACCTGAAAATATAGAGTTTGAGCTAAAGGAGGATGAATCGGACTCTACAACATGAGAAGAATCAGAAGAGGAAGAGCCACAAACTCCAGCTGTGAGAAGATCGGGCCGGTGAGCAAGGCACCAGAAGGGATAGTGTTATATTGGTCTGCCAGGTTTTGCCTTAACTACAATCGATGATGAACCTTAACTGTCAGGGAGGCAGTAGATTCAGAGGATGGAAAACTCTGGAAGGAGGCCATGGTTGATGAAATGGCATCCTTGCACAAAAACGATGCATGGGATTTGGTGGAGTTGCCGGCCGGAAGGAAGCCCATTGGGAGCAAATGGGTGTTTAAGAAGAAGATGAATGTAGAAGGCAAGGTGGAGAAATACAAAGCTCGGTTGGTAGCGAAAGGTTATTCCCAGGTGCCGGGAATTGATTTTGGTGATGTTTTTTCTCCTGTTGCCAAAGTTACTTCTATTAGATTACTTTTATCTGTTGCTGCTGCATTTGATTTTGAGGTAGAACAGATGGATGTGAAGACATCATTTCTTCACGGGGATATAGAAGAAGAGATCTACATGAAGCAACCTGAAGGCTTTATGGTGAAGGGTAAGAAAGAACTGGTATGTAGGTTGAAGAAGTCTCTGTATGGGTTAAAACAGTCACCAAGGATGTGGTATCAGAAATTTGATACCTATATACGGGGACTTGGCTTCACTAGGAGCAAGGAGGATCACTGTGTTTATTTCAAATTAATTGGTGACCGTGTTATTTATTTGGTCTTGTATGTGGATGATATGTTGTTGATTGGAAATGACAAAGAAATTATCCAAGATTTGAAGACCCAACTCTTCTCCAAATTCGACATGAAGGATCTTGGTGCTGCAAACTATATTTTGGGCATGGAAATTAAGAGAGATCGGGCAAAGAGGAAGCTCTGGTTAAACCATAGGAAGTATGTCGAGACTATATTGCAGAGGTTCAATATGCAGGATAGTAAACCGGTGAAGGTTCCTATTCCTGTAGGTGTAAAGCTGTCTGCTGAACAGTGTCCCAAGACACAAGAAGAAGAGGAGTATATGTCCCGTGTTCCATATGCAAGTGAAGTGGGTAGCTTGATGTATGCAATGGTCTGTACTAGACCAGACATTGCACATGCAGTGGGAGTATTGAGCAGGTTTATGTCAAACCCAGGGAAGGAGCATTGGACAGCAGTGAAGCGGGTTTTCAGATATTTACGTGGCACTAGTGATTATGGCTTGTACTACCAGGGAAGACCAGGATTTGAAAGAATGTTGGACATTCGTGGTTTTGTTGATGCAGACTGGGCTGGAGATCTGGACCAAAGAAGATCTACAAGTGGGTATGTGTTTAGCCTATTTGGAGGCGCAATCAGTTGGATGAGTAAAAGACAGTTTGTAGTGGCTCTTTCAACTACAGAGGCAGAATACATAGCAGCCACTCATGCAAGCAAGGAAGCAGTTTGGTTGCAGAGATTGTGTTCAAGTATGGGGTTGGTACAAGAAGCTATAAGGATAGACTGTGATAGCCAAAGTGCAATTTTCTTGGCTAAGAACCCTGCTTATCATTCAAAGACAAAGCACATTGATGTTCAATATCACTTTGTTAGAGATATGATTGAGGCTAAAAGGGTGTTGCTGGTAAAGGTGGAAACTCTGAAGAATGTTGCAGATGCATTGACGAAGTCTGTGAGCACTCAGAAGTTCTCTTGGTGTAGAGAAACAATGGGTGTTGAAGAATTGGGCAAATGACTAAGCTCTCTTGTGGCCCCCCGTGGAAAGAAAACAACAAGTGGGAGAATGTTGGGTGTGTGTTATATTCTTTCCACGATTAGCCCCACACGCTGTATGTTGCGTCGGGCGTAGTTGGGGGGTCACGAGGGGCGAAGCAGTCCCCACCGTTGGGGTCCGGGGCAGCGCCCCGGCCAAAATTGGTTTTTGTGCGGACCCACTCATAGGCGGATCTGACCATGGTTTTGTGCATGGTTTTGCACATGGTTTTGGGGTTCGATGGTTTTCGGCCCCTGGTATTTTGTAGATCCGGTCAAGGGAACTACGGTTATGTTCTAATCCAGGGTTAATGGATTGGAGTTTATGTATGCTTCGGCATGTATATATATGTGTTGTAACACTAAAAGGAATATAATGAAAAATCAAGCTCGTCGTCCCGATTTGGGATCTAGGGGAAAATCTCTGTGTTTATCTGTTTTATGTTTTATGCTCTTGCTATTGTTTATTTTCTGTTATAAGAATCGTGTGTAGATATTTCTGTTCAGGGTTAATACCTACAAATACGAGTCAAAAAAGTAGGTCGACATAAACTCATTGAACTTGGGCCATTGAGATAAACTTAAAATAGTATATTACTAGGAGTTGCCCTAGGAGGTGCAAGGAGAGGCCGATAGGAGCCATTAAAAGGAGACTGCCACTGCACAATGTCAATAACTGAAGTAGGGTGAGCAGATCTCTTACAAGAAGGGACAAGCTTGCCGTAATGAAGAATTGATAAGAAACTGACAGAAACAGAGGGAATAGAAAAATTGTGTGGGCAAAGAGATTAAATCAGTTGGAGGTATCCAATATTCCACTGAGTTTCTCTTTGATGTGGTTGTTTTTGATACACATTTTGGAAGATACAATAATCAAATTTGAAAACAAATTTGTGTTAAATACAAGCCTAAATTCCTTCAAATTTAGCTTATGCATGTAACAGTTATGTAATAGTTCTAAAGCTACTCAATGTACCATTTGATTACAGATTAAAGATTTTATATAATTTATTATAAACTGATAACTATAAAAACTTTACTGCAGGCTTATCCTTGTAGCTACTACCATATTGAAAACAAAATTGAGAAATCTAACTTTCCCACTGTGTTTCTATTTCTGTGACAAAAATTTGAGTTATCAGGCTTACCAACTGTTTTCCTATTTCTGTGGATTGCAAAAAGGCAATGTCAGAAATAACCAAAACACTGTAGGACATTTCCATAAGTGGGAAAAAATATCCTAGCTAAAGTGTTTTTATAAATGAAACCTTAGAACTTGAATTTTTTGTATCGGCTGGTGAATATACAGTGGCAAGCTTAAGAGAGAGTTTGAAAAATGGAACGACTTCAGCTAAAATACAAGAGGCTGATATACGACACTGTGTAAGCACGAGAAACAAAGTACTGTGAAGAAAATAGCCATCTTGAAGAAGTAAATCAGGACTTACATTCTTCAATGTATGTGATAACATAAATGTATTCCTTTGTATGCCTGTTACTGGATTATTTCATCAAAATAAGGTAACTGAAAGTTCCTTGAAAATGATGGGGTTGGGATGGTACCAGTAATCTCATTCTCCCTAACAAGCTTGAGGGCGGGGTGAATTGTATTTGAAATAAAAAAGGGTAATGGGGCTATAGGATACCAACAAGGCATAAATACAGTCATGAAGCTTGAACAAATTTTATATAGAGTTGCCCATTCAGATACCATTTTGTAATAAACATGTGTCATGAAACATGAAACGTAATTCCAAAAATAATATAATTAAAATTTCAATACTTTATAGTAATTGTAAAAGTGATTCACATCATTCATGAATCATGATGTGTGAATTCAGTACTTTACAAGATCAATCATACTCAATGTCAAAAGCACAATAGTTGTAAATTCAGCTAATGTCAATTTGTAAATCACAATGATTAGCATGCAATGAAAGATAGTTCACGGTAGCAAATAAGTTGTCAGACATCTTTCTATATCAAATGAAAAAAATCATAGGAGTGAATTCCTCATATGAAAGTTCATCAAGTTATATAGTTATAATATTCATTAAACTAACAAAATAGAATTGAACAAGAAACACAATTAATCCTGTCAAAATAGGAAACAGATGGCCAAAGTCCTTAGTTGAAGATCTATTTACAAGTTGATCATATTCACCTGAAGACAAGCTCAAACCAAAATACAATATCTCTGCTACCAACAGATACGTTTAGAGGAGACCAAGGAAACTGTTATGTATCACACGCAAAAACTCTTATAAAATGCTCTTTTCATAGTTGATAAAGTGAATCAGTTACAATAATCATATTGTACAGTCAGATTCCAAGGAAGAGCCATTAGAAGGAGACTTCCACTGCACAATGTCAATAACTGAAGTAGGGTGAGTGGATCTCTTCCAAGAATGGATAACCTTGCCGTAATGAAGAATTGATAAGAAACTGACAGAAATAGAGGAAATAGAAAAAATTGTGTGGGAAAAGAGATTAAATCAGATGCAGCTATCCAGTATTCCACTGACTTTATCTTTGATGTGGTTGTTTTTGTTACACATTTTGGAAGATACAATAATCAAATTTGAAAACAAATTTGTGTTAAATACAAGCCTAAATTCCTTCAAATTTAGCTTATGCATGTAACAGTTATGTAATAGTTATAAAGCTACTGAATGTACCATTTGATTACAGATTAAAGATTTTATATAATTTATTATAAACTGATAACTATAAAAACTTCACTGCAGGCTTATCCTTGTAGCTACTACCATATTGAAAACAAAATTGAGAAATCTAACTTACCCACTGTGCTTCTATTTCTGTGACAAAAATTGAGTCAATGTTTTGCACGCGGGAATTGTAGTACTAAAACAAATGACTCCCTTAGATATGATCACTAAATTTGTGATTTTCTGGAGGATTTTTTAGAGCAAGCAGAGTTACAATTATTTCTTGGAATAAAATATAGAGGAATGTGCAATTAATGTAGGCTCTAAGAGATGCCTACAAACATGGCAAAGGCTTGATACATATATGAAAAATAAAAAATAAAAATTAATGAATTGGAATTTAGCTCTCTCAAAACCCTGGAACTCGTGATTTTATTCAAATAAAACCAAAATTACCACATCCCCAAACATACAAATAGAGAATGGCTTAACCACGAACACTAACAAGAAACCCCAAGGTACTGGACCAGACTGATGATGGTAAGGTTTTTATTTTTTCCTGTGTGCTGTTCCTTGAACCTTCAATATATTTTTCCATTATTTATCACTGAAATTACATGTGTTTAATCCACGAAACTACATACACCCGTAATCTATATAAAACTTATTCAACTAGTTTATCAGCAATAATCTCTGGCAGACGATGGGTTTGAGATGATAAAAATAAAGTCCTTCGATGATAATAAAGATGCAATATTCCCAATTATAGATTTGGGATTCACATCCAAACAAAGGCTACCGATATGCAACAGAATTTCTGAACCAAGTGAATAAATTCTTTGGTTTGAGGGCATATTAATTATACATTTTTCCATTTTCTCTGCTAAAGTCAAGTTAAAAGTCAGAACTCGTTGCTAAATTCTCGATGAATCCAACTAAATATACATAAATTCTTCATTGGAAAACACGGATTATATCTGTTGGGAGGTGGAATTTGCCTAGTTGTCACCAGTTCATTTCTAGCAGGTTCAGAACAGTAAAAACCCCAATTCCTGTGGCAGATCATGGCGGGATATTGAGAGCAGAAGCTATAGGTTACATTGGGAGCTAGGCTTAACATGGTTGCCTTACTTTGGGAGCTAGGCTTAACACGGTTACCTTTTTTCTTATGATGATAAACTATGGCCATTAAATAGAAACTGTACTAAAATTGGGCAAAAATGAAGCAATTTTATGAGAAAACAGAATAAATCATAACATAGAAAAATTAGTGCGGTCTTGATTTACTGGTAAGGTCAACAGACAATTGAGCTGTCCACCAAGTGCCATTTTTGCTATGGTATACTACACCCAAGTGACATGTTTTAAAGGGTTGAGGCCAGTTGTGAGTCCTGGGTAACTTTAGTGGAATAGAAATCCCTCAGACTCCGTACTTAAGCTGAAAAGAGTTTATGTTATGTGGTGCAGCCTCCTAGCCCTAGGCATGTTTCTTAAAGCAACAACAGAAAAATTCCCCATAAAAACATAAAACCAGAATACTCTGTTGGGGTGCCTTCTACCTACCTTTCTTTGTTATTTCTTACTTCCAATGACGCTAAATTGAAATGGGTTGTGATTAAAGAAGAAAAAGAACATGAAATGGAGTAATGAAAATGGACTGAGGATGGAACTGTGCCTACTGGATTCCCAATTATGGGCTTCTCTTTGGTTGCCCAAAACCAGCGGACTCTGGATTCCCAACTTGCATGGAGCTACTGAGTTAGTTCACTAAAACCAGTAGGCTAATGGAAAACGAGATAGCATGTTGCACCTGTAGGCTATATGCTTAGATGATCTCTGCAGGTATCACTGTTCATATGAACTGCTAGAATTATAATAAAACAATGTGTCATGCCATCGAAAGGTGATTTCGTTGAGTGACTACAATGTGTTACTATGAGAAATTAACATAGACCTGCACATGATGTTTTGGACGTCATGGATCTTAAACAAGTGTTGTCTTGTTAACATAAGATTGGATGCATAAAATTGCCACATATTGTTGGTCATGTGAACCCATTTGTGTGACCCTAGGCTAGTTTATACCTACATTATCCTGCTCACCAAATTTTAGTTGATGGGCTTGTTTCACTAAGCTATGAAACATCAAACCGTTTCCAAAGGACATTGGTAACAAATCAAACCTTAAGAGTTGGCAGCTTGATCTACTTTCATTGGGTTTGCTGATTGTTTTTCATTTCAGCTCTGTATTTATATTCTTGGAGTAACTTTCTTGTAACAGAGTTTAGAATATATAATGTTGTGGAACTATCACTAGCCACTGGATGTTAGTGGTAGCAACAAAATCAAACACCCATAGAGTCAGTCCATGTCATATGTTGAGAAGAAATTGGGAGGAGCCTCATCCAATAAATAGATAGATCATGAGAACTTGTCCCTAGTACAGACTCTATTCTCCTTGGAAACTAGGAGATATCGGTGTTGTAGACATGTTCACCATAGAGGAAATTAGGGGTGAGTGCTCAACAATAGGGCTGACACAACAGGTGTTACAGTCCCTCCCTTCCAAATTTTCAGAGGTAAACTTTGTATGTTTACACTTGACCATATTCACTTTAGGGAGGCTGGCATGATATACCTATTCTTAACCCAATCATGAACTCTATGGGTAGCAGTCAGACACTAGTGGTTTTTCACATGGTTTACCCGACATTGGATAATTTTGGCATTTGCATGGGATGAGTTGACCCGATAATAAATTTATGTATATTTTGGTAGCCAGAACGAGTTAAATGTTAACGCTGCACATCTTAGTAATGTTGTTGAGTTAATTCTAGCACTATGCAACCATCAGCATTCGTTCCATGATCTAACATGCCTGAGGATTGCTAGGAATGTGTGACTATTGGTTTCCACCTTTTATAGTTGTGTGTGTGTCTATATATATATATATATATATATGGATATGGTTTCTACCTGTTCTAGCTGTGTGGGTGTGTGTATATACACGAAGTTGGTTGAATGAAGCAAAATATTTATTAGAATCTATTTTGTTTCCATGAGGTTCTACTATATACCTGCATGCTGGAAATCATGGCTGGAGTAATGTTGGGCTGCCTTTTCTTAATTAGTTGTT
Organism: Pinus albicaulis; assembly: GCA_034641835.2. Taxonomy (NCBI): domain Eukaryota; kingdom Viridiplantae; phylum Streptophyta; class Pinopsida; order Pinales; family Pinaceae; genus Pinus; species Pinus albicaulis. The sequence continues at coordinate 340,331,018 of CM076577.1, read as the reverse complement.
TACATACATGGAACAGTACTAAGATATACCTTATGACTCAGTTGCATGCACCCTATTATGTCAACTAATTATGCACGCACTTACCATTCTATGAACAGTGCATGATGTCTGAATTGGATATTACATGCATACGATTTTAGGCATTAATGAAGAAAAAACTTACTGGAGTAGAACCATGCACAGTTTCAAATGTTTAAAATAAAACTCTACTATTCAAGGGCTTTTCAGGTGACATACCATGCATAGGTTGTTAATAATACATGTTGAAAACGAGATAGCATGTTGCACCTGTAGGCTATATGGTTACCCAGATTCTCATGTTACACCTGTAGGCTATATGGTTACCCAGTTTCGACATTTGTACAATTCGAAGTTCATAGTGCTGGATAATTATTGTATGAGGCAATATGTAATAAATCGCAGAACTGCTTCTTTACCTTCAGCACAGATTTCTTCACTACCACACATCATTGCTACATTAACCTCAATGCATGTAGCACACAGAGTATAAGTGAATAGAAGGATGTTGCATTAGATGTCACACTAGTAGGTGGATTGTCTTGACTCACTGACACACATGTTGTGATAGCTACGATGGAGAGTTGGTGTAGCGTCTTATGTTTAAGGGTATGGTGAGACTTAACTCCCTGGAAGTGCAATACACCCTAGAAAAGAGGGGAGCGGATTTGGTTGGAAAAAGAAAACACATACTTATTTTTTGGGCATTCTTTCCTTGATTGTATAGAATCTGGCTTATGGTCACCAAAGGTTGTCAAAGAAAGTCCTTCGATGATAAGAAAGATGCAATATTCCCAATTATATATTCGGGATTCACATCCAAACAAAGGCTACCGATATGCAACATAATTTTTCAACAGATACCTTAAACTCATGCAACCTTTTGTATAAACTGATCAAAAATGAGCAAGTTGACTTCATACATACAAATCATACGGATCAAAACAAGAACAAATGAAAAAAAAACCATCACCAAGAGCCATGACAACAAAACAGGAGAAACAAAGCGACTAATGAATCTTATTCACAATAACCCAATACAAATGCAATGGATTTTGGAACAATTTGCACCAAATATATTTGGAAAAATTGCACATGACAAAGTATGGTTTTAAAAGAAAAATGGAATGAATCCATTGCAATGTCACAGACAAGCAAAACTTGCAAATCAAGTTAGAGAAGTGCAAGGATTAGGCTCTGTTTTTCATTAATATTTGATCTAGCACTTACCCATGGGCTGAATTCTAGAGGCTGATATATGGCACTGTGTAAGCACGAGAAGCAAAGTCAACCCCAACCACAATCCCAACCCAAATCCATGGAACCTGAGCCTCAAAACCAGATAAGGTCAACTTGGTTGTGAGATTTTATTTTGTTGAATAATGTTTTGGGAAACATCCTATGTGACTGAGGTGGCACATAACTTCTCTATACACGTCTGGAAGAAAATCGATAATTTTTTCTTAGGCCAAATGTCAGGGCAAAAAAAATTAGGCGTTGCACACAGTATTGAGAAGCTAACTATATCATTTTCAGTTCTTTCTAACATCAATGGTATCATCGTTGTCATCGCTGGAATCACAAGGAAATAGGAATAGATCGAAACCTCTTCCTTCATTTTATTCTAAAACTCCCTAGATGCAAGTTAACTAGTTCATAGTGTTGAATGGCTTCTACATAAAATATGCAGTTTGGACTGGCCTAATTATTTGTGGGAACCCTTGTGTATGCAAGAGAACCATTCCAAGAAAGCGAGAAGCAACAAAACGATGAAGAAGTATGAACAAAGAAAGGGCATTACCTGTTCTTCCCTGATGAGCCAACTGCTTTGAGAAGACTGGTGTTCGTTGTTGGCGACTGTGCTCTACGTTGTTGTGGAGTTGTAGGAAGAAGAAATTGCATGGTAGTTATTTCTGATTTTTTATGGAGTTGTAGGAAGAATAAAAGGCAGCATTATTTCTGATTTTTTCTGGACTACGTCGGAGTTTTCTCTGCGTTGCTATGGAGTTGCAGGAAGAAGAAAAGGCGGCATTATTTCTGATTTTTTTTGGACTTCCATGACTGGTCACAAGGATTTGGGGAAATAGGTGTAGAGAACAAGTGTCAGCCACAGGTTAAAACTCCCAAGGAACAAGTGTCAGCTGCACATTGAATATGTTGACGATGAAAAACGTGATCTCTTTCAAAAGAGAAGGCCTATCGGCCTAAATATTGATAATAAATTAATACTATTTTAATATTCATTTTTTTTTTATCATAATGTTCCTCATCGTAAAGAATATTATTGATATAATGTCCCTCCTTATGATGAAGAATGTCATTGAGATTAAGAACATGCTTAAATATGGATATCTCGAATCAAGTATTAAATTTACATTTGGGAGATACATTATATAATTATTATGATAAAAAGTAAGTATGAAGTTTTGTTTTTAAATATTTGTTATATATATATATATATATATATATATATATATAAGATGTGTTGATTTTTTTAATTAAAAATAGAATATAATAAGTTTTTTATTGATCGTATCAATAACTATAACATATATTTTGTTGATTAATAAAATGGTTCGAAAGATATTTTGTAATATGAATTTTGATTTTACATAGTGATAATTTAAATTGAAAAATTGATGGATGGATTGAAAGCATAATCATTGGAATAGATAGTTATTGAAATAACAATCTAATAATACCATTCTAAATCTAGTTATAGTTAGGATGATGTACTAATTCATAAATACTAGTAACTTTTTATTCTTTTGGAAGGTAAGGTGGATCGAAAAAGTCCTTATTAGTCAATTTAGGAGGAGCTCTTCGGTTAGCAAATTTATATGCCAATGTGTTTGTTGATCTTAGTTTTTCATTCAATTGAAGGAAAATAGATGACGGGTCGCCTTGAGATGATGGGATAGCTTCATGTTGTTCATAAAATTGGGAGTAAACAAGAAAATGCATTTTGTGATAACTACTTACCCTACATATTTCAATGTTCCATAGTGATATCAAGGCTTAGGCAAGGTGACGCATTGGATATAAAATATGACATTTTATTCTCTATTCGAAACTGTGAATCTAATGACAATGGCGATATTGGAAGCTTATATTTGATAATATATAGATGGATTAATGGTGATTATGGGAAATATTACTGGATTTTTGGTAAATGGATTTACTTCTCGTGAGAGGTTAATGACGAATATGTGGTGCCTATTCATTTATTTTTTATGATAACGATATTGTATGATCATGATGTAAATGATATGCAGAGGGATTATGATGTTATGATATGAGGTATATTGACATGTTGTTCATTTATTATGTGATGATATGTCTTTGATGTTTATATGTTGATGTTATAACTTATGTGGATATTATGATGTGAAGCATGTGTTAATTGCATGTAGATTTTATGACATGTATGAGTATTTAGTTCTTTACTATTCAAAATGTATTTAGCAAGGACGCATCATGGTTTTATACATTAATCCTATTTTTCCAACCATCATGGCTTATTCCTTAGAAGGATGTTATGTTATCATGATAGCATGCAATATTTGGCATGTGGATTATTTTCTATGATACTATGATTATAACTAATGAATTGATTGATGTTACGATATGGTGACGGACAGGAACTCCAAAAATGGGCGAGGCGGGTCAGTTTATTTGATGACCTTGTGGAATCCCATACTAGCATGGGATAATATTTAATGCCACATGGGTTGGGGACATACTGAATCAATAATAAATATGTAAATGGTATCTTTTTCTTGTCTATCTCTTGATCGATAGATCTTGAGGGGCTATGGGACCATCTAGAAGAGGCCACGTGCCTATGATGGATTAGGATGTCAAAATATGGTGGGGGTGTAAGAAATTTGATGTATTGCTTTGTGCACCTTAGTGATTATTGAGGGAGTGGGCGAGCCCCTTGAGATGGCGAGAGTACTACTACATGGAGTATTCACTGGGGTAACTGCCTTGGGGCACATGAGGTCTGATTCGGGTGTGAGCCTTGCGGCCAACCTTGGGCTATGGTACAAACCGATGAGGCTTTATGTCTGGTTCTGAATGTTGTGGAGACCTGCAATGGCTGCTAATTATGTTACTTAAATAGATGGTGCAGGGAAAACGTGAAGTAATAAATAAATAAATAAAATAAAGTAAGGGTTTAAATTATTCAACTTAACTTCAAGATGAATTTTCTTAAATAGGGGAGTATGGAATGCATTGTAATAATAATAATAATAATAAATAAAATTAAATAAGATTAATATATAAGTAAAAAAATAATAAACAATAAATAAAGGATAATAATAGTAAATACATAATCAATAATAAATAAAAGATAATAATAGTAAACAAATAATAAATAATGAAGAGAATATAATAATAGTAAATAAATAAAATAGTGAACTAGGCTTATAAATAAATACATATAATTTAATAACTATAAAATAGTAAAAATAAGTAAAAATTAACAAAAAGTTAAAAATAAAATAAAATTAGGAATAGTTAAATTAAGATAAATATTGTATTATGTAAAACATAAATTAAAGAAATAAAGTTGACGTGTTGACACATCGAATGTGTGCATGCAGATTACTTTCCATCCTTAGAACCGTTTGGTCTATTTAATGGATGATGATGAGGAAGAGACACATCCATTCCTTCTATTGGAAGAGAAGTGTTGTAAGACAAAGGATTCCTTCACAATAGTACCTTGGTTAAGGGCTCAGGGGTGACCAATTGTAGAAAGATTGTGTGCAGCTTTGCCTACGGTCGGGTGGAGAGTCAACCCCAAAATTTTATTGTGGTTAGTGAGATTCAAATAACGTTCAACTCTGAAATCAAAAGTAAAGAAAATTTCCGCTACAAGTAAGTTGTCTTTGTTAATTTTTTTGGAAATTATATGTTGATTGGTTGAATAATTATGGATTGACTATTAATCGCATAAATTGATGTAATTATTTGTATGTTTTAATGGTGGCTTTTTACAAGAAGACTGTTCATTTAAAGGGTTGTGACAAGTTGTAATGGTGTTCAAGGTACAATTTTCATAAGAGGTGATTTTAAAATATATTTCATTGTCTTCCCATTAAATATATCATTTTTAATGCATTATGTATTTTAATTGGATTTTCCTGAGAAATCTAGATTAAATATATAATATCTATAATTCTCTTATAACTAAGAAAGGTAGGATTGGTATGCCTTGTATTCATTGTGTGAAAAATATTATTATTATTAGATAAATAAGGATCTTGAGGATCTGGAGAAAGCTCTTCAAAAATTTCTAATCAAGATCACATGCATACCATTCACATAAAGACATGTTGCCATTTTTTCACTTTATTTTTACTTGCATGCCAAAGGGCTTGAGGTATTAGAACTAGGGATGAACACTGAACAATCTAGTTATTTTTAATATAATAAAATTTAGATATTTCTATGGGACTATTCGCTTAGAAATAAGGGGATTTTCCTATAAAACATATATGTTAGTATATATATGTATAAACCCACCTTTATAATGAAATGGTTCTAAATGAATGCACAAATTGGATTAGAAAAATATAATTTTCCAATGTCATAATTTTCAATAAATTATATATATGATTTTAAGATACATATCCATTGTCGTAAGATTATTCTAAACTAAATAATGATAATATATTAAAACCCAAAACATGGTATTCATCTTAGCAACAACTAGTATTAGAAGACAATGAATAACCTAGTATAGAAATCAATAAAATCAAGCTTTTCGGAAGTTAAGAAAAAAATGCACTATGATAAGTATTATCCTAGAAGCATCTAACTTCGGATCTATCATGCATCGAGAGGGATAAAATCCTTCTAGGTCCAAAACTTATTTTTGGAGTGTAGAATTTGAGGAAAGGTTTCCACCTCAAGGGATTTGATCCCTCTTGGCGCATGATAGATCTAGAGTTAGATTGATCTAGGCTAGTTCCAGTTGAGGGAAAAAATGATACATTTTTATATTATCAGCGTTATGTATATGTTTAAGATAAAATTCATATTATTTATATGTTTGAGATAAAGAATGTGTTTTCTTTGTTTGACATGACTATATCATTCTCTTATTTAATTTAATATTTTTCTTACCTTGAATGGTTTGTAAATCTCCGCTTGGATGCTTAGAGTGGTTTGTGTGTTTATGTGTTTGAATTCTGATGTTAATGTCTTTTAATGTTAGAATTGTTGTTTTATATTTCTATATGTGTATGTAATTGTCTCTTAGTAATTATTTCATGATGAACCAGGGAGACCATCTTGTCAAAAAATTTCAAGAGGATTGATATTGCACATTTATTTCATTTAATAGTATCACGAACTTTGACAATTAATAATTATTAATACTATCAGTCTAGGTATTACTAAATATAACTTGAAGAGTTGTTTTAATAATTTTTTGCATCAATATTACTCTTGAAATAATTTGTTTCATCTCTAATGTTTGAAATCATTTATTTCCTTAAAAATATTTTGATGTTTTTTTTTATCTATAGTTTGTTTTGCAAAAGTCAAGAAATAATATAATTTTGAATTTTTTTTAATGAGTGATCACATTTACAAAATATTTACATTATTTGTTAGTTTTTCCATATTTTTATATCGATTATATGGAAATGATAGTTTACATCATAAACCATTCAATTATTTAACTCAAATCATAGTAAACATCATAACTTGTCTCTCTTTCTCTTCAATATTAATAGGTTGAATTACTATAACACAAAAAAAAATGCACATTGTCAATCATTTTTTGTGCTTACACTGAAATTAATGCACATTGTTAATGCAATCAATTTAAGTTAATGTACCATCATACATTGAGTTACATCAAATAAGAAATCATCATCTACGTTGAAATCAATGCATCTAATGCACACAATCAAATAAGATTAGAAAATATATTCACTGAAATAAATGAATCTAATGCAATCAATAAAATAATATTATAAATCAACATCTAGACTAAAATCAATGCATCTAGTTGAAGAAATCAAATACGATTAGAAATAACCATATAAACGGAAATCAATGTATCTAATGCAAGCAATAAAATAGGATTGGAAATCACCATCTACATTGAAATCAATGCATCTAGTGCAAGAAATCAAATAGGGTTATAAACCACCATCTACATTGAAATCAATGCATCTAGTTCAAGCAATCAAATAGGGTTATAAATCACCATCTACACCTAAATCAATGCACCTAGTGCAAGCAATCAAATAGGACTAGAAATCACCATCTATACTAAAATCAATGAATCTAGTGCAAGAAATCAAATATAAGTTGAAATCATCATCTAAACTAAAATCAATATATTTAGTGAAACTAATAAAATAGAATTAGAAAAAATCAACATTGAAATCAATGCATCTAGTAAAAACAATCAAATAGGTTTAGAAATGAACATCTACATTTAAATCAATGCATCTAGTGTAAGCAATCAAATACGATTAGAAATCACCATCTACCATGAATTCAATGCATCTAGTGCAAGCAATCAAATATGATTAGAAATCACCATCTACACTGAAATAAATACATCCAGTGAAATAATTCTTCTTCCCTCTCCCTCCACTCCATATATATATATATATATCTCCTTATTTATCTCTCTATGTTTCTCTCTCTATATCACCCCCAAAACATAGACACTCTTTCTCCATATTTATATAGATCTCCCTCCCTATTCCTCTTGCTCTCTCTCTCTTTCTTTGCCTTCTCTACCTCTCTCCCCCCTTATACCTTTCTTCCCTCTTTCTCTCCTCAATCCCTCCCTCCCTTTCCACCTTTCTCTCTTTGTGTATTCCTTCTCACCTCCCTCCTTATATATCTATATATCCCTCCATCTCTCCTTATATTTCTCTCTATATCACTCCCCACTCCAAACATGGATACTTTCTCCCTCCATATATATATATATATATATCTCCATCTCTCTATCTATCCCATCTTTCCTCTCTTCAGCTTCCATCTATATATCTATCTCTCTGTTTGTATCCCTTTTCTCTCTCTATATCACCCCCAAAACATAAACACTCTTTATCCATATTTATGTATCTCTCCCTCCCTCTGCCTCTCCTTCTTTTTCCCTCTTACCCTTCTCTCTCTCTCCCCACCCTTTATCTCTCTTCCCTCATGATCTCCTCTCTCCCTCTCTCTTCATCTCTCTTATCATTCATTATATATCTCTCCATGTTCCCCTCTCTCCGTCTTGATTCTTACGTCTCTCTTTCTCCCCCTTCCTCTCTCCCTCTCTTTTTCCCTTTCTCTCCTTCCTGCCTATGTCGCTCCCCCTCATCTCTCTGTATTTTTATGTATATCTCTCTCCTCCCTCAAACTCTGTCACTAACTCTCCTTCTATCCTCCTCTTCTCTTTATCTCTCCTTATTTATCTCTCTATCCCACCCCAAACATATATACACTCTCCCCATCTCTCCCTTGTCACTCATTCTCTCCCCCACTTTACACTTTTCTCTCTCTATGTGATTCTTATTCCCTTCCCCTCTTTCCTTCTAACTACATTTCTCAATCCCTCCCTCTCTGCTTCTCTCTCTCAACTCCTCTCTCATCCTTCCCATCTATCCCTTTGTCCACCTTCCTGTCACTCCCTATATCTCTCCACCTCTATCACTTTGTCTTTGTTCTTCCTTCCCATATATATCTAGATTCAATATATATCATGATATTTTAGTATGTATTGTAATATAACAAATTGAATATTATATTAAATTTGATATTGTATTAATCCTAAGTTATTAAATTCATAGTATTAATATTATGAGATATTAAGATTAATATTATATTTAATGATATTTTTTACATGGCATCATAACAAAATGTTCAAATATTACGACATTGGGGTGGAAATATTTATGTCCTAAGAGATTTTAATATATCCATAAGATATGGTTTTCCTTTTAAATATTGGTTTTACAAATACTTAATTAAAAGAGATACTAAAATATTTTAGACCAAGATTTTGTTTTCTTTATGTTGAATTAACCTTTTTACTTTATTTTATGAAATGATCCATTCAAATTCAAAGTATATGATAAACAACATAATTGTATTATAGATTTTTTTCATTGGTTTCTCAGATAACAAAGCTACAATACAATTATATTATTCCTTTAATAGTTATTTTACCATATAGGCTGAATTCAAATAACTATATAGAATATTTAAATTATTTATTTGAATTTAGAGTTTTTTTTTTTTTAATTTCTGCAAACATAACTAAAATTTTCAACTTGGATGACAGACACAATGTTACACATCATACTCTGTGGTAGAATGCACCTCTTGGAAAAATAAAACCTATAAAATTCCACATCATACTGGGTTGTAGAATGCACCTCTCAACAAAATAAAAGCTATAAAAATTCCACGAAGGTTATGCCTATAATTAAACTCTCATTTTTAGAATAATAGATTAAAGTCTTTGAATATCATATTTCCACAGCTCTCTCCCTTAAAAAAGTGCCACAGTAAAAAATAATTTCCAACAAAATTTTAGCAAATTTTATATTAATATGTAATTTATATTAATATGTAATATTGATTTTTATTTACAAATTAAAATTATGTGTGTGTGTGTTTGTGCATTTTTCAAATTATAAATATAAATTTTTTATTTTGAATACAAAATTATAAATTTAAAAATTGCAAATTTTAATAAGAATTAAATGCTAGTTTAGTCCCACTAGTCAAGTTAAAAACTATGTTTTGGGAAAAATTGCCTTAAAATTTATAATTTACATTAGTTAATGCTGAATTAATAGTGGTTAATATGCAAATTGAATTCCTTAATCCAGCTTTGATAGTAACTAACAAATTGAAATTTGAAGTGGATAAATTAGTTGTTTTCTCATATATCAATTTGCATTGTTTCTAAAAACATAATGTTTTCTATCCTGTAATACTTGTTCCTATCCAGTTTTAATATGAATACTTCTTTAAATTATGGTGGGATGTAGCTTATGGAAAATATATTATTTCAAGGATTTTATTTTTGGATGGTTTTCCTACCAAGCTCAAGAATAAAAAGTTAGCACACAAATATCTAAAATCATGTATGAATATTACAACCATATCCATAAATTAGGACAAAAAATATGTGAGGCATTTATATATGACATTGTACTGTGAAACTGATATAGTAAGACATTCAAGTTATGGTAAAATAAAAAAAATGAAAATAAAATAATAATATTGAGAATAAAAGTTTTTTTTCAAAGTTAAACATTATAGGCCTCATTGGTCAATTCTAAACTAAAAATAGTACACTTTTTAGTTTGACTTTTAAGTTTTATAACACTTTCTATCTAATGGAACAAAAACTTGGTAAATGTGGATATGCTTTAAAGCATTTACATGATGATATCTCTCACATTACCACGATTAAAAGAAAAAGAAAAAAATCATACAAACTGAATATATATATATAAAATATGTAACAATATTTTAAATCTTCAATACTCACCCCATTTCGTTATGAGATTCTTAACTAGTAAATAGGATTTGTTACAACTCAATGAATGGATATAATGGCTCAAGAATATCTCATGCACACACAAAAAATAATAACTTATGTTTATTCAACATTTATTTTTAAATAATCAATTTAATTAAAAGGCCTCCAAAAAAAACATACCCATTTTGTTAAGATAAATTCTATATTATCTACTTAACAATTTTTTATAATTAAATTAAAATTTTAAAACTCCAATATAAAAAAATTAACAAATATAATTATTTTTAATATTCTTCTGAAACTTCCCCATGACGGGAGTGTGTACGAGCCAAGTGTCATGCCAATAATCAACTAACCACCTGCATGATTGCATGCATATCCTAATATAAAAGTATCATATGATAACTCCTCACATACTCTGAACATTGACGCATTTAGTGGGTAGGTACACTTGCCCGGCTCTAGATTATAGGGAAATAATGGCCAACTATAATGGCATGGATTGTCACCTTGATTAGCAAGCACAAGGCTACGACAGAGCATGGAAACTTCTGTATTTAGATCAACAATGGTTACACCAAATTTTATTTCTTATCCGTATATTTTGTAGGATATGTAGACACTTAATTATTATGACATCAAAACCATGCTTATATCCACTGGCCCATCCTTGGGCATTCCTTGGTTTTCTCCCCGTTGGGATGTTTTCATCCCACTACACGTCTTATTTTTCCTTTACAACACTTTTGTATCTGCATGGGCATTGTTTGGGTTATTTAGAAAATATAATAATGAGATTCAAATTGATCATGTAATGTACTAAAACAAGATATTCAATCTTTCTACAATTTGCATAATTGAAATACGATCATACAATCACATAACAACTAAGAGAAAGAGACAATCAATCCCAAAACAAATGATGTACATGGGGAAAAAAAGTTCCTAAAACCCCATTATTTGTATATTGTATATAGTCAGGATCACGAAACAATACAATTCTTTCTCCCAATATTGAAATTTTTGCACTCTTCTAACTGTCTCACTCTCATCTAGGAAAAAATAGCCAATTTCTTAGTGAATTCTCATCCTCTTCCCATCCTTTCTTACTCATGCATTGTTGGAGGAATTTCTGCCCTAATAAATAGGAAATTCTCTTGAATTGATTGTGAAATTATTCCTTGGCCTCCACATGGCTCTCTAACTGACTGGTACAATTTTATAATTATACAAACGATAGTTATCATCTCTTTAGCCTCGGTGTCAACCCAACATTCCTTATAACTGACATGCAACAACTATTTATAGTGAATTATTAGTTAAATGATTGATAACTTCTTGTGAATTATATCAGATTTAATTCACATGACCTCTCACTAGCTCATATCTCAGTTAGAACTAGTTAAACTAATTTTAACTAAATTTCTTGAGTTAACTAATTATAACTCACAAATAACTGCAACTAGACCCCCTTAAATCATGGAACAACTCAACATGCCTATTCTTTTACCCTCTACTTGATTTTCCTAAACTAATTCAGTAATTCTGACTTAGTTAACTAATACAACTTGTCATGAGATGGAATTACAATTTCTCTTTGAGTTTACTTAAGTGAATATTAAATCAGAAGCCCCCTTGGGGTGTCAGTTCAACACTACCTCTCAACTAGAAAGGGATTGTCTATTACCCCAATATTTTCTTTGTGGAATTTGAATTTTCTTCTTGCCACCGCCTTTGTTAAGATGTTTGTATCCTAATCCTCTGTGGGAATGTACTCTAATGACATAATATTTCTCTGAATGCAATCCTTGAGATGCTGATACTGGATATCAATATGCCTGGAATTGTCATGGAATACTAGATTAACCAAGTGTTTGATGAGAATCTGGCTATTAAAATGTATCAACGCCAGATCCATTTGATGACCAAACAAACCAAAAAGTATTTTCATCATCCAGATGGACTTTCTTGCTGCCTAACTAGCCCCCGTGTACTCTGGCTTTTATGAACTGAGTGAAACTTATCTTTGTTCCACGTTTTACAAGGAAACTATTGTTGATCCTATGATGAAGATGCCCCTTGATTTTCTCTTGTTGTCGGATGGACTCCCTGCCCAATCTGCATCAGTGGAGCCTTCAAGCTTCACTCCCTCTATTCGTTTAGACCATAATTCATGCTCTGTAGTGCCTCTAAGATATCTCAACACATGTTTTCTTGCCTTTCAAAAGAGCTTGGTAAGATTAATGATATCTTGGCTCGGCTGGTTAACTTTGTAGCATATGTCGGGTCATTTATTCACAAAATACATGTGTGAACACACAAGCTACCTGTAAACATTATCATATGCTACTTCGCCAGAGGTAGCATCCTCCTTTATCTAGTTTCCTATAAGAGGATTTTCCATGGGCTTGCTGCCCTATATGTGGAACTTCCTCTGAATCTCCTTGGCATAGTTTCCCTGAGATACAAATAACTCCCCATCTCTTTTCCATATTTTCAATCAAATAAAATAGTGCAATAATGTATTTTCCTTCATCTGAAATTCTCTTGCATGGTCCTCTTTACAAGACTTTATGAGCTGCTCATCACCTATCAGTATCATATCATCAACATAGAGTACAATATTCATAATATTACCATCAACCATAATATTATATAGGTTGACATTCTCTTCACTCGTGGCGAAGCCCAACCCCATGAAATGGATGTTAGTCATCATGTATGAAGTAGAAGGTTCTTTCTTTAGTCCATACAGTGCTCTCTTGAGTCTGCACACATCTGACTCCTTGTCTAAGGTCTCAAAACCTTCTGGCTGGTCAATCTACACTTATTCCTCAATAAATCCATTGAGAAAGGTTGTCTTTACATCCATTTTATGTAGCTTCAATCCCATCAGCATTGAGAGTGAAAGGATGGAACTAATATATGAATACCTTGTGATTGGTGCGAAATTCTCATCATATTCAATCCCCTCCACCTCATAGAACTATCTGGCAAAAAATCTAGCCTTTTGTTTCTCCACACTCCCATATGTTGCATGTCTCACCTTGTAGACCCATCTAGATCCTACAACTGACTTTCCCACTAGTCTTGGGACAACATCGCATGCATTGTTTCTAATGATGGATTCATACTCCTCAACCATGGCATAAACCCATAATGGTTGTTGAACTGCTTCCTCGAAATAGGATGGTTCTATCTAAATACCTTCACTCATAATAGCCATGTATCTAGTGTACCACTCTAGGGATCTTCTCTACCTACGTTGTGATGTAGTTTCTCCCACATTATCTCTCACATTTAGCAATGATATGTTAGCCTCTCTGGTGCGCTTCCTTCAATTTCTAGTAGATGGATCTGCATGAGTGGTTTCTACGAATCTCTGTTTCTGTGCTTGTGGCTCTTCCACACCCTGAGGTCCATCCTTTGGAGCCAATAGCTGTTCAACTTCAAGCAACTCGAGCTCCCTATCAAGGGACAATTTTATGGCTTTATATTCATCAAATTTCACATCTCTTCTTACGCATGTTTATCATGTCTGTTTTAAATTACACCTGATATTTGTGAGGTTTATCAGTGTACCCCACAAAAATCCCCAACTCTATTTTTGTGTCTAGCTTTTTCCTGGCATATTTGGTCCCATGGAAATAAAAATATGAACCCAAAATTTTAAAATATGGCATATCTGGTATTTTACTTGGAAAATCCTCTTCTTGTGTACCCATCCCATGTATCTGATGAGGACTTCTGTTCTACAAAAATATTGTTGTATTGCATGCTTCCACCCACAAATGCAACATAAATCATGATGCTCCCACAATAGTTTTTTTCTTTCCTTTTGCAACCCCATTCTATTGTGCATTATGAGGTGCAATCAATTCTCTTCGAATTTCTTCTAAGGAACAGAAGTCCTTGTATTCATTAGAGATGTATTCTCCACCATTGTCTCTCCTTAGAGCCTTCTTCCTTGTATCTTTCTCAACAAGTGCCATAAACTCACAAATATTGGAGAGTATCTAATATTTCTTATGCATGAAGAAAACCCAAAAGTTTCTTAAAAAATCATCAACAACATTCACACAATACATGTTCTTTTCTATGGAACTTGTTGAGAACGACTCACACCCGTATGAGTGAACTCTCTCAAGGATCACCTTGGCTCATATTTCCTTATCCTGAAAGTTCGATTTGGTATACTTCCCAAATGTACACCCTTTGCATGTGTCTCTTTGTGAAAGTGCACCATTTGAATGTCCTGTAGAAATATTTTTCATGATTCGCAAAGTGTTGTGGTGTAGATGGCCCAACCTCCTGTGTCGTAACTCAATGATGTATCAAATTTCAACCTCCTCTTCTTTAATATTCAGTCTTGCACAGTACTCTACATCCAGTTTATAGATATTCTTTACTCAAACCCTGATATTTTTCACCTGTCCCGTGCCTTTGTGACGAAGGAAGACCTTTCCTTCACTTAAAATCACATCATAGCCACGATCTACCAGCATATCAACATAAACCAAATTCTTCTTCAAACGAGGAACATACATGAACTCTTTTAATGTGAGTGGATTACTTGACTCACTATGAAGGCTAATTGTACCTACAATGGTATATTTATACCTCCTGTCATCACCCATCTCGATGTGCATCTGTAGATCGTTCTCCTCCAAGCTACTAAAGAATTCTTTGTTTTCTATCATATGGAATGAAGCTCCACTATCCAAGTACCACACATATCCCATCATCGATAACAACATGCATGCGATGAGGGTGAAGTCAAAATCGAACTGTGAATCCAATGCTTCATGTACTTCTCCTCTTAAGGCCTTCTTGTTGTTCTTATTTTGTGGACAATTTGGGGCATAGTGCCCATGCTCGTGAAATTTGAAACATTTTACCTTTGAGAAGTCTTGGTTCATTCCTGTTGATCTGATCATGAGTCTATTAGTACTCTAACCGTCGTTTACGATATGAAGATGTTTTAATTGACTATGCCTTATACAGGTTTAAATGAACATGTTGGTCCATCAATTATATTTCATAAACACGTAGAAATAAGTAAATGAACTTAACATATCAAGAAGTGCATGCACGTAAGTAAGAGAGATAACCAATTGGTAATGGATTTGAGCCCTCCATTTATCTAGGGCTACATCTTTAGATTTTATTCAATTGTAATACATATATTCTATATTCCTTCTTCAAAGTAAGCTCTCCAAGCTTTCTTACATTCAAGAACTATCATTGATCATTAGCTAGGCACTATGGCTCTCAATAACTAAGAATTATCTCATTTCTTCCCCTTTCTCATAGCTCACGTAAGGAATAAATATATATTTCCCTTACCCACTCTCCAACAAAGAGCATTAATTACAAGACCCACAATTGTAGGACCTAATTACAAGGAATGAAAAACAAGATCAATGAAAGTAGGATCTCCAACTATCTCAGGCTCATAATTGGGAAAAGTCTCAAAACCACCTAAAGACTCTTCAACCATGCCCTTGATTCTCTCAATCTAAAATTTGAGAAAAATAGAAAACTGGTGTGAGGTGGTTTATCACATAAAAACCAATTTCCATAATTACATTAAACGAATAATATGTGCGACACATTTTCTCTCACAAAGATTAATAATTATATCAAAATTGAATAATAATGCATGGGTTTAATAAAGGCTCATAAAATGCATAATTAAATGTATGAGCATCTCATGAAAAGAATTAATCATAATCTCACCCACTTAATAATTTTTTTGCCAACTTCAAATATTGGCACAAAGCTCTTTCATGTGTGAAGATCCTTTCCAATCACATCTCCCCACAAAGAAAATTTTAGTCTCCAAAAGTATCAGCTTCAATACATCATCAATTGTATGCAAATTTCCCTGAAAGGCACATTCCCACATGACTCCTTAAGTTTACATACTTCAGAATCGAAACAAAATGCCAGCACATGCAACTGCTGCAATGAAAATGTCTAGAAAGGCATATCCCTTGAAGACTCCTTCACCAAACATACTTTGGAATCAGGATTGAAAGCCAACACTTGCACCTGTTGCAACACAAATTTCTGAAAAGGCACATCCCTTGAATACTCCTTCAACCAATGTACTTTGGAATCAAGATGAAAAACCCCACATCTGCCTAAAGCTACAACCTATAGCTGATGATACATGTTTACATCTTTTGAAACACTTTTCAGGATTTTAAAACCACATTCATTGGTCAAGATTTCATGCCAAAATAGGCTTAGGAAAATCGCCTCATTTAGCTTGATTACAAAGAAGCAAAAAATGGTTAATGCAAAAAAATTACACCCCTTACTCTCCCTCACGTAAGAGTGGTTAAAAAAGGCCTTTTATAATACTTCATAATCATCTTTTACCTCATGACTTTCATGGTGGAAACTATGGCCTTTTACATGGCATTCGAAAATTTACATGCCAAAATATGATGGCAACAATGGCCCTTTTGTATGCCAATTACAAAGAAATTTAATGTACTAAACATGTGCACAAAGGATTATGGGCTTAAAAAAATAAAACCGACTTCATGCGCAATACCCTTTTAGAATATATAACGTGTAGATGGAATTTGTATTAATAGTCTAAAAACTAAAATAAACAAAACCCACCATAATTAGGCCATGCGCCATAACATAGGGTGTCCAAATTTTAAACCCATTTTTTTTTTTTTTCCCAAAGTTTTCGGCCCCGCTGTGTATGAGGTACTTGGCCCTTGTCCTCATAATTCTAAAAAAAAATTGAAATATGTGGCAAAGTTAACATGTTTTAATTTCCTGATATATTGGTGGCCCCATCAAATGGAAATGAAAGAGTCTTGTGTTCAATTTTGTAGAATAGTTCAGACAAATGAATAAATGGAAAGCTTTCCAAACACTGTTTAATAATATTTCCAGTAAGATAATAGTGAATCAAAGCACCAATTTCATTTTCCTCCATTCCATAGAGATGGTCTAACCGAGCATCCTTATCTTTAATTTTCCTCAATATCTCTAGAGAGAGATCATTCTCAAATTTCCTAAGAGGATGTGGATGCGGCCAAATATGTCGATCCACAGCTTTTCAATACTCTAAGAAAAGAGCATTCATTGTACACCACCCTCAGTGTAAACAAATTTCAATTAGCACACGCATAATTCAACCAAGGCTTTGACCTATATAGTTCACATATGCAACTAATGAGAAAATTCCTATGCCTCATACAAATACAGTGAATAATGGTGTCATAATTTCAAATTATGACACTAATATATTTTTTTCCAAGGGGTCAGGTATCAGGTTCATGAGGGGGTCAAGACGTAACAACAACCCTACTAAGGACACGACCGACCATGAAATCTTGTGTACTAGTCTATCTTGATTCCCTTTTCTTGGAAATCGATCACGAGACTCAAACCGCTTGTGTGCCTCCTTTGTAGAATTTGATTTGGTAGTGAGATTTTTCTCCAAAGCCATGTTGCGCCCCCAGTACCAAATTTTTACTACATGTGGAGGAGAAATTAAGGTTCAAGTTGTTTTTTGCAAGATTATTAATATATTTTACATTGATGATCACCACCAAACCATTGCAACAGTTGAATTGAAGAGCGAGTGAATTCAGTCATGATGTTATCATAGATAGGAGCTGAGTTTTTGTGTGCTTATGTGAAGTCCACCAAATATCAGCCCGCTCAAAACTCGTTGTTGTGGATTCACCAAAAAATATGATTGATCAGGTAGATTTCTTTGCACCATTCTAGGATTTGATCACCAAAATGTTGATTTTGGGGCACCAAATCCAGTTGTGTTGAGTTTAGGTCATGCATCTCTTGCTAAAAAAAGAGGAGGTTTGGTGAGCACCAATGGTTATATTTATCTGTGGCTGCCATCAATATCAAGTCGATAAAATCTTTGTTCTCATCAGAATCGACTGACTGGGTCCCTTGGATTCTTGATAAAAAAGGTGGATTGTAATTTTTAATGATGGCGATGGTCAGATTTTTTTCTTCACTAGTCCATTAACTACATCTACATAACTCTTCTTTGGACTGAACAGGTTTTCTACATAGGGTACCAGTGGTTTTTGAGGAAAAATAAACCCTCTAACATGCTTATGATTAGAGCTTTTTTTGTCCCTGTAATATCTGTCGTATTCTTCCATCATGTTTTGTAAATCCTCGTTGCAAGTTATTGATATCAAGATGTCCAGATCTAGTGTTGGAAACTGATATTTTAATATCATGCCCGTGGTTTGGAATACATCATCCATATTTTCCATAAATTCTTGGAAAGTGATGCTTCTATCTACCGTTACATGTCTGTTTTCTCCTCCAACGTAGCGAAGCTGGCCATCACATGATCTTGGCAGAATCTTTCCCCCATAAATACATAAAAAATTCATTCTATTGCTTGAAGATTCCTCTGATTTTGGAAAAACCATCGCTATGTCATCACACATATATTTAGATCCCATATTATAAACTAGAAATCTTGCAACTACAGTTGACCTCTATTATATTTCACAGGAAGCAAATACACCACTATTAACACTAGGAACAGCATACGCACCAAGGTGCAGTTATTCTTTAGGTTGCAATAAATTTTCCATCAGGAGGCTATTTGACGCGGTTCAAGTGTCTTTGGACACCTCTCATCAAGCTCTTCACAATGGTGCCATTATTTTTTGATTTTGAATCAGAAAATTTTTGAGTGTTTTCCATCAACAGAGGGATGCCTGCGCCCATAAAACTTGAAATTTTACAAATGAGCAGAAATGAGAATTGCAGAAACATTGTGAACTACTTACCAAACCAGCTCCAAGAACTCTTTTCTCATAATTGTGCTTTTCGAATGGTATATGGATCCTCCTTATTCATGAGCTTTTTCACTATATTTCTGCTTGGCTTCTGGTGAATTTCGGGGTGCAACTTCCATAACTTCTTCTCCCAATGGCCACTGATTTGTAGAAACTGCAGAAATTATGTCATTTCCCATTCAAATGTGTCTTCACTATAGGAGGATTGAAAAGGTTCCCATTTTTCTTGGTCTCATTTTTCGTGGACACATCTATCTTCTTAACCTAGAATTTCTTTGTGTGATGTTTAGCTACATCATGGTTACAAGATATATGGAAGTAATCATTTCTCTTATATGTAAAAAATGAATTTCAATGACCGTTATACCTTCCTGACTTGTATTTAAATCATGGGGACTAGGTGGCTTGAATCCCTTCTTAGGATAGGGTGATGAGGAAACAGCTTTTGCTTCAGCTACCTTCGAGCATTCTCCTTTTTCTTCCCGTCCATAACCCAAGCCTGCAAATGGTTGTCTTGGTACAACCTCCAATGGTTGGGTGACTCCTCTGCCATTTATACCAAGTACACCTCCTCTATACCCCATTTTAATTAGCATTTGAATGTCAACATTAGTTTCATATTGAGAGAGAAGAGAACCTGAAGTAACATCATATACCTCAGTTTGAGATGCATAATCCATCATTTCAACCTTCTACAACTTGGCCAATAACTCCTCTTTGGCTAGTAGCATTTTTTGAAGCTCTAGCTTTATCATTTTTAGCTACCTACAACAGTCTTTGAAATCATGCATTGTCAGCTTGAATGCTATCATTAATATCTTGCAACCCTTGCATTATTTTAGCATGCTTCATTGCTCTGCCCATCCTGTAAAGTAGTCACCTTCTCTGATACCAAACTTGATCCGATCAGAAGTCAAGTACTACTCTAACCATCATTTACAATATGAGGATATTTTAATTGACTATGGCTTATACAAGATTAAATTAGCATGTTAGTCCATAGATTATAGCACATAAACACATAAACATACGTAAATGGACTTAACATATCAAGAAGCCCATGCACATAAGTAAGAGAGAGACAACCAATTGGTAAGGGATTTCACCCCTCCATCTCTTTGGGACTACATCTCTGAATTTTCTTCAATTTGGAATGTAGATCTTCTATATTCCTTCTTCAAAGTAAGCTCTCCATGATTTCTTATATTCAAACACTATGGCTGATCATTAGCTAATCATTATGGCTCTCAATAGCTAAGAATTCTATCATTTCTCCCCCTTTCTCATGGCCAAATAAGGGATATATATATTTTTCCCTCGCCCACTCTCCAAAAAAGAACATTAATTACAAGACCCACAATTGTAGGACGTAACTGCAAGGAAGGAAAAACAAGATCCACAAAAGTAGGATCTCCAACTATCTCAGGCTCATAATTTGGAAAAGTCTCAAATCCACCTAAAGAACCTTCAACCATGACCTTCATTCTCTCAACCTACAATTTGAGAAAAATAGAAAATTGGTGTGAGATGGTTTCTCACATAAAAACCAATTTCCATAATTACATTAAATGAATAATATGTGAGACAAATTTTCTCTCTCAAATATTAATCATTATATCAAAAGTGAATAATAATGCACAGGTTTAATAAAGCCTCATAAAATACATAATTAAATGCATGAGCATCTCATGAAAATAATTAATTATAATTTCACCCACTTAATCACTTTGTCACCAACTTCAAATCATGGAGCAAAGCTCTTTCATCTGCGAAGATCCTTTCAGATCACGTGCCTTGCTGGACTCGGAGTTGGAATGGGACACCTTCATTTTTCCTTTTTTCACCTTTCTAGCCAAGGAAAAATTCTCCTCATGATTATTATTTTATGAGGATCCATCTTTGATGCCCCATAAATTTTCTTCTTGTGCTAGATTAGACCATAGTTGCTCCCAGTCCGACGGCTTCTCCCTCCCACTAACAGAGTCCTGGTAGCTATGCCAGCTCTTGTGAAGAGTTGAAAGAGCTAGGCTGACCAAATAAACCGAGGAAACAATGATCCCAACACTTCTAAGCTCATCTAGACATTTATTGAACTTTGTCAAGTATTTTTGGATCGTGTCGTCCTTCCCCATTTTGATCTTACTGAGCTTGTCTTTCAATGCCAACTTCCTGTGGTAATCTCTATTTCAATACAATTTTTTCAAGCCCTTCCAAATAACATATGGAGTTTCCTTCCCATGGAGAATCGAGAAAATATGATCTCGAACTCCCTCTAAGAAGACCCTTCTCGAGTTTACTACATTATTCTACTGTGCATCGAGAAGTTGAGCATCTGCTACAATGAGCGTCGGGACATCAGTTTCTATGAAATCCTTCAGTTTTTTATCCTGAAGGATTGTCTCCATCCTGTCCATCCATGCAATATAGTTCTAATTTCCCTCAAGTTCATATTTGAGTCTTGAGCCATTGAAATACATCTTGATCTGTTGTTAGATCCCGAAGAATAACTATGAAAATTCGAACATGATCAAAACAAACTTTGTTCTTATTTTCTTATGGTGATTTGTGACACTTTGATACCATGTAGAAAATATAACAATGGGATTAAAACATATCTTGTAATGTCCTAAAATAAGATATTGAATCCTTCTACAATTTTTAGAAATAAAACACGATCCCACAATCACATAACAAGTAATAGGAAGTGACAATCAATTTCACAACAGAAGATGTATTTGGGGAAAGTACACTATCTAAAACATTGTTATGTGTATATTTTATATATCCAGGATCATGAAAAAATACAATGCATTCTCTCACTATAGAAATTCTTGCACTTTGCCAACTGTATCACTTTGATCTAGGAAAAATCAACCAATTACTTAGCCAATTATCAGCCTCTGCTCAACTTGCCTTAATCATGCATTATTGGAGGAATTGTCACCATATTAAATAGGAAATTCCCTTGAATTGATTTCGCAGCTTCCTTGGCCTCCACATGACTCTATAACTAACCTCTACAATTTTCTAATTATACAAGTAATAGTTATCATCTCTTTAACCTTAGTCTCAAATGGGCCTTCCTTAGAAATGACATGCAACAACTATTTATAGTGAATTATTAGTTAACTCATTGATCACTACGTGTGAATTAAATAAGATTTAATTTACTTTACCTCTTACTAGTCCATCTTTCAGTGATAACTAGTTAAATTGATTTTAACTCAGTTTATTTAGTTAACTAATTACAGCTCACAAATAACTGTAACTAGACCCCCTTAAATCATGGGAGAAATCTACATGCCTAATCTCTCACCTTCAACTCAAATTTTCTAAGCTAACCCAATCATTGTGATCTAGTTAACTAATACAAGGTCTCATGAGATGAAATTACAACTTCTATCCCAATTTAATTAAGGGAAAATTAAATGAGAAACCCCTTTGAAGTGCCATTTCAAAAAATTAGGATGGTCAGTAAGCCTCACCCTATTGGTTCATATGTTGTCGTAGATCATCTTTTTCCTTTCCATCCATTAGAAATAATAGGTTGTAGTCTCAAAATCACAAGTGAATTCACTTTCATGGGAATAGAACCTCACATTGAAAGGTTACTTTCTCCGCTAGCAACCAAACAATGATGGGTTTAGGCTTGTCTCAAGAATTTTGGCACCCTTGAGTAATTGACACATTGGTATCTAGTCTATGGGGCTAAATTATCATGAATTTTTTTTAGCTCACGACTCTTAATTATGTAGAGAGGGACAACATAGCAAAGGATACAGTAGTAAAACACATGTTTGTTGCGACACTTGTGGTCGTCATGCTTTTGGTTGGGATGCTCGCACTCGTGGTTGCACTTATTGTGGTTAAGGTGCCCATGGTCCCAATGATAATGGCCAAATCTATGCTTGAGGTCGAGATGTTCGTGGTTGAATATATGGTCAAGGTACACAACGTCTGAGGTCAAGGTTCTGTACTTCTCTTGCTCCCCCAGTTAGTCATGGGATGCTTCTTCTACCTTTATACCTAAGTGTAGCCTTGTTCACACTCTCTTTATTTCTCACAAATAAATTCTTTAAAGAATCGCAAGCTCAATTTTGTTATTTTGTACGTCAACCATTTATGTGCGAAGTGAATGCATTCTGGAAATTTCTTTTTAGTGTACTTCACAACCTTAATATCATTTATGATTCCTACTTGTCATATTGGTTAGGTTTCCTTATAGGCAAACTAGTGAGACAGAAAACACTCTTTTGTATTATCTCTTTGAACTAATCAAATATCAAATTTTAAATAATAAAAATTATTGTTCCGAAATGTAATTACTTCGTTGGTATTAATCGAAAGTGTATGAACCTAGGCTGGCTCTTTTAGGGAAGCACTTTGCAAGAAGCCACCGGGAAAATAATGTGAAGGCATTGCAAAGAATTGGCATATTTTTCCATCACCTAAAATTTGGTTCATTACCTTGTTGACATGAACGCAAGATAAGCTATTAAGATGCAAATATCTTCACCAGATTTTCAATAAATCAAACGAATTTTTTTTCGTAAACGATGACTTTTATAAATACATTGTTTTAACATTATTATTTATAAATGTCATTAATTTATTGGTTACCATATATTTTTGAAGATTTGAATCTATCTAACAAGAGTATGTGAAAAAAAATTCTTCACTAATTATTTTAAATCTTACAAAGAATATAATACAATGAATATTAGTCATGACATGGTCGACTGATGATGATTGGATGATTGGATCATCCAAGCACAAATCAGCATGATAGATCGGGTAAGCCATCGTATCAGGATTCCATCAATACCTTATCAAAATATGGTTATCATTTCCTTCAGTGTCCTGCACTTTTTCCAATGAGTTACTAAGCCCCAACTTTCAAATCATTTTGTGTTCATATGAGATGCAAGGATATGATAGGTTGATCTCGATATGGATTAGAACGCAATAGAAAATAGTGTTTCCATCCCATCTCAGTTTCTTGTAAGTTTTTTTTTTGCAAGAGGTGGAAACCGTCCCATTTCTGGTAACATGCTTAGAGTAGTAGGCTCCATAGTGGTCCCTAGTGGGTTTGAAGGATTTGTTATCAAAAATCCCTTCACTTGTATATTCTGAGCCGTGGCCCATTGATAGGTTGCTTCAAGGGCAGGCAGCTTAATCTAGAAATCGGTATCACGGCTGCAGTGGACAGGTATGATCTCCACTCTTGTGCACCATTTTAGATCTATGAGAAAATTTCACTAGCAAAATTATTCAATCAGCCATGCTTCTGAAATTCTCACACACAATGATAACCTTTCTGCCATTTTTACGGTGCGATGGGCTATTGAAGTGTTGGAATTTCTAAAGTATTCCAAAACACATAGAGGAATAAAATAACTCCTCCTATAAACAAAGAGATTAAAAAGAAATTCTTGGATAGAAATTTCACACAAATAGCTTCTATTTCAATAAAATTAAAAATCTATTACAAAATGATACTTCCTCTTGAGAGGGATTACAAAAATGAAACTTCTTCACACGCAATGTGCTCAAATTTTCTCTTTGTCTCAAAAATTTCACACACAATGCTTCACACTGTTCTTGTGCCTCTGCTGGATATTTCAAATAACACAGATACCACTCAATGTTTCTGCCTTCAGGCATTCTCTACATTAAAATACACACTGTCCCCTTTTTTTTAAATTTTATATGTGCACCGCATTCATGGAATTACTACCCACTTCACATTTTCTCCCCTTTTTTATGTTTTATATATATTGTAAATATATATATTTACAATATATATATATATATATATATATATTAAAAAACATATATAATCTAAAGTCCTTCTCCCATTTTTTTTTAAAACCAAAAAATATTACGGCGTATGAATTTAAAACATAAAACATTAAGCCTTAAGGTCTTAAAACCTTATTACAATTTCCTTTTGTGGATTTCAAAAATTTAAGACAAAATCCCTTTCGATAATTCATCGCATCCAATTCTGGCTTGTGGTAGACCCCACACGGACTTCAAACAAGTCTTCAAGCATATCGGATCGCAATCTATATGACTTGGTCTAGAGCGGTTCAAGAGATAAACTAAATATCTTGCGCATGTGATATGCGATATTTGATAGCGGCGATATCGCATCACAAGTGAAACAACATAGCTTTGTGATGGTGCAGAAAGATAAATGATAAAAGCTGCGAAATGCATTCCGCATTCTATGGTTGGTGTGGAGTTTAATGGCGGTTGGTACAATGTTTTAGTATAGGGATGGCGAGATTTGATGGAAGCATGGCAGAATTTAAATTGCTGGTTGCGTGGTGAGAAGAATAGTCTTTCAATTGCAGAGACAGGCCTACTGCCTTGAACAAAATTATAAACCTGTAGGTTCATTAAAATCTAAAATTTATTGCTGGATGGCGTGCACACAAATAGAAAAAACAATATTGTTTGTCCTTCGGCTCTCCTCCACAGTCTTTGTTAGTGAATTTAATATTTCAACACTCCCCCTTAAATTCAAATGTTGGGTTCTCTTGCATACCCAAACACTTCCTTAAATAATTAAAACTTTTCTTCCCCAATGGTTTCGTGAAAATGTCTGCAAACTGTTCCTTTATTTTGCAATGTTTCAAAATAATTTCCCCATTGTTCACTAGCTCTTTGATGTAGTGATACTTGGCGTCAATGTGTTTCGTTCTTTTGTAAAACACTGAATTTTTTGACAATGCAATTTTTGAGCTATTATCACAATAAATTATTGTGTCTTTTACCTGTTCATGACACAAATTCCTCGACGTTCTTCTCATCCAAACTACTTGACATGCTGCCACTGTAGCTGCCACATACTCTGTCTTTGCTGAAGATAAAGCCACAATTAGCTATTTCTTAGTAGCCCATGAAATGGCTCCTGAACCCATATGAAAAACATAACCAGAGGTGATTTTCTGGTCATCTATAGTTTCAGCCCAATCACTATCAGTATATCTAATTAATTCAGAATTTTCTGAACTGGTATATAAAATTCCATACCTTTATGTTCCTTTCACATACCTCAGAATTATTTTTGCTACTTGCCAATGTGTCTCCTTTGGCCTTTCCATAAATATGGAAATTAAACTCACAACATGCATAATATTCAGCCTAGTTGCAGTCAAATACATGAGGCTGCCAACTATTCTCTCGTACAAGCTTGGATCACAATCTTTGCTGTTGTATTTTTTACTGAGTTTCAATCGATCAATGTAGGAGTAATTGCTGCCTTGCAATCCTGCATATTAAATATTTCCAAAACTTCATTTACATATTTAGCTTGAGAGATAAAAATATTATTTTCATTTTTCTCTACTTCTATTCCTAAGAAGTATTTCAGCAATCCCATATCAGTAATCTCAAATTCATCCTTCATGACTCGTTTAAAATTCTCAATAAGGTAAGCATCATTACCTGTAAACATCAGATCATCAACATATAAAACAATAATCGACATCTTACCATCTTTCTCCTTGATGTATAATTTGGGTTCTCCTTCACATTTCTCAAACCCATTTTCTAGTATATAGGAATCTATCCTACTGTACCATGCTCTTCGTGCTTGTTTCAACCCATAAAAGGCTTTCTTCAATCTGCAAACTTTGTGCTCTTGGCCTTCTTTCTCATATCCCAGAAGTTGTTCAACACAAACCTCTTCCATCAATACTCCATTTAGGAAATCTGATTTCACATCCATTTGGTAAACCTTCCACTTGTCTTGTGCTGCTATGGACAACACTACTCTCACTATTTACATTCTTGCAAGTGGTGCAAAAATTTTCTCATACTCTCTTCCTTTTTGCTGACTGTAGCCTTTGACAACAAGTCCAGAATTGTGCCTTTCAATCTTACCTTCAGCATTGTTTTTGGTCCTGTAGACCCATTTCACTCCAATAACATCCTTTCCTTTTGAGAGATCAACCAGTTCCCATGTTTTATTTTTCTCTATTGCATTCATTTCTTCATCCATAGAATCTATCCATTTCTTATATTTTATAGCTTCTTCAAAATGAATAAGATCATCTACATGACAATAAAATGAAAATAACGAGTTCATACCTTCATTTTCTGCCTCTTGCTCATAAATCTCATTCAGATTTCTGAATCTTTTTCCTCTTTCACTTGGTGTACTTGTGCTTGTAGAAGCACTCAAATCTGCTCCTTGTGGTATGCTTAGAGAAGCACTGCTATCACTTCTAAAGGGTGTTCTCATTCCTTATTCTGGTGTCCCTTTTTTTCCTTGTGTTGGTGGAGGTGGTGTTGCTAATGAGGTGTTCCTTTCAACCATTTCTTCCTCATCATCATCATGAGACAAACAAATCTTCACATTGACTATTTTCTCAATGCTTCCATCCCAAGCTTCTTCTTCAATGAATTGCACATGTTTTCTTATCACAAAATTCTTGGTGGATGGGTTATACAACCTATATTCCTTGGATTCTTCACTGTATCCAATAAATATGCACTTCTCCCCCTTACTGTCCAACTTCTTCCTCAACTGATCTAGAATATGTGCATAAGCCACACAACCAAAAACTCTCATGTGGGTGACACCTTGTTTTATTCCACCCCATGCTTCTTATGGAACTCTATTCATTACAACTTTGGTTGGGAATATATTCAAGATGTATACTGCACAATGTACAGCTTCAGCCCAATATTCATTTGGAAAATGTTTTGCCTTCAGCATACTTCTGACCATATCCATGATGGTCCTATTTTTTCTTTCAGCAACTCCATTTTGCTGTGGTGTGTACCTTGATGTAAATTACTTTTGAATGCCATTTTCTCTGCAAAAACGCAGAATTTTTTTGGAGATATACTCACCTCCTCTATTAGTTCTTAAAAATTTAATATGTTGCCCACTTTGTTTCTCTACAAGAGCCTTAAAGTGGAAGAATTTCTCAAACACTTCACTTTTATATTTCAAGAAATAAACCCAAGTTTTTCTTGTGTAATCATCAATGAAAGTCAACATATAGTGGCTGCTTGCTAGTGATGATGTTTGCATTGGTCCACACAAATTTGAATGGACAATTTCTAAGCGTGCCTTTTCCCTTATGCTCTTTCCTGATGGAATGTTTTCTTTGTGTTGTTTGCCCAAGATGCAGCCTTCACATAGGATGTCTAGTTTCTCAATCAATGGTAATCCCTTTACCATCCCTTTCCTATGCCAAAAATTCGGACCTCCAAAGTTGAGATGTCAAAATCTCAAGTGCCATAACCAATCTTCATCCTTTGCTTCTCTTTGTAATGTCTCTTGTGTT
This sequence comes from Pinus albicaulis, assembly GCA_034641835.2. Lineage (NCBI taxonomy): Eukaryota > Viridiplantae > Streptophyta > Pinopsida > Pinales > Pinaceae > Pinus > Pinus albicaulis. Next base: position 340,302,348 of record CM076577.1, on the reverse strand, counting down.
ACTGCTTCCATTTCAACTCCTTTCTTCAAATCTTCTCTCATCTTGAGAGGGAACATTATGTTCCTTGTCATTTTCACTTATGTAATGCATTTATTTCTTGGTGGTTTATCCATGATGGTGCATACATCATCTTCAAAGAAAACATTGTACCCCTTTTGAATGAGCTATCTAATGCTCAAGAGGTTACACTTCATACCAGGCACATAATATACATCTGATATGGATCTTCCTTCTCCTTTCTTTATCAGAACATTCACTCTTCATTTTCCCATGAGAGAGACCTTAATTTCTGTCCCCAATGTTACTTGAGACTTTAAATTTTCATCTAACATGGAAAACGTGAAATTGTTTCCAGTCATATGGTTGCTACATCATGAATCTATAAACCATATATCTTCATTCTTTTCATCAGCCATATTACATGCTAAAAACAATTTTTCTTGACTGATATTTTTCTTAGTAAAATTAGCATTGGGTCTATTACCCATGTTACTCTATTTCTTCCTACATTCATTAGCATAATATCCATACTTCTTACAGTAATGACATTGCAGTTGGAATTTATCATACCTTTGTCCATGTGCTTGATTTTATCCACCTTGTTGGCTACTTCCTTGTCCTTGGTTCTGATTTTGATTGTTGCCCCTTCCACTTTCATTTGCAGGGTTGTTTCTTCCTCCTCTGTTTTGGCTTCTTCCTCTTCCTTTTCCTCTACAGTTTCCTTTGCCTTGACCTCTTCCTCTTCCAAAGGACATTTGAGTCTTGAGGGCATGCTCCAAAGATGATTTTGATGTTCTACCCAGTCTTTGTTCATGTGTCATCAATGATGCATGAAGCTCATCAACAATAAACTTTGAGAGATCCTTTGTCTCTTCAATGGTTGTGAATATCACGTCAAACCTTGAGGGTAAGCTCCTCAACACTTTCTCCACTATCCTTCTTTCTTCAAGTGTCTCTCCATAAGACCTTATCTAGGTAACCAACCCAATCACATGTGTGAAGAATGAGTATATGTTATCATACTCTTTCATATAGAGAGTTTCAAAGTCTCTCCTCAACAATTGTAGCTTTAATGTCTTCACCTTCTCCATACCTTGATAGGAAATCTGGAGGGTATCCCATGCATCATTGGACCTGTTAGCTGGTTCTATCCTTGGAAACACACTTTCATGCACTGCTTGATAGAGATAGAAGAGGGATTTTGATTCCTTCTTCCTATTGCTCTTCAGAAAATCTTTATATGTCTGTGTCAAGGCATTAAAGGCTTGTTAATCTGCTAGTTCTTCAAAACCATCTTCAATAAGCTCCCATAAGTCTTGAGAGGAAAATAGGGCTCTCATGGTGCTTGTCTGATAGTTATATTTCTTCCCATTAAACTGTGGGAGTTGAGTATTTCCAATACTCGTGCTTGTGCTGGCTCCTACCATTGCTAGCACACTGAACTATGCCTTAAACAAACTTGACTGTGTTCTTCTACAAATTGTCTCTTTTCTTAAAAAAAAACTATGTCTTTGAGGACTGCACTCTTTAAACAAAACAAGACTCTATTTTTGAGAAATACCTTTGAATTTTGCTGAGCCTTCACTCTGTTGGAGAACTGCTACAACAAACTCCTTCCTTCATCTTCTTTGACACTCCTTCAAAGAGCCTGGACTAGCTCTAATACCATGTTGCAATTTTTGAAGTATTCCGAAACACACGGAGGAATAAAATAATTCCTCCTCTAAACACAAAGATTAAGAAAAACTTTTTGGACAGAGATGGCACACAAACAACTTCTATTTCATTAAACTTAAAAATCTATTAAAAACTGATTCTTTCTCCTCGGAGGGAATACAAAAATGGAACTGTTTCACACACAGTGTCCTCAAACTTGCTCTCTGTCTCAAAAATTTCACACATAGTGCCATTGTTATTTTGCCTCTACTGGCTTTTTCAAATAACACACAGTCCACTCAATGTTTCTTCCTTCAAGCATTATCTACATTACAATACACATTGTCCCTTTTTTTTTAACTTTATATGCACATGGCATTCATGGCATGACTACCCACTTCATGTTTTCTCCTATTTTTAATGTTATATATATATATATATATATTGTAGATATATATATATTACAAAACATATATAATCTAAATTCCTTCTCCCTTTTTTTCTAAAAATATAAATTAATTTCGGTGTATGAATTTAAAACATAAAACATTAAGCCTTAAGGTTTTAAAACCTTATTATAATTTCCTTTTGCGGATTTCAAAAATTTAAGACAAAATCCCTTTTGATAATTCATTGTATCCAATTATGGCTAGCGTTAGACCCCACACGGTCTTCAAACAAGTCTTCAAGCGTATCGCATCACAATATATATGACTTGGTCTATGGGCAGTTTAGGTGATACACTAAATATATTGCGCATGTGATATGCAATATGTGATAGCAGCAATACCGCATCACAAGTGAAACAACATTGCTTTGTGATGGTACAGAAAGATAAATGATAAAATATGTGAAATGTGTTTTTCTTTATGTGGTTGGTGTGGAGTTTAATGGTGGTTGGTGCAACGTTTTAATACATGGATGGCGAGATTTTATGGAAGCATGGTAGAATTTAAATTTCTAGTTGCGTGGTGAGAAGAACAGTCTTTCAATTGTAGAGACAGGCCTACGACCTTGAACAAAATTATAAAATTGCAGGTTCATTAAAATCTAAAATTTATTGCTGGATGGCATGCACACAAACAAAAAAAAAACAAGATTGTTGTCCTTCGGCTCTCCTGCAGAGTCTTTGTTGGTGAATTTAATATTTCAACATGAAGAGATATATTCTGTGTTGACACATATTGATTATTTTATACCAGCCCTGACTAGAAAGTCTTCTCCACGATCAGCTAGATAGAATGTCAACCCCTCGTGAGCTGTAGTTTCTCCTCCAGACTTAGAAAATCATGGTAAGAACAATTCCATCTCTTTCGAAAGAAGCTTTTCTTCCTCCAAATTCTTCCATAAATATAACAATTCAATGTGTCAACTATTCACCATAATCTTCTGTTAAGCATTAAATCTACTAAAGAGACATTTTTTACAGGCTCCCATTTAACATGTATGTTTTTATTAACAGGAAATAAACTCAATATTTGTTGGGAAGATGTTCATTTTTTAAATGACTTACAATTTTCCAGAACCAAATTTCCGTCAAATCCAGTGATAGCGCATGTAATTAAAACATGGTTAAGTATCATCCAATTCAATGCACTCAAATTTTTTTTCCAGCCCATGTGTGTGAAACGATTGAATATGAATAGATATTTTATGTTATCTACCTGATTCTCTTCCAAGTCCATTTGGATAAATTCCAATTCCATATGGATTTTGGGTTGGATGGAAGGGATGAAAGCCATACTCCTTGTAGCCATCAAAGTTAGGAGAGTTTCCCCCCTGGGCTTTATAAGTCACCAAAGATGATAGGCGGGTTACTCTTCGATGCAATCCCTTTGAGCTTGTTGTGATGTTCGAGTGTCTATCGATATCGTTGAAATATCCATTCCCAATTTTCCTTGGCTCTATGGAAAGTGTATCTTAATTAGCAGCTCTAGGTGAATTCAATTATTGTTGAAGGAAATATATACTATCATAATCACATTGAAAGAGGTATACACTAGCATATTCACTTTATTAAAAATTTCTGATATATATCAATTTTAGTGATTTTTATATGTCTATAAAAATGTAAAATACCACTCATATTTATATCAACCACATTTATTAATGTGTTTGTGCAATTTTACCATTCAGGTTCATGGGGCTGATTTTGTTAGCGATGGTTGAACAGGTTTAACCAAGATTGACCATGGTCAAGAGTTAATGTAATGTTGTATTAATGTTACATTTATCTAACAATGTTACATTAATTTTGACCATTGATACATTGTTAGATTAATATTACATTAATTTCAACCTTGGTTGTCAATAGTTGATGCTGCATTAATGTTAATGTTAACAATACATTAATTTTACAAAAACGATTGCATAAATGGTTGGAGTGGGGTTACAATGTTCACTATTGTTAATGAGGTTGAAAATGGTTTAAGAGGTTCCACCATTATTCATCAATGTAGAACATGGTTGATCTTAGCTGACCATGGTTGACTAGCGATTACGAGGAAATATTATGGTTGTAATCGTTTACCATTGTTGATCATGGTTGACCATCAGGATATGGTTACAATAATGTTACATTAATATTGGCTATGGTTAACTGTGCTTGATGTTACATAAAGGTTAATTCTAATGGTACATTAATGTTAATGCTAATGTTACATTAGTGTTACACAAATAGTTACGTTAATGTTACAAAAGTAGTTATATTAATTGTACAACTGAGTTGAAAGGGTTGACCACGGTTGACGAGGTTGACCACGGTTAAAGAGGGTCGACCATTCTTGGTCATCGTAGCCCATGATTGACCTAAGTTGACCATGATTAACAATGATCACCATGGTTGACCTTAGTTGAACATGATTGACAATGATTACCATACTTAACCTCAATTGAAAATGATTGACAATGATTACTATGGTTAACCTTAGTTGACCTTGATTGACAATAATTAGCATGGTTTACCTTCATTGAGCATGATTGGCCATGATTACCATGGTTGACTAAGGATTAAGTGGAAGATTATGATTGACATTGGTTCAACATGGTTGAGCCTAGTTGACGAGTTTAATTGAAAATAAAAGGTGCTGACTAATGATAAATATGGTTGTTTGAGTTTCACCATGGTTAACCATAAATATAATAATACATTTATGTTACATTAATCAAACAATGTAACATTAATACTTTCAATTTCTACATTGTAACATTAATGTTGACCATGGTTGATGCTATAATTTTGTTACAAAAATAGTTTTATTAATTGTTGAATAGGGTTGGCAAGGTGGACATTGGTTGAAGAAGGTTGACCATTGTTCATTGTGGCAACCCATGGTTGATGGAGGTGCCATGGTTAACCTTGTTAACCCATGGTTGATCATAGTTGAACTTGGTTGTTTATGGTTGGTTATGATTCTCATGGTTAGCTAATGATATGGAGGAAGGATTATAGTTGAATCTAGTTGATTATATGGGAAGGACAATAATTGACAATAGGTTTAGTGTGATGATCATGGCTTGAGGATGTTGAGCACGAATGAACAATGTTTGACGTATTTGGCCATGGTTGACTATACTTTCCTATGAGAGATTATGGTGTCCCATGTTTACAATGGTTAACCATGTTCAAACATATATACATTCATTGACCATGTTTGACCATTCTAACTATGGTTAACAATGGTTTTCCATTAAGAGTGGGAAAAATATGGGTTGTTGTAGGATGAATATGGTTGAACATAGATTACCATGGTTGATCATGTTTGAGAAAGGCTAACCATAGTTGACCATGGCTAAGTATTATTGTGTGTGATTGAAAATGGGTAACAATGAGTGACAATGTTTGAAAATGGTTTGACCATGTTGACCATGCTCAACAACCTTCGAGGTAGCCCATGGTTGATGGAGGTATCATGCTCAACCTATTTAGTCCATGGTTGATCAAGGCTGACCTTGGTCGATTATGGTTGATTAGGATTTTCATTCTTGACGAAGAATATAGAGGAAGGGTTATAGTTGACCGCAAAAGATTATAGATGAATCATTATATTTGACCCTAGGTTGCACATGAGAACCGTTGTTTGATCATGTTCACCATGTAAAAACCTGGTTTGACATATTTGGCCATGGCTGACCACAATTTTCTATGATAAATTATGATTTCTAATGTTGATAATGTTTGAAAATGTTCAACCATAGAGAACATGGTTGAACATGGTTGACCATTTTAACAATGATTGACGATGGTTGGCATTTAAGAGTTGGTAGACCATGGGTTGTTCTAGGTTGAATATGGTTGAATATATACAACCATGACTGATCATGGTTGACTAAGGTTTACATTGATCGATTAATGATGACCCTAGTTGACCAAAACTAACTAGGATTAATTATGATTAAACATGGTGTTACACAGTATTTGTCACCATCCCTGCAATCCCTCATCCCATACATTGGAGGAATATTCCCGTGACCTATGAATAGTAAAATGTCCTAAAGCCACCTTCATGAGATCCTCTTGCATAAGGACAAACATTCTCCTAAAGAAAGTTTCCTCTGAAAAACCCTAAAAATAGATGTTTTAGCCTTGGCACGACTGGCCCGTTCATGCCTCACACCAATGGGGGAAATCCACACTAGAGGGTGCTCCAACTGGTACTCTTTCCCCGTGTCTCACTCACGCCAAACCCATTAAGGAATGTTTTAAAAAAATAATTGGTGGAATTTTGGTTCTAACAAATTCCAGAAGGAATCATCAGAAGAAGTTGAGTGGTTTTGCTCTAGATCTCCATGTATAGGAAATGGCTTTCCACCTCTCATGGAACCTTCCTAAGAGATAGGGTCTATCCCATGATTATAAGGATCCCAAATTCCCTTCCTCCATCTATAAAAGCTTTCCCTCTCCATTAGAAAGCTAGCTAAACCAGTAGGAAGGAAACTATAGCTGGGCAACTATTGAGAGCTAAGTCATCTAGATTCCCGATAGGCTTTGTTGATATGTGCTTCGCTGTCAGCCCCGCCGAAGGAAGATCATAGCGTCAGAGCATTTGGTTGTAATCTCCCTTTTATTATTTATAATATAAGAGACTCTGATTATGGTTCCATTCATGTGTTCATTTTATTATGTAATGCAATGAATTATATCCTCTCTAACTGATATATGGTTACATGCTTTAGATTTTACATTGTATGTCATTGTTTCCATGCATGTGTGCAGGTGTTTGGACGTGTCGAATGGAAGGATCATGATCTTCCAAGTGAGAGATGGGAAAAATCATATTTTCTTCAACGACCACTACATGGGATTTTAGGTAGGCTACTCGTTATGATTTTTTTCGTTTTGTAACTAGGAACCAATGTCATTGCGTGACTTGATTGTTGCTACACCTGATGTGGGCTAGTGGGATCGCCTCTGTCCGCAGAGGTGATTTACCTCCTCAACAATTTTGCAACTTCGAGCACCTTCGGAATGCCAGGGAAATCTCGAAGTAGATGGTTTAACTGTCGTCCGTGGTTGCCTTTGGCTTTCGGTAGTTAGGTTTGGGGCACGTCTTCAGCTAGTGATGGTAAAGCTCCTAAGATTCAGGGTAAGCTCACCAATCCCTGTAAGTTGTGTGAAGGGCACCATGCCATTCAAATTTTTTTGTATATGGATGAAGTCAAGAGATTTTTGGACAGCTCAACTATTTCCGCATCATGGCTTCCGGCTGGTTACAAGAAGCTATCTTTGAGTCCTCCACTAGTTGATCCTTCGATCAGTCAAGATTCATCCATGGTTGATTCCACTGCCCCGTAAATTCCAAATCATGAATCCATTCCTGACCGGCCATTGGTCATGGGATCGTTTGAGCTGGCCTCGTCTCAAGTGTGCTAGGTCTTTTCCATAAAGAGTGGATCTCATATCCCTCAAGTTCTTCTTGTTTCTTCAGATTCCTTGGACTTGGAGAAATATTCTCCTATCCCTATACCTCAGGAAGCTACTCCTATGCCTCCCATGATAGAGGTCCGGGAGGATACTCCTAATGCCTCCATAATGGAGGTCATGGAGGATGCTCATTTTTCTCCTGGAACACTAGGGGAAGACCATCTCGGTTTGATGGTAGCCCCTCCAAGTATTTTGGTCGCTTCCTTCGATTGGGGTCGATTCACAGGTTATCACCTTCCTTCTTATGTGCCCTTTGAGATCACGGTACAGGCCTCCCATCTAGTCGTACGCAGCACCATTATAGATGAAGGTGCATCTGTCAGTATTTTGTCTTCAACTACTTGGCAAGTGTTTGGTTCACTACCGCTTGTGCCTGTTATGTAGAATCTGTTGGCATTTAACAGAAGAACTAGTTAACCATTAGGGATCCTTCTAAAGTTGCCTATTACTTTGGGAGGGAAAAATATCCATATGGACATGATGGTTGTTCCAGGCTGCTTGGATTTTAATTTACTCTTGGGCCATGATTATACTTATGCCATGGGAGTGCTTGTCTCCTCCCTCTTTCATGTGATTTGTTTTCCGCACCAAGGTCGGATCGTGACCATCGATCAACTTACGTTGTTTGGTCCTAATATGGCAACTAGTCCACCATCATCCATGCTAGATATTTATCCACCGGTTGTGTCATCCTCACTACATGTCAATTATTTAGCTACCTGTCTTGTGCCCGTATTCAGTGATAGTGCCGTTGTACATCATGTGTTGGGGGCATTGGGTCCAGACTTCCAAGATGTTTTCCTTCCATCGGACGAGCAACCCTTGGAAGCTATGAATTCTTATTCATTATGATGAGGTTGTCAAAGCATGATTAATCTGCTTGTGTTAAGCTCCTTAAACCATGAAACAAGGTCTGCTGGAGCATAGTTCATTTTCTTGTGTCAAGATATTTAAAAAATGAAACAAGTTGGTCAGAGCATAGTTCGTTTTCTTGTGTCAAGCTCCTTAAAAAATGAAACAAGCTCTCTGGAGCAGAGTTCCTTGTCTTGTGTCAAGCTCCTTAAACCATGAAACAAGGTGTCCCAAGAATAGTTCATCTTCTCTTTCAACCTCATTAAAAAATGAATTAGGTCCTGAGGATAGTTCTTTTAATGTGTCAACCTCGTTAAAACAATGAAACACTTTCCTGTTCAATTCAAGTCTTTGAAAAGATCTCATAAAATCCCAGTCGAGTCTTTCTCTTGATCTCATAACTTGAACCTTCACTCCATCTAACTTTCATATGGACTGAAGCTTGGGGGATATGTACCTCGAATTGAGTCACCATGCTTGGGCATGCTTACTTTTTCAAGCATAGTTTGTTTCCGTTTCAAGCTTGTGTAAAAATGAAACTGGCTTCAAGCATATTTTATCTTTGTTTCAAGCTTGTGTAAAAATGAAACCAACTTCAAGCAGAGTTTCCTGATTTCAAGCTTGTGTAAAAATGGCACCATTCTTATTTTACCTCTCGTGATTGCCATTTTACCAGCCTGTTTTTCCAAATTATTCTTGGTTCTCTCATTCCATCGTTCCTATCTACTTGGCCGATCATATGCCTTCACTTGGTTTTTTTACCTGTTCCTGACGAACTGCTGCAATGAGTGATCTTGTTAGCCAGCCTCTTGACCTTTATTTGTTCAGAGAAGTTCCACCATTACCAGAACTAGTTGCCACCCTTTATACCACTCATTCCTCCAGGAGGAGTCATCTTTTAGCTCCTTTCTGACTCTTGAAAACTGATAAGATTGCCAAGTCGCTTGTCGTTTTGAATTCGTCAAATTGGCTATGAAGTGATGTTTACCCAGTATACGTTTACCCCTTTTTCGGGGTGGGATAGATTATTTACGAAAAAGGAATACCCTAGCCTATCTCGACTAGGAGGTTCTCTCAGACATAGTTTTCCACCTTTTCGGATTTTTGGGACTATCTACGAAAAGGGACTACTGGAGTTTCCTTTTGTGCTATATTTTAAAACTCTCTAAACATGAAAATACACCGAGTTCTTTCTTTTTCAGACTCGTTAAAAACTGATGACATTGGATTTTGTCGTAATGACGTTACTCGAGTTCCTCCTTCCTAGGGCTTGTTAAATGTACTAGGTTGGATTTGTCCGAAGGACAAACTTATATCGCAAGCACATGCTATCCCCTTCAAGCTTTTTTTCAAAAATAATTGGGGTAATCACTAGAAATGGTGGGGGAAAATGGAAGCAGTATTATAGTCATGTCGGCAGTATGTCGCTCTTGAACATGGCACTTGTCTGCATTCATGTCGGGTTGGGGACATCTCATCTCGTTATCTACCTGCCTCCATCAGTTTGGGTAATCTCTTTTGACTGCTCATCTTCTCTTTGCCACGTCATCATGACCTCAGATCCTTTGATGTCAAATACTGCCAAATCTAGTGTCGTGCGGCCCATATGTTCAAGAGAAGTTGGCCTCTGCAGTTTTCAACCTCCCTCTAATTCTCTCTTGATCTTGATTCAAAAATATTATGTCCCTCTATCTCGTGTTGATGATGTGGGAAACATTATGGCCCACCTTCGATCAAGGTCACTTCCTGTCGACTTCAGCTCATTATCTAGGAAGTTGGTCTAGAGAGTCCCTTCAGGTACCTTGGAGCCTGCATTCATCAATGGTAGGTTCTTCGCATTCGACACAAGTTTTTTATCATTGGCCTTCAATCGAATCATTCTGCTGGTGTTCGATGCCAACGCACTATTAACATTCCGTGGATTGTACCTATAGTACCTTGAGGGGCATCCTCATTATTGGTGGTACCTTTCACGTCTATTAATGACTTTAATTATTGGCTGGTATTCAGACAATGTTCTTGCATGTTCGACTTCAGCTCACTTATTCACATGCTTGGACTTGTACTGTCTTTGGGTCGAGATGAAGCACAAGACCTTGGGTTTTTTCTGATGAAATATAGGCTGCGGGTTTTTGTAGATTATCATGATTAGTTACATGAATCATTTGATTGGATGGCTACGACCATACCTGAGTCTACTTGTTGATCCTTCTTACTGGATGGCTGCGCCCATACCTTGGATCTCGGTTATTGTACACTCTATTATGGATGGCTGCGCCCGTACCACATATCATCTATCAGAGATATCAGTTGTACTTTTAAGCAGGTCTTTTGATGGAAGTGTTTTCATTTGGGTGCTTTCTCATAAAGCATTTCACCCCTCCCTCTCTCTCGGACCTCATGCCTTAGGGGGCATCTGTTACACAGTATTTTTTCACTGTCCCTGCAATCCCTCATCCTGTACATTGGAGGACTATTCATGTGACCTGTGAACAGTAAAATTTCCTGAAACCACCTTCATGAAATCATATTGCATAAGGAAAAACATTCTCCTGAAGAAATTTTCCTCTGAAAAGCCCTAAAAATAGATGTTTTATCCTTGGCGCGACTAGCCTCTTCATCCCTTGCGCCAAAGGGGGAAATCCACACTAGAGGGCATGCCAAATGGCGCTCTTTCCCTGTGTCTCACTCACGCCAAGCGCATTAAGGAATGATTTTTAAAAATAAATGGTGGAAGTTTGGTTATAAAAAATTCCAGAATGAATCATCAGAAGAAGTTGAGTGGTTTGGCTCCGGATCTCCATGTATAAGAAGTGGTTTTCCACCTCTCATGGAACCTTCCTAAGAGATAGGGCCTATCCCATGATTATAGGGATCCCAACTTCCCTTCCTCCATCTATAAAATATTTCCCTCTTCATTAGCAAGCTAGCTAAAGTGGTAGGAAGGGAACTATAACTGGGCAACTATTGAGATCCAAGCCAAAGAGAGAGAGCTTCGTCCAGATTCTCGATAGGATTTGTTGAGACATGCTTCGCTGTTAGCCCCGTTGAAGGAAGATCATAGCGTCAGAGAATTTGGTTGTAATCTCCTTTTCGTTATTTATAATATAAGTGACTCTGATTATGGTTCCATTCATGTGTTCATTTCCCTATGTAATGCAATGAATTATATCCTCTCTGACTCATATATGGTTACATGCTTTAGATTTTACATTGTATGTCATTGTTTTATTGCATGTGTGCAGGTGTTCGGACATGTCGAATGGAAGGATTGTGATCTTCCAAGCGAGGGATGAGAAACATCATCTTTTCTTCAACAACCACTACTTGGGATTTGAGGTAGGCTACTCATTATGATTTTTGTCGTTTTGTAACTAGGAACCAACGTCATTGTGTGACTTGATTTTTGCTAGACTCGATTTGGGCTAGTGGGATTGCCTATGTCTACAAAGGGGATTTACCTCCTCAACACATGGGTAAAATTTTTTGACCATGTTGGTAATGATTGACCATGTATGACCATGGTTATGTTTGTTTAACAATGTTTGACAATCACTCAACTAGTCAAACATCGTTGAATATGGTCAACATATAGTTGATTGTGGATGTATAGGTTGATCAAGGTTGTTAATGATAATTATAAATAACCGTGTTGAAGCATCTTTGACCATGACGCCCATGTTGACTATGGTTGACCATGTTCAACCATGTTTCCCATGGGTGACCATTATTAACCATGTTGACCATGGAGACTATTATTGAAAGTGGTTTGACCATATTTGACCTTAGTTTACCATTATGTTTGAAGTTTCCTATGGTGTATGATGGTTGAATATTGCTAACTAAGGTTGATTATGGTTGACTATGGTTTACTATGCTTAACATATGGTCGAGTAAGGTTGATTAAGGTTGGTCGTTGTTGACTATAGATGGCCATGTGATGGTTGAAGAGAGTCAACCATGGTTGATGATGGTTGAAGAGGGTAAACCATAGTTGACAATAGTTCATGATTGTTAACCATGGTTGACATTGTTGATTAGGATTGAAAATGGTTGACCAAGGGTTGAGAGAATTCAGCATAGATGTTCATAGTAGGCCACTGGTGACAAGGATTTACAATGATAAATTATGCTTAACTATGAACGTTGACCATTAATCATAATGATACCTATGGTTGACTATCTTTGAATTTGTTGACCTTGGTTAGACTTCCTATCCATGTTTGACCATGGTCACCTTCTTTGACTAAAAATGAGCTTGAAATAGCATGGTCGATTACAATCAAGTATGGTTGAATATAAGTGAACATCATTGACCATGGTTGACAATGTTTAACAATAGACGATTATGGTTTAAAGTGTTGACTATGCTTCATATACTGGTTAACCATAGATGATCATGGTTGAAATAGTTGATTATGGTGATCGTTGACTATTTGGACGAGCATGGATGAACATGGATGACATTTTTGGCCATGGTTGACTATAATTATCTATGATGGATTATGATTTCCCATGTTGATAATTTTTTACCACGTCCAACTATAGAGACCTTGGTTGATCATGTTTGACCATTCTAACCATGGTTGACCCTGGTTGGGCATCGTGAGTGGGTAGAAAAATGTGTTTTCTAGGTTAACTAACTTTAATAGAGATTACCATGGTTGGTGATGGTGACCAAGGATGACCATGGTTGACTATGCTTGACCATGGTTGGCTATCGGTAACTAAGGTTATGTATGGTTGAACATGGGTGAGAATGAGTAACAATGGTTGACCATATTGGGAATGTTTGACCATATATGACCTTATAAAATCTTATTTAACCATGTTTGATAATATTTTAATTAGTCAAACATGGTGGAATATAGTCAACATATCATTGACTACAGATGAACAAGGTTGATGAAGGTTGTTAGTATTTACTATAGCTTACTATGGTGAAGCATGTTTGAACATGATCCCTATGTTGACTATGGTTGACCATGTTCAACCATGTTGTCCATGGGTGACCACTATTAACCATGTTAAACATGCATATCATTATTGGAAATGGTTTGACCCTATTTAACATTAGTTGACCATGGTTTTCTAAGTTTCCTATTGTGTATGATCTTCACCACATTCATCTATGTTTTTCAACTATAGTTAACCATAATTCATCTTTGTCAATCCTTTTCACCAATGCAATGCCATTGTCACCTATGGTAAATCCTCATCAACCTTGTTAATTGTGGTAAACCGTCATCAACCATCATCAACCATGGTTGACCCTCTTCAACCATCATCAAACATGGTCACCCATAATCAACAAGGGTCAACCTTACTCAACCATTTGATGACCATAGTTAACCAAAGCTAAAAATAGTTAAACATAATCAACCTTAATTGGCAATAGTCAACTCTTGTACACCATAAACAAATTGGGAAACTATGGCCAACCAAGTTTAAATATGGTCAAACCATTCTCCAGTAATAGATGGTTGGGCACTAATGATCATGTTAACAATGATTGACCTAGTTAACTATGGTTGACTTTCTTGTTCATGTTTGATCATGGTCACAATGTTCAACCACAAATGAGCTTGAAAGAGCATGGTTGACTATGGTCAAGTATAGTTTACTGTGGGTGAACATGGTTGATTATGGTTGATATGTGTAATAATAAATGAATATGGATGATCGTGTTGAGAATTCTTAATAAAGTGGTTGAAAGTGGATATCCATCAATGACCATGGTGGCCATGGTTGACCATTATTGAGTTTTCTCAATCATGGTCAAACATGGTTGACTAAATCTAAGTCGATTGACTATGGTTGATTATGGTTGATCTTGTTTTCTATGTTGGATGTGTTGATGACAATTGATCCTATTGAATGTGATGACTATAACGGACTATGTTGGGAATTTAGGTCCATGTTTTGCCATGTTGAATTCAGTTGACCATGCTTGAACATGTTTGATAATGGGGACTATGCTAATGTATATGTACCAAGGTCAACCCAGAGTACAATGCATATGCCATTAACATATGCCATATGTTGTTGCACATTGTGATGATATTCATTTTTTGTCACATTGTGATGATATTTATTTTTGGTCAGATTGTGATGATTGATTGCATTGCGAGAAAATTGATTAGTCATAGAATTTTGACATTTTTCATCACGTTCGAACATTATTTTTTGTTTTTCACATTGCAATGACATTTATTGTTTGTCGCATTAATATGAAGGATATTTTCCATCACATTGCAAATGAGTTTGACAAATTTTAATGGCATTTAATGTTCATCACATTGCCATAGAATTTATTATTCATCACATCACAAAATCATTTTTTGTTTATCATATTGGAAGCAAATTTAAAGTCATTAAAATGATATTGGATATCACATTCATATGACATTTATTTTTCAACACAATACAACATCATTACTTATTGTACACATTGTGACAATGTTAATTATTCATAATTGTGTGCCATTGTTAATTTTTTATCATATTACAATGGAATTTATTGTTGGTCACATTGTAAGGATATTTATTTTTCATCACATTGTGATGTCATTTATTACTCTCCACATTACAATAATGTTGCTTATTCCTAACATTATTAAATTGTTCGTCGTAATTGACATTGTTTAGTGTTCATAACATATATTTAACCGTGGTTGATGATATTGCTTATGGTCAATGTTGATGTGAGGATATATTCAATAGGATGTGATATGGGAAAAATTTTATCGCATTTAGAATTAGGGTTTCTATCTCGCATTTCCATATCAAGTTATTACATTATTATTCTTTTTGTTTTTAACATTAATATTGATGATGTTAATAACATTAATATTAAGATGAATTATTATACTAATAGTGTATTCATATTCCAATAATATATTAATAAAATAATGTTCATGTTATTAATGATTTTGATATTCTTATAATGCAAGATAATCTAATGTTATAATAAAAATATTATGTTTTAGATATTATTTAAGTTTTTTATTATGACTATTTATATTTTTATTATTATTATATTAATATTATTGAAAAATAAATTATTAATGATTAGAATTTAAATGCTTTTATTTTTATTTATTAATATTAATTTTAATATTATTTATATTATTGGATATTAATATCAACATTGTAATTAAAATATTAAAATATTAAAATTAGACTACAACACCTCAGGATAATTCTCTATTTTTGAAGCTTACACTCTCACCTTTTTTTATTTACATCCTAAGAATGAATTTTGGAGGCATATTTGGATGCAGAGACTCTAGCCCAAAGCTGCTTCCTTGCTCGGATTCCTTGCTAGATAGAGTAATTTAACATGGAAAAAATAAAGAATTGGGGCTTCGAAAGGCCATCCTATTGTATTAATTGTCGTAGACACCTTGAAACAACCAATGACATCCTCAATCATTGCTCATATGTAGAAGAAATTTCGATAACAACACCAATGGCCTTCGGACAATCGAATCACAACCCACAAGTAGACATAGTGAAATCACTATCTGTGTGGTGGTTATCTATCTTCAAATTCCCTGCCATTAATATAGTTTGGGATCTTTTTCTTGATTTCATGCTCTAGCTCATTTACAAGGAAAGGAATTCTTGATTCTTCAAGAATGAGGTGAAATAAACTGCAACAATATGGAATTTGGTTTTTCAAAGCATTTGGGAAACTATTGTAGGGAAAACCCAACAACCCCTATTTTTGAATTTTTACTTCGAATAATGGGCACCCTTTCTATTAATTTTTGGCTAAGAACCTTTTATAATTTTGATTAAGTTAATAATTTTCAATTTTTTCCATTTTTTTGTTTGTGTCGGATTTCTATTTTGATTGTTTCATTCAATCCGTTTTTCAGAAGCTTTCCAATGATACTTGTTTCATTCTATTTGGTCAACCAGTTTGTAAATGGCACTCTTTCTAAGTTTGATCATTTTCTTGCTTGGACTAAAAAATGTATAAAATGTACCAATATTTCAATTTTCATAGTCTTCATTGTAGATATTAAATTTTAGTTAATTTTTACTATTTCTTCCATTTTTCACTAACGGTCCTACAAAATGACCAAGTAAAATTGTACAATAGATGAAAACACATTTCAGGATCTTGGTAATTTACTCCAACTTATTATTTAAAAAAAAATTGCCAAAACCAAAACCCAAAATTGCAAAATAGTTGAAGTCCAATTTGTAGGATGGCTAATCCCATGTGAGCCCAACATCACATCCCTTCTGCTCCTTCCAATAAAATGTGATCTAAAATTCTTGTGATAAAATTTTACGATATCACATATCCCAATTTCACTCAAGCACCTAACTTCAACATTTACGATTTTGCGATTACAAAAAAATGAGACGTGTTAAACAAAATTTAATATAAAATTTATAAAGTCCTTATAACTCCCATGAGCTCACCCTCCACGACCTCACACCTTGCATCGGAAAAAATTTCTCGTATCACAAAACATTTATTGCATCAAAATTTTTTATGAAGGTTTGTTTTAAAATTTGCGATAATATATTATTTGCAATATGCGATGAACAAGCATTAACTAAATATTGCAAATAACATGCATTAACTCCCCCCTCATATATTAACCTTCCTCTCTTCGTATTCAATTCATTGAGGATTTTGAAATATGGTTATATTAACATATAATCAATTATATTTTTATTATAATATCAATTATATTTTAATATTATAATTTTAATATAACAAAATTATAATATTAATATAATTATATTGTATTTTAATTTTAATTTTTATTATTTTTTTATTAATTAAAATTAATTAATATTAATTAATAGATAATTGTAACTTAATTTAGGATTAGATTTTTCAATTTTTTAATTTAGATTTTTAGCCCAAGCAACTCAAATTCCAGAATTTTGGAAATTTTAGTTCCTCAACTTTGGAAGCTCATAAACAGAGTTTTACTTGGCTGAATGAGGCCCAGGATGGCTCATTGGATGGATAAATCATGGATTTTATTCCTGAAGTGGTTGCATTCCAATATTTTATCATTTATTCGGTCTAAGATTTGGGAGAGGATCAAACTATAAATTTTTTAACAAAATCAATTTTCTGAGTTTTCTTTTGTAGGTTTTAACCCTGAACAGAAATTATCTACACACGAATCTTATAACAGAAAATAAACAATAGCGAGAGCATAAAACATAAAACAGATAAACACAGAGATTTTCCCCTGGATCCCAAATCAGGACGACCAACTTGATTTTTCATTATATTCCTTTTATTGTTACAACACATATATATACATGTCGAAGCATACATAAACCCCAATCCATTAACCCTGGATTAGAACATAAATGTAGTTCCCTTGACCGGATCTACAAAATAACAGGGGTCGAAAACCATCGTACCCCAAAAACCACGTGCAAAATCATGCACAAAACATGGGTGGGTCTGCCTATGAGTGGGACCGCATAGCGCATGGCGCTAGTTGTGGAAATAATATAACACATACCCAACATTCTCCCACTTGTTGTTTTCTTTCCACAGGGGGCCACATGAGAGCTTAGCCATTTGGCGAATTCTTTAACACCCATTGTTTCTCTACACCAAGAGAAATTTTGAGTGCTCACAGACTTTGTCAATGCATCTGCAACATTCTTCAAAGTGTCCAACTTTACCAGCAACACCCTTTTAGCCTCAACCATATCTCTAACAAAGTGATATTGAACATCAATGTGCTTTGTCTTTGAATGATAAGCAGGGTTCTTAGCCAAGAAAATTGCACTTTGGCTATCACAATCTATCCTTATAGCTTGTTGTACCAACCCCATACTTGAACACAATATATGCAACCAAACTACTTCCTTGCTTGCATGAGTGGCTACTATGTATTCTGCCTTTGTAGTTGAAAGCGCCACTACAGACTGTCTTTTACTCATCCAACTGACTGCACCTCCAAATAGGCTAAACACATACCCACTTGTAGATCTTCTTTGGTCCAGATCTCCAGCCCAGTCTGCATCAACAAAACCACGAATGTCCAACATTATTTCTAATCCCGGTCTTCCTTGGTAGCACAAGCCATAATCACTAGTGCCACGTAAATATCTGAAAACCCGCTTCACTGTTGTCCAATGCTCCTTCCCTGGGTTTGACATAAACCTGCTCAATACTCCCACTGCATGTACAATGTCTGGTCTAGTACAGACCATTGCATACATCAGGCTACCCACTGCACTTGCATATGGAACACGGAACATATCCTCCTCTTCTTCTTGTGTCTTGGGACACTGTTCAGCAGACAACTTTACACCTACAGGAATAGGAACATTCACCGGTTTACTATCCTGCATATTGAACCTCTGCAATATAGTCTCGACATACTTCCTCTAGTTTAACTAGAGCTTCCTCTTTGCCCGATCTCTCTTAATTTCCATGCCCAAAATATAGTTTGCAGCACCAAGATCCTTCATGTCGAATTTGGAGAACAGTTGGGTCTTCAAATCTTGGATAATTTCTTTGTCATTCCCAATCAACAACATATCATCCACATACAAGACCAAATAAATAACACGGTCACCAATTAATTTAAAATAAACACAGTGATCCTCCTTGCTTCTGGTGAAGCCAAGTCCCTATATATAGGTATCAAATTTCTGATACCACATCCTTGGTGACTGTTTTAACCCATACAGAGACTTCTTCAACCTGCATACCAGTTCTTTCTTACCCTTCACCATGAAGCCTTCAGGTTGCTTCATGTAGATCTCCTCTTCTAGATCCCCGTGAAGAAATGATGTCTTCACATCCATCTGTTCTATCTCAAAATCAAATGCAGCAGCAACAGATAAAAGTAATCTAATAGAAGTAACTTTGGGAACAGGAGAAAAAATATCACCAAAATCAATTCCCGGCACCTGGGAATAACCTTTCGCTACCAATCGAGCTTTGTATTTCTCCACCTTGCCTTCTACATTCATCTTCTTCTTAAACACCCATTTGCTCCCAATGGGCTTCCTTCCAGTCGGCAACTCCACCAGATCCCATGCATCGTTTTTGTGCAAGGATGCCATTTCATCAGCCATGGCCTCCTTCCAGAGTTTTCCATCCTCTGAATCTACTGCCTCCCTGACAGTTCTGGGTTCATCATCAGTTATAGTTAAGGCAAAAATTGAACAGAAAGCAGATGGACTATACCTTTCTGGTTGCCTTCTTTCCCGAACTGATCTTCTTAAAGCTGGAGTTTGTGGCTCATCATCTTCTGAGTCTTCTTCTGTTGTAGAGTCCGATTCATCCTCCTTTAGCTCAAACTCTATCTTCTCAGGTTCCTTTGGTAGGACTTCATGTTTAACAACATCTTTCACTTCTCTAAACACCACATCTTGGATGTACACAACCTTCCTTGTTTCTGGGTTCCAAAGCTTGTAACCCTTTAAACCATCCTTATACCCAATAAAGATGCACCTTTCAGATTTATTATCCAACTTGGTCCTTTTCTCCTTTGGAACATGTACATATGCATCACATCCAAATACCCTTAGATGTGAAAGAGAGGGTTTCTTACCAGTCCATCCCTCATGTGGAGTCTTATCCTCCAACGCTGATGAAGGTGATCTGTTAACTAAGTAACATGCAGTCTCCACTGCCTCTGCCCAGAATTCTTGTCCTAACCCGGTACCACTGAGCATGCTTCTTGCCTTTTCCATCAGTGTTCTATTCATTCTTTCTGCAACTCCATTTTGCCGAGGTGTGTATGGAGTAGTCTTCTGCCGTGCTATACCACACTTCTTACAGAACTCTTCAAATTCCTTCTTGCAGAACTCCCCACCATTATATGTCCTCAATGCCTTTATCTTCTTCTCTGTCTGGTTTTCCACCAGAGCCTTAAATTCTTTAAATTTGTCAAAGACTTCAGATTTCTTCCTCAAGAAATATATCCATGTATTCCTTGAGAAGTCATCTATGAATGAAACATAATACATAGACTTTCCCAGTGATGGAACTGACACAGGCCCAAACACATCACTGTGCACAAGTTCTAATATCTTGTTTGCCCTCTTAGCACCAGAAGGAAAACTCACCCGATTCTGCTTCCCATATACACAATTTTCACAAAAATCGAAATCCAGAGAACAATTAGACATACCTTCTACCATACCATCTCTATGCAGTATCCGAAGGCCCTTCTCTCCAATATGTCCAAGCCTTTGATGCCATAGCATGGTCTTTTCTCCAGACACAGCTAGGCTTTCCGTCCCACTTTCAGGAACCACAGAACTGTTACACCCATCAATAACAATGCTACCTTGTAGCTTGTACAGAGTTCCAGTCCGAACTCCCCGCATTAATACCAGTGCTCCCCGAACCATCTTGCAGGCATCTTTCTCGAACATTGTTTTTACACCTGCATCATCCATCTTGCTTACAGAAATCATATTTCTGGCCAATGCAGGAATATGCAGAACACCAGGAAGTGTTCTAGTCCTTCCACCTTGTAGCTTCAGCTTGACCTTTCCACATCCGACAATTCTGGCCTTCCTATCATCCCCTAGGAAGACATCACCATCATATTTCTCATACTCGCAGAACCACTCCCTATGGGGAGTGAAGTGAAAGGATGCACCTGAGTTAATCAACCATGACTCATGATCTACATGTGTATTTGAAGAAGAAGCCAAATACACATCCCCACCTTCATCCGAGGTGGTTTTTGCCTCTGCAGAAGGAGCATCATCAGATCCCTTTCCTTTCTCAGGAGCTTTAGATCCACACTCCTTTTTGTAGTTCCCTTCCTTTCCGCATTTCCAGCATACCTTTACAAACTTTCTAGGAGATTTAGATCTCCCTCTAGATTTGGATCTCCCACTCGAAACCTTATTCTTGTTTTTGTTTTGGGACCTTCCTCGTACAGATAAGGCATCTCCATTCTGACCCTCCATATTTCTCCGTCTCATTTCCTCCGACAGCAAGGCTGAGACAATGTCATCAAAATTCAAGGTAGTTGTATTGCTACCTATTGCAATAACTAGACTATCCCACGAGTCTGGTAGAGAACACAACAAACTGATGCACTTATCTTCATCTGAGATTTTAATATCAATAGATGACAGCTGACTTACCACAGTATTGAAGGCGTTCAGATGCTCTGTCACCGAGTCTCCATCCTTCATCCTCAAGTTATACAACTTTTTCCGCAGGAACAACTTATTCACCAGAGACTTAGATTGGTACAAAGTCCCAAGTTTTTCCCACAAGGTCTTCGCCGTAGCTTCCCCAGATACATTCAAAAATACTGAATCTGAGACACACAACCGTATTGTGCTCTTAGCCTTCCGATCCAATTTCTTCCAGTCTTCATCTGACATTGCCGTTGGTTTAGTACCTGGATCTACCGCGATCCACTGATCTTTATCCACCAGCAGATCCTCCATCTTGAGCTTCCACAACTCAAAACTCTGACCATTAAATTTCTCGATCTCTATCTTTCCGCCGCTCGCCATCTTCTTTCACAGCAAGAATCGATCTCGTAGATCTCCCACTGAACAGGGTCTACCTCAGGCCCAAGAAAAAAACCCTCAGTAGAAAAGGCGTCTTCTTGAAGCTGAAATAGCTCTGATACCAAATGTAGGTTTTAACCCCGAACAAAAATTATCTACACACGAATCTTATAAAAAAAAATAAACAATAGCGAGAGCATAAAACATAAAACAGATAAACACAAAGATTTTCCCCTGGATCCCAAACTGGGATGACCAGCTTGATTTTTCATTATATTCCTTTTAGTGTTACAACACATATATATACATGCCGAAGCATACATAAATACCAATCCATTAACCCTGGATTAGAACATAATTGTAGTTCCCTTGACCGGATCTACAAAATACCAGGGGTTGAAAACCATCGTACCGCAAAAACCATGTGCAAACTCATGAGCATAACATGGGTGGGTCCGCCTATGAGTGGGACCGCATACCAAATTTTTTTTTTTTTCGGGGCGCTGCCGCCCCCCCTGTGACCCCCTTATTGCGCCTGGCGCAACATACAGCGTCGGGGGCTAGTTGTGGAAAGAATATAACACATGCCCAACATCTTTTTTGCATTTTCATTTTCCCACAATTTCTTCTGAGTGCAGATCCATTCATCAATCATATCCTTGACCAATTAGATCATCACAGACATCAATAGAAAGATTATATTTCCTTTTAAATTATTTATTTTATTATGTTTTAATTGGATTTATTTTAAATTCCAGATTTCATATTTTGACTTAATTTTTACATTTTAATTTTTTTTTATTTGTTTTTGAAGGAAAATAGTTGAAGAGATGAGAAAATAATATTTCAATCAATGAAAATGGTCCAGCAATTGAAGAATATTATTTTTGAACCAATGAAAATTGATTGAGCACAACCAGTCTTCAACAAACTTTCTTATTAAGAAATCCTTTTGTAAATATTAAATAGGAGATTGTAGAATGTAATAGAGAATCCTCTTCTCTACAATTCTAGAATTCTTGAAGACACTATTTTCTAAAGGATTTAGAGGTGTAGGGTAGAGGAGAGAAAACTTAGATCTGGGAGATTATGGAGGATTTTTCTTTCACATTTTGAATTATGTATGGAGAATATAGTTTGTACTTCTACATCTCTTGTTTTAAAAGGATAAATTGAAGTTTTGTAAAGGACTAATTGGAGACCAGAGTAAGAGAAATGGTTTCAATAAATTGGTATTTATAATACTATTTTTTTAAATACTAGTTTCATTTTATGATAACAGAAATGTGTCATTTTATTCATATTTGCACACTTTTTTCAGTATGACTAATTTTTCCTCAATTATATGTTATTATTTATCTTTTCTCTTATGAGTTGAATTCTGATTTATGAGTAACTGTTTGCTTACAAATATTTCTTTTAATATTAATTAAATAAACAATGCTATGTTGTGAATGTTTTCCACATATTATTGTTTAGTTATTTGAATTACTAATTTAACGAGAAATATCATTTTTCGTGAACTATTTCCTTAATGTTGTTGGTTGATTATCTTAGTTAAAAGGTATCTAAATAGAATGTGTTTTGGTATACATAATGCCACTTAATTGAACTATTTTGTTAGCTTGATATTCATTATAAGCCTAAAATATTTAAATCTTAATCATTTAAATATCTTGCTCTCGGTTGGGTTAGATCTATATCTGCGTAATTGAGACGACATTCAAATACCATTCCTTTGTCTTGAATTTTAAAATAATCTTGCATTTTATATTTAATTCTACATTTCTAGAAGTCCTCTTACCAAAGAGGAAAAATTTATTTGTGGCTTGGCTAAGCCCAAATTAGCTTAAGGATCACTCTCTTTCCTGATCAAAAAGAGAAATGATATTATATCTCTTTCCCATTGGTAGGAAAAAGTTATATTTTAAGCCATTTGATATTGAGAGAAGGTAACTAGACCTAGTTAAATAGTTAGAGACACCATTCCAAATGGAAAATGAGCTAGTTTAAGGTCCTGACTAGATGGTAATCCCACATGTTTTTGTAGCAAATTTTGAGGGTTCAACATTTTGGTGCTAGAAGGAGGGCCTGAAACTTGTTGTCTCTCGGAGTCTTTGTATTCAAACATTTTATTTTTATCACAATGATTCCTATTAAAATTCCAATTTGTAGCTTTATTTCTAGATGTGCATCTTCCAATACTCCACTAGAAATCACAAGACACTTGTCTTAGTAAATTTTAATGGTAAGAGGATTACTTCTGCATTTAATCATGCTTTACAATTCATTCAATTTTTTTTCAAAATCAAATTTTCAAGAAATTGATGAACGCATTTCATGCAGGATTTTACTCTTACATTCTTGAAAAAAGCTAGAAAATGGTGTCAATCACTTCCAGTTGTCTCAATTCACACTTGGGATCAATTTATCACAATTTTCCTTTGTAATTTTGATGGTTATGACTACGAACAAGTATGTGAAGAAATTGAATATCTATGAAGTTTTGAAAGTGATTATTTGATTGATTTTATCATTATATTTCATTTAAATTGTTTAAAATTTAAAATTGAAGACAAACCTTCGAATGAGGAATTATTATATAGGTTTGAACATATATGTTCTCTTCCTCCCATTCATAATCCATGTGAAATTATTTCAATCTTTTCTCAACCTCCTTCTAATTTCATTGACATAATTGAGAATTCCAATTTGGAGGTACAGACAAATGATGATGAAGTGGCCTCTATTATGTATGATCAATTCCTTCATTTAGTGTGCACTTACCAAAATATTGATAAAGACCAAGGTGCACCCTCACATGTCAATTAATCTCAATCACAAATCTTGGAAAATCTAAGTGTTCAAATACAAGAAGATATTGGAAATTTTTTTGAAGAAGATACCACTTTAAAATATGAAAAAAAAATATGCACTAGAACCAAAAAATCAAAGCATAAGCTGGCAAGCACAAGAAACAATCAAAATTTCCAATAATACGCAATGTGCCAAACAAATTTCTAAATTCTTTTACAATGAGAGAATGCCAGAAGAATGACAACAAAGAAACATTGTTCAAGAAAGCACAATTAACCAAGTAAATGACCTTAGATATGAAATTTGCAATGAAGAAAATGCACAAGAGTTCTCAAAAAGAGACATTTTCAAATGCATTGTTTCAGATTCATATTTTTCTCCTCATCTTGAAAGTTTTTCTAATAACAATTTTTCCTCTCTTCCCGTTAAAGATATTTCAAAAAATAGAGAGGCTGATCTAAATGAATTACCTATTATTTTTTATTCGGATAGAGAATTAATTAATGACCATTCTTCTTGCATTAATAAACATGATCTCAATATTCCTTCTTGTTTTGATACATTAGGTGAGATCAAATGGAATTCTAATTAATGCCATGAGGTCATTTATGATAGCTACTTTGACATTGAAGATATTTGTTTTTTCTTATTTACAATTGAATTCTCATGATCAATGTCTAATCACATGTGAAAATGAAGAATAATCTGATTAAGAAATTATTTGAAAGAGTTCTGATTTTCAAACAATTAATCATACTCATGATTTCATGATTCAAGAAACCATTCCAATCTATGATTTATATGACGACCAAAATTGCATTCCCATTCAGAGTCATAGCCCTCTCTCTAATTCACAAGTGGGTATCAACAATCATTTTAATTGCATTAATTTTCCCAATTCTTGTGAAGAGAAAATTGCTTCAAGTCAGTCCCAATTTTGTTGTAACAATAATTGTAACAGTAGTGTAAACTATGTTTCAATTTTTTTATTATTCCATCATTTATTCTTAACTTAAGATTTATTTTTTGTTTTTAGTCTTAGATTTTTAGATACTTTATGCTGGAATATTGAGCAACTCAATATTGAACACTAAAATAATGTGTTACCTCAATGAAAAAATGAAGTTTCAAATTATAATTGTGAAAATTAAGAATTATTGAAATTCCAATTTCAATTGATATCCATTCCTTATCAATTAATTCTTACTTCTCGAGGGCAGTTCCAACAAGAGAGTGAATTTTCACTATATGACCAGGAATCTAATTCAAGTAAAAATATTTCGTTGGATCTATCAGACTTCCATCCATCTTTTATTGATCCATTTGAAAGAAATTTGGAATGTTTCCTTCACGGAATATCATTAATAATTTGACACTTGAACATAACACTAACAAAACCATACATGCCATTGTTTTTTAAAGATCATTTCCACAACATGGCATGTCAACTTATCTTTTAAACCTATCCCACTCAATAATGGAAATCCATCCAAATTTCTATGATCCAATTGAAATTCAGTTGGAAAGGAAATTTCAAAAGAAGGTGATTGTAAATAAACTGCTAACAATAGATGTACATTCTACTTTCAGTTTTTGTTTCCTTAGCTTAATTATATTTATATTTTGTTACTAATGTTTTATATGTAAATACATGTAGGAATGAAAATGCTTACATGGTTACATTGGAAGTATGACTACCTAGTCATGTTTCGTTCATTGAGTTAGACATAGGAATAGATTAATTTTCTTTTCTATTTTTGTTTATTTCATTATTTTAGATTTTTAAAAAAGAAAGTAGTGAATCCAATTTATTTTGGGAATCTCATTTCAATTGTAGAAAGGAAGTGTAGAGAAGTTTAGAATCTCTTGAATTATTAGATCATACACATTTTTCAAGCCTCCAACTGTTTTGTTTTTCAAAATTCATCACATGGATCATACATGAAGAAATTCTGAAAATTTGCCGCAACTTGACAATTTTTGACTCTTAAGTATTTTTGAAAAAGAGCTCGTTTTCACCATTGTTTTCCTTCGATATAAATTTTAGGTAGATGCAATTTGAAAATTCATTACTTAGCATTTTAGATTAAAATAAGAAGGTGATGTTGAACTTATTCAAATTTTGAGAAAACTTGGGAGAACTTGAAGCTTCATGAGGTAAACGTTACAGTTAATTTTCTTCCAGGTATGTGTTTCGTTCACCATCATCTATTGTTTGTTTTAATTTTCAAATTTTTATTATTATTTCTCTTTTGTTTTGTTTCTATGTCTTCATTGATTTGATTATGAAGACTCAAGATAAGAAAGCACCCAGATATTTTTAGATCGACAACCTGTTCAGGGAAGTATTTATTATTTCATCTAAAATTTTAAGGTTATCTAATTTTTAATATATTCATTGAAATCCTAATAAGTCTTAGTAAATTGTGAGGGGAATCATATCAGATAATTATATTTCATAAATATCTTCATAATAAAGTTATGATAAGATTAATTTTCGATGAAATATTCCGACAGTTAATTAGATTATTGAAGGGTTATTTACTTTAAAGCAAATTTAAATCAGTTGCATTATTTTTTAATTGAATACTTTAAGAAATAATTGGCCCCACATATGGAACATCATATACCGCAATATTCTATATCGAAATATTTGATCGGAGGCAACTCTTACCATTTCATGATAATAAACCTCTGATGCAAGTCTTCTAATATTGTTTCTCAATCATTCTCCGATAATATGACTTCACCAAAAAATCACCATGTCCACACAACCCTGGACTTGATACGACATTTCAGTTCAGTTTTGAAAAATATCACGTCCATTCAAGAATCGAAATTTTAATTGGGGCATATGTTTAACTGTTCCAATGTCCCAGATCCGATATGAAATTAAATCCATATAGTAAAAATATCGAGTTCGTTCTTCATCCCACATAAACGTATCAATGATGCTACATCCCGTACTCAAATATTACGATCGTCGATATCTAATAAATCGAAATTTGGTCCCACTAGTAAGCCATGTCATCTATCACATTTTAATTATCACAAGAATAATATCAGCTTCTCCTTTCTCTCGCATAATTATTGTCCGATCTCTGATATGACTATTCCCTGATATCGCAAATGCCTCATCCAAGTTTCCTATCAGACACGATCATATCACAACTTTGTCATCACAAAAATTATATCACATCACAAAACTCAAATGAAGCTTTGTCTTAAGATCTTTTGATACGATAAAATTCGATATTGGATCCCCATCATTATCTTTAAATTATTATAGAAAACACTACTAGGAAAATACCTTCTAGCGGAGGTTATAAAGGAGGTTTCTAGTGTTATAAAATTGGCTAAAATTTTCAAAAAAATATATGCTAACACATCTATTTATGAATATGGAGGTTTTGGCGGAGCTTTTAATGGAAATTCAGCACAACCAAAAAAAATGGTTGGGCGAAGGTTATTACGAATGTTTTTTTCATCAGTGCACTAATCAAGATTTAACGCACCAGTGCATACATGTGGACGATGCCCCGGGTCGGTCTAAGGAGAATGCATCGGGCCGTTAAGGTATAAAACATCACCAGGCGTAGTGTTGGTGATAAAACACATGGGGCAATTATAATTGGTCTTGGGAATTGAGCGGTGCCCATAGGTCATATCAATGCGCCAGTGTGTAGACTTATAGAAACGCACCGGTTCGTCCCTTCACACAAATGTACCGAGCATTATAATTGGTATCGGTATTTGTGCGGTGAACATATGTCATACAAATACACTGATGCATATAGACTCTTAAATTCCCAGGTGTACAGTATCACACAAATCCACGAAGATCTATAATTGGTATGGGTATTCGTGCAGTGCCTATAGGCCATATAAATTCACCAGTGCATATAGACAAAAAAATGCCCCGGTGCATGGTATCACACAAACGCACCGAGATTTATAATTTGTATATGTATTCGTGCAGTGCTAATAGGTTGCAAAAAGGCACCGGTGCATAGATAGACATAAATGCACCGAAGAACCATACCGCACAAACACCTCAATATTTTCAACTGGTTTTGGTGTTTGTACGGTGCCCATAGGTTGTAAAAATGCACTGGGGCGCTTAAGAATACAAGCGCACCGGTGTAAGTATACATGCACTAGTTTTCATTTTGTATTTTTTAGAAACATCGACTTGTGACAGTGCAATTATTGTGATTGTTTTAAATTCATTATTCATCAACAGTCAACACATCTTATAACAATATTCATATTAATTAAATTTTTATTAATGCATTTGAATGTGATGTTTGCATTAATTTGTTATATCATATCAAAATTATTGTGGTTTTTTAAAATTAATTATTCATCAAAAGTCGACACATATATATTTTATAACAATATTCATATGAATTAAATTTTTAGTAGCGCATTTGAGAACGACAATGGAGAACTCAATAGAGAAAATAGAGAACACAATAAAATAAATTAAAAGATTTTTTATTATATATATATATATATATATATATATATATATATATAGACACACACACACACACACATATATATATATATATATATGAATAAGAAATTCTTTGTCATAAAAAATGGGACACTTATTGGTATCCCTTTATCTTTCAATTAGGATACTATGTCCATTACATTAATGAAAATGTCTGATTTCACAGACATTTTTCAAAAAATACAACGCCTTGCTTTTATATCGAAACATAGTGATCATCATTCTTCGCTTGAACTGTTGTCAGTGCTAGAGCTACTTCCATGACTTGGGTTATTTTTAGAAATGTTATGTTCATGGTGTTGATTTTTTTCTTCTTCTTCACCTTCCATCTAGAAAAATAAAAATAAACTGTAATGAGTGTATATACATTGGTGAGAATAATGAAAATTGCAATATTAAATAATATACATTAATGTAAATCGAAAAGAGATGACGTACCAGTGCAACAACTGACTCATAAACTATACATATTCTTTCAAAACCATGTAACATGTCATCTTTTAAGATTTGATCTGTTGGCGCAGTGCCATACTTTCTTTCCTACAATTTATATACCCCATAACAAATCATATATTTAATAATAAAAAAATAAAAAAATTCTATTGATTATAGACAGAGCTAAGTAAAACGAGATCAATAGATGCTTACAAATTCCATAATTAAGTTTTGATATGTCAACATATACATACAAACCATATTTAACCCAATCTCAATCAATTCCTCTTATGGTTCCTCTTTGTATGTTAGCACATGTTTTAAGACATTCAATGTTGATTTCTCTAAAACAACTTAAAAAATACAAAAATGAAATCTAGTTAAGTTGTTATAAGGAAGTAACAATTACTCACAAACTTAGATGTCAATCATTTTCTTCCTTTTCGTCCTATTTTATGTGCTGAATGGGTTCTATTTTCTTTTCTTTACTGCAAGAAAATACTTGAAAATTAATATTTAATGCTAAATTGTTTATTTATTTTACCTAATGATGAAAAAAATCAATGATTACATATTACATTTGAAGCAAGTTGTTGTTGACATGGCTCCTTGAGCGATGCAATTTTGTCCATTTCTTTGACCATCTCCTTGTACACCTTTTTGGACATTCCTACTGGCATATTTCTGATATCAGTTCGTTCACCTTTTGAGATTTTCATAATCTTCCTGAAAATGTAACATGACAATAAACTATTTAATTTTTATATTGATATATGAAAAGTAGTATAAAAAAAGTGATATTTATAAATAATTCTAGACAAACATCTAAAGGAATATTACTTTTTCATTCCTTCATTTTTGTTGTTGTAAATTTTTGCTATTAAAAGTCTGACATGTCTCATTGATCAATTCTCTGGAAACTCGTCCTGTAGTTTACATAAAATTTGGTTCTTGGAATCATTGGATTTGTTTTTGTATTGTAAGTGGGAAGAACATCTATACATTCATTCCACTAGATCCCTCAAACTTTTGTAAAATTTTTCCCCCTTTCGTTAACCTCGAGCACCACTCCAGATGAGCTAAGGACCAATTCATTTTCATTTGCATTTTCTATTTTTTTTCTTTCCTTAGAACAACATTCCTTTTCTTAGTTTTTGGTCCATGTAGAACATTAAGAAGATGTGAATTAATATAATTTTTCACATATGTTATCTAATAATTTTAATTATATTATTAATGAAAAATAAAAAAAGAAACTCATATTGCATCGATAGTATTTTTTTCATTCACCTGATTCATCCTTTTGCAATTTTTCCATCAAGATTTTACACTCTTCTAGTCCTAGATCAGAAATAATCTTATTGACCTTCATCATTTTGTGGCTCCGCATGATACAGAGTAAACAATACATATTAGTTAAACTTACATATAGTTCAAAAATATTTTTTTTGTAAAAAAATTACAAGGAACTTGCCTTTTTTTCTTTTCTTGATGTGTTATCAATATTTTTGTTAATTGATCTTTTGTCACCCATTTCTTTATCAATATAAAACCTATACCATATCATTCAATAATATATTTATAAATAAATTGCCAACTTTTCAAGTAAAAAAAAAAAAATCTCAAAAAACCGGTGCGCCATTCATGGTTTACGCACTGACTCTGGTGTGTGTCTCTCTTCCAAAGGCACCGCTATACAGTATAATAGACTGTATGGTGCTCTATGTCAACAAGGAGCACCGTTGTGTTACATGTCAATGATCGCAGTAGTTAACTATGATAAAATAGTAAAAACTATCCAGTGTTAGGTTTTTAGCAGAAATCGGTGCCATATTTTACATATGGCACACCGATAAAAAAAAATTAATTTTTTATCACATTACATTTTGCAGTGCGCTACGTACTCCAGGCACACCAATAAATTTTTTTTTTTTTTAAATTCATGCCAGGGCCCACATGGATTGGGATCCGACTCTGCAGGTCCTCCTATTGGTTGGATGTCTTAGGCTTATATTTAGAAATACAAATCCTATAAATATAAATTGAAAAAACCTAATTCTGAAATCACAGAAAGTCGGAGAAGGAAGGGCAGAAACAAAAATAATGTAGGGTTTCCTTCTAAAATGGTTTTTTTGCAAAACAACATGTTTGTCGTGTGGCATAATACAATAGTGAACTGGTGCAATATATTACGTAAGTCGCACTGATAAAAAAAAAAATATTTTTTTTCACTGTACTTTTGCGGTGCACTACTATAATGAAGTGCACCGGTGCGCTTTGTTATGCAGGGTGCACCGACGAAAAAAAAATCTATATTTTTTTAAGATTGACGCAAGGGCCAACATGGATTGGGATACAAATATGCTAGTCATCCCATGGGTTGGATGTCTTATGACTATTGTGACACCCCCCAATTCATGTGTTTGAATTTCAAAGTTAGACATTTGAACTTTAATCCTAAGGGGAGCGGACCCCAAAAGATAAATATTTTGTGAATGTAATTAAATAATTATTTGAAGAGATGAATAAAATGATTTTTCTGCAGATTGACCAAAATGATATGTATGAGATCACTTGCTAAATCCATGAGGATGGACAAAGCAAATAGTCCCCAAAATATTTCAAAAATCCCTGAAAGAAAATATTTCTAAATTAGATTTTGAGGTAGAATCTAAATTTCCCCAATGACGAGGAAAGTAGTTGGGAAGAGGCAAAAAGCTGGAAAAGCTGAGGAAAAGCATGAAATAGCTTTAAAGAGTCCCTAAAATGGGAAGCCTAGGCAAACAGGAAGAAAAGCATCCTGATATTCTGGACGCAGAATTAGAAACATGCTTTGGGGAGTAAAAGCTTAAATAAGCTGCACTAGAACAGATTGAGGTTGGTCTGTTCTAGGAGAATGATCTCAGCTCGGGGGTGAGTCCTAGGAGACAGAAGGATTCTAAGGTTGGGAGGTTGGTCATTTGCAGGAGTGGTATGTCCCTAATTTTACAAATGTTTTACTTCATATAGTATGAATTGGCTACATATAAAATTTCATTGTATATTAGAATATAAATTCTACATTTAACAGAATTGTTTATAAGGAATTTATCCTTGCCACTCTGTATGGTTGTAGAATTCAATCTGTGAACTAGAATCCCACAGAGTCTCTAAACCAGTGATTGGTTTAAATATGAGGATACTTATCTTTTCACAGAACAAGAATCTATGACTTACCTTTAATCTGCTTTTGTTTCTTAGAATGATTTTAGTATATGCATATATGTGAATGAGAATCTGAAGTTCCTATTTTATATTAGAAAGCAATAGCAAATGAGTTGCAATTTACCCTGTGCATGAAAGAAGGACAGGATAGATTTTATAAATATGGAGACAGAGTACAAGTTCTCTAGTGGGGTCAATGAAACTTTATTTGGCTTCTAAATTTTAGTCTAGAGGAAATTTTCATGTAAAATTTGGAGTAACCAGAATTAAAGCCATTAGAGTTCTGAAAACAAAACAAGCTTTAGAAAGATACTACTAGACCATAGAACATAAGCCATATTTTAAATTTTTTTATGTAACAGAGAGTCTATGCTACAAAAATACCACAACGAACTAATTATGTAAACAAAGAGATAAATTGTAGTGGGTTAACAGTTAATCTTTTGCTAGATTGTTTTGAACTATGCCAATTCTAGTTAAGAAACATGTATAACCCTTCGTATATAAATGAGAATTAAAAATCTACCAGGTATTTACTTAATATTATAAGCTATCTGTCCTAGAATTTCCACAGAAATACGAGGGAAATCTAGATAAGAATATTTGTAATTAATATGCAGTATAAAAATTTTAGGGTGTTATAAACTGTCACGGTTGCCCAATCAAATTCAAAGAAAAATTTACAATTATTAAATGAACTGCTAACATATATTTGTACAGTGCCTGTATATGTATGCTGAATCATCATATTAAAATAAATAAAACTTCGTTGGCATCATTTAAATCTTCATTAAATATCAGTCGTAGACGAACATTAATATACTACTTTAGCATTAAGAGAATAAGTATGTTCTGAGTTGATAACTATTAACTAAAAAATAAAAGAGATTTCTCTGCATAATATATTCGAACAAAATGGGAGGATTCAGATGAAAACCATAAAAAAAACCACATTCCATACTAAATCTATTTACACTTTAAAACCAAACCAAAGGAACACGAAGCAAGATGCAAATATTCATACGACTCAGTTCAGGGAATTAATGCTAACTCATCCTGAAACGAGGCAGTACGTGTATCAACAGTAGTAATGAGTGCGAAATTAGAATAGAAATTCCACGAGTCACTTCAGAGATTCACTTCGCCCTTAGTCGGCTGAGCTCAGAAATAAACACGCACAAAGGAAACGAAATTGAGCGAGCTTAGTCGCAACCTTCAGCGTGGAACTCATAATGTGTAAACGTCCCTACACCAACAGCATGTCCACGACTATTGAAAAAAAAAAACAAATTTAAATACTTTCTATAGCAACAAGAGAAAATCTCTACAAAGATCGTTGGAAAAATTTGGAGAACCTGTGCAATAACGAATGAAGGAAATAAGTCGAATGAAGTAGCCAGAAACAACGAAAAATGATTGTAACCTCTTAGCTACCATAGCAGAATTTATATACTTGCAAGGAACAAAGAATGTTTATATTAGTAAATTTCTGGTCCATAATAGAAAGTATTCACCAAATGATTGGAAAAAAAAAAAACGAAGTATACCGTATACCTGGGGTATCGCGATGAATGCCAGATCAACACTCCCTGAAACGAACACAGCGAGAAGGGGAGAGTTAAATGTATTTTCTCATGATAAGATATAAGCCAACCCTTACAAACTTCGAGTTGCGTTTCAAACATGATGGCTATCTTGTCACGACAAGAGTCGACCAGGCCTTTCGCCTTCCTAAGAAAGCACCCTATTCTTCATCGTGAGTTTTGTAAGAACACCTAAGTCATTGGGGTTAATAGAAAATTTTACCTGAGAAATAGGAGAAAATAGAAATGGTATTAGCCAAACCATATACTCTTTCATAGTTCTCCATTCAACCCAAATCAAACGAAAAGGTGTAAGACAGAGAGAAGTAAACCATTGACTAAAAACAATAATACCTATTTTACGAATTTCACTGTAGTAGCGTTATGAATAAATTCTGGAACGCCATCTTGAGGGTTCGAATCCTACACAATTGCAGTAGAGTGAAACCCGAACTGAGGAAACAAGCCGAGTAGAATCGTTCACTGAAATTTCTCCATAATAGAAGGAAGATTTAACAAGCACTACTCACAGAACCGATAACCAGATGAAAAAAAAATCATACCTATTTTGATTGAATGAATGAGCGCTTGGTAGAAAACCTCAACATTTCTATCCTGTGCAAAAATAGTCCAAAGGGAAATGACGAACGCCACCCGGACAAGATGAAGTTCTGGAATGAAAAACAGGAGCTAATAACGGAGTAGGAAACCCTAACTCCATTAAAATCGAGCCATCCACGTGTAGGGATAATCGTATGAATGAACTCGGATTTGGGATTTGCGACCGAATAAGATTTAAGGGAGAGTACATCCAAAAATCCCGAGAGGGATTGTAACATTAAATTCATACATAGTGTGATCTTAAAGAAAGATTAATCAAACCCAAGGGTAATATTTTAAATTATTTATTCAAACCCATTGTATACAAATAGCGTGATCGGTATTTAGAGTTCAGAATCATAGTACTTCGAATCAAACAAAATTTTTGGAGAAGCAAGAAATTGAATGCAGGTAGGCCACAATGTCCCATTTGATAAATTGAAATTCAAATCGTACCTGATGTGCCAGAAATTTATCGGCCATATACGAAAGAATAGTACAGGAGTGGTTGAAACACTGAAGAAAAACATAAATTCCCCAACTGGCATCAGAAAGGAAATGATCCGGGAGTAAAATAAAAGCATATCAAATTGAGAAATACGTAGTTTGAAAAAAGGTCGACCTATGGAATTCATTAAAGGGTCGATCTATGTTTATCGATCACATTTGATTTAAAAATAAAATGAAAAAAATTAGTGGAGTGGCGTTATATGTTTCACCTTCTATGAGAATCATCATATGATTAGTTGCATCTAGGAATAAGTAAAATGGGATGAAACGGAACGATCAATGTATATAGTTAACTTTGTCAATGTGTTAGAAGTTTATTGTGTTCCTATTTAATTTTATGTCTTTCCTCCAAAGGAAGGAGATGAAGGTGGAAAAGTAAAGATGAACCGGGTTAAATTTCACCTGCAAACAAAAAAAAAAAATTGAGTACGAGAGAGGGAGATGTGACAAATGGTATCGGAGCCCAAGTTATAAAAAACTGGGATGGTGACATCGTGCTCACTGTTGCAGTGTAAATGTATTTCTGTAGAATTTTTTTTTTTTTAAATTTATTTTCACTGATCTGTGTTGTGTAGTGTACAGTGGTGCTGAAATGGCGGAAGGTGAAGAAATTTATGTGGATCTGCGTGATGAGTTTGGTACACCAGATCCCAACGCTCCGGTGATGGCTATGTTGCACAGGTTGCAACGGGAATTGGCTGAATTAAGAAGCCAGAATGACAAGTTGTCATCAGCCAATAAGGAGCAAGAAAAGCTCATCAAAGAACTAACTTCACGGAACAACCAAGAAGGCGAAGGTTCCAGAAAGAGGAATATTGATGAGTATGATGATGATGATGCTCCTAGGCATCAGTATAAACAGAAAAAGGAATTACAGGGAGAATTCCGGAAGGTCAAACCTCCCTCCTATGATGGAGAGAAGGAGGAAGATGCTGAAGCTTGGTTGCTGAATATGATTAAATATTTCCAAGTTTATGAATATCAAAGCAATCTGAAGGCCAGATTAGCTGTTTATCAGTTACAAGGTAAAGCTACCTTGTGGTGGGAGGAGACGAAAATGGTCCATGCTATTGATGAAAAGATAGTTACCTGGGAAGATTTCCAGGTTAAGTTCAAGAACCGCTACCTAAATGAACGTTATTATGATGATAAAGCAAAAGAATTCCACGAACTTAGATTAGGACAGCTCACTATTGATGAGTTTGTGACTAAGTTTACAAATCTGCTGAGATATGTACCCTACATTAGGGAAGAAAAAGAAAAAGTACAAAGGTTTCTGAATTGTCTGCCTACTGTATACAAAGAGAAAATTGAGTTTGATAACCCAAAGACAATGGACGAAGCTGTTAGAAAAGCGAGATTATGCTATCAGCAATTTAAAGGAAAAGCTGAGTAAGGGAAAAGCTAGGTACATAAGAATGAGTTCAAAGGGAGGAAACAAAAACCAACCTATTTGAAAAGCTTTGGCAGAGACCATCAGCAGAAAAAGTTTAATAAACCCAAAGAAAGTCAAACTGCTCAATCCCAAGTAGCTTCCAAAAAAATCGATGGAGACAATAAAAAGGAAGGGACAGTCAAAATGAGAGAACCCCTCAAGTGTTGGGGCTGTGGAGAACCCCATATTTTGAGGGATTGTCCTCATCGAAACATTCATCTGATCAGGAGAGATCGAGAACCTACAACAGTAAATGACATAGCCAGGAATATACCCACCATTAGTGCAGCCTTGGAGAATCGACAAGCAGAACATCATGCTACCATGGTGGAAATGGAGGGTAAGATTTCTGACCTATATGTTGCTGTTCTGATTGATCCCGGTGCTTCTTTGAATTACATTAGTCCTGGAATTGTAGAAAAATGTAATCTTAAACCTGAAAAATTTCGGAAATCATGGTTGGTACAGCTGGCCACCGGAACTAAGAGAAAGGTAACACATAAATTACCCAGAACAGCAGTCAAATTAAATTATTTTCAAATAGAAGTAAATCTGAACATACTGCCCTTAGGTTCTTATGACTTACTGATATGAATGGACTCGCTGGAAAAGAAGAAAGCCCTGATGAACTGCTGGGATAAAACCCTGCATTGTGTGGATGAAGAAGGGAAACCTTTTACTCTCAAATGAAAACCAAAATCCATTTCAGTAAGACAAATATCAGCATTACAATTAAAATGAACAGCTAGAAAAGGATACCAAGTTTATGCAGTACATGTGGAGGAAGTTGAACAGAAAACTGAGGAGGAATTACTAGATGTTGTACCAGTAATAAGAGAATTCAAGGAAGTTTTTCCAAAGGAAATCCCTCATCTTCCCCCCAAAAGAGAGATTGATTTCTCAATCGATCTGGTGCCGGGAGCAACACCTATCTCCCGAGCACCTTATCGAATGAGTCCCCCTGAACTGATGGAACTGAAAATGCAATTACAAGAACTATTAGATAAAGGATATATTAGACCAAGTGTGTCTCCTTGGGGAGCACCGGTCTTAATTGTGAAAAATAAAGATGGAACTTTTAGGATGTGCATTGATTATCGTCAACTGAATAAGTTGACCATTAAAAATAGATACCCTTTGCCTAGAATTGATGATCTTTTTGACCAAGTGAGAGGAGCTTCAGTTTTTTCAAAAATAGACTTAAGAACTGGTTATCACCAGCTCAGAATCAAGGAAGAAGACATCAGCAAAACAGCCTTCCAAACCAGGTATGGACACTACGAATTTGTAGTCCTACCTTTTGGTTTGACAAATGCCCCTGCCACATTTATGTGCCTAATGAACAATGTGTTAAACAAGTACTTGGATAAATTTGTCCTTGTCTTCATAGATGATATCCTAGTTTATTCGAAAAGTGAGAAGGAACATAAAGAACACTTGAGGATGGTATTGCAAACTCTAAAGGAAAATCAGCTATATTCGAAGTTCAGCAAATGTGAGTTTTATAAAGATAAGATCCAATATTTGGGTAATATTATTTCTGAACAAGGCATTGCAGTTACCCCTGAAAAGATAAAGGCTATAAAATAATGGCCTATACTAACTGATGTTTCAGCAATAAGATCATTCATGGGGATTGCAGGCTATTATCGCAGATTTGTAGAGAGGTTTTCTGCCATAGCACATCCCATCACGTCATTACAAAGGAAAGGTGTCAAATTTGAGTGGACTGAAAAATGCCAAAACAGTTTTGACCAATTAAAACTGAAACTTACTACAACCCCTATACTAAAGATTGCAGAGCCTGATAAAGAATTTGTTGTATGCACAGATGCTTGTCAAGAGGGGTTGGGAGGAGTTCTTTTGCAGGAAAATTCAGTTATTGCCTATGAATCTAGGAAACTGAAAATACATGAACAGAATTATAGTGCCTATGATTTAGAATTTGCAGCTGTTATCCATGCTTTGAAAATGTGGCTGCACTATCTTCTTGGAAAAAAGTTTACATTGATGACTGATCATATTAGTCTTAAATATTTCTTTTCCCAAACTGATCTGAATGCAAGACAAGCCATATGGTTGTCCTTTTTAAGTGAATTTGATATGGATATAAAACATATCAAGGGAAAAGAAAATAAAGTTGCTGATGCATTAAGCAGAAATGCTTGTCATAATATAAACAACATTGGAAGTAGTCTTCAGATCAAAATAGAAGAGTTGGTGAGAGAAGCAGCAAATCAAGATCCAAACTATGAAACACTCTTGGTGAAACTACAGAAAAAGGAGAAAACTGATTTTACTCGAAACCAAAAG
Organism: Pinus albicaulis; assembly: GCA_034641835.2. Classification (NCBI taxonomy): domain Eukaryota; kingdom Viridiplantae; phylum Streptophyta; class Pinopsida; order Pinales; family Pinaceae; genus Pinus; species Pinus albicaulis. Next base: position 340,263,004 of record CM076577.1, on the reverse strand, counting down.
GGGTTGATCTGTTACAAAAACAGGTTTTATATTCCCAATGTAGAATCTTTAAAAAAGGAAATTCTGGATGAATATCACAAACAACCATATGCAGGACATCCAGGATATCATAAAATTTTAACAGCCCTGAAAAAGAAGTTGTTCTGGCTAGGAATGAAGAGAGATGTAGCAGAATATTTAAGTAGGTGCATGGAATGTCAACTAGTCAAAGTTGAACATCAACATCTGGTGGGCTTTTTAAACCCTTTTCCAATTGCAGAATGGAAATGGGACACAGTTTCCATGGACTTTATAACAGGATTACCCTAAACCAAATACCCGCATGATTCTGTAATGGTAGTAGTAGACACTCTAAAAAATGTTGCCCACTTTATACCAGTGAAATCTACCTTTGGGACAACTCAAGTAGCAAATGTGTCCTTGAAGGAGGTAGTAAGACTTCATGGGGTTCCGAAAGTGATTGTTTCTGACAGAGATGCCAAGTTTACAACAGCCTTTTGGAAAGGGCTATTTGAAGGTATGGGTACTAAATTGAATTTTAGTACTGCCTATCACCCTCAGACCGATGGGCAGACATAAAGGACTAACCAAATTTTGGAGGATATGCTGAGAATGTATGTGATGGATAGGCCATCAAAGTGGGAAGAGTATTTGCATTTGGCCGAATTTGCCTATAATAACAGCTACCAATCCTCTATCAAGATGAGTCTGTTTGAGGCATTGTATGGAAGAAAGTGTCGTACTCCTTTAAGCTGGAGTCAACCAGAAGATAAACTCATGTTGGGACTAGATGCTTTGCAAGAAATGGAAAGAATTGTCAAACAGATATAAAGAAATATAAAGACAGCACAAGATCGTGAAAAGAGCTATGCTGATAAGAAAAGAGTGCACCGATAATTTAAAGTGGGGGAGCATGTATATTTGCGTATTAAACCCAAAAAGAGCACACTTTATGCTGGAAGTTGTGCAAAACTGGCTCCAAGATATTGCGGTCCTTTTGAAATATTAGGAAGGGTGGGACCAGTAGCTTACAAACTGGCCTTACCACCCCATGTTAGAGTTCATGATGTATTTCATGTTTCATTATTAAAAAGATATGTGCATGATGATTCTCACATAGTTGATTGGAATGTTGTACAGGTGGAACCAGAAGGGGAGTTTCTGCCAGAACCGCTTCAAATATTGGAGCGGGAAGAAATTGAATTGAGAAACAGAACGGTAGCAAGAGTAAAGGTGCAATGGAAGCACTTCACTGTTGAAGAAGCTACCTGGGAAAGAGAAGCTGAAATGATGGAAAAATATCCATTTTTATTTGAAAAATGAACTTTAATAGTTGAATAACAACACCGAGGACGGTGTTTATTTTCAGAGGGGGAATATGTGACACCCCCCAATTCATGTGTTTGAATTTCAAAGTTAGACATTTGAACTTTAATCCTAAGGGGAGTGGACCCCAAAGGATAAATATTTTGTGAATGTAATTAAACAATTATTTGAAGAGATGAATAAAATGATTTTTCTGCAGATTGACCAAAATGAGATGTTTGAGATCACTTGCTAAATCCATGAGGATGGAAAAAGCAAATAGTCCCCAAAATCTTTCAAAAATCCTTGAAAGAAAATATTTCTAAATCAGATTTTGATGTAGAATCTAAATTTCCCCAATGATGAGGAAAGTAGTTGGGAAGGGGTAAAAAGCTGGAAAAGTTGAGGAAAAGCATAAAACAGCTTTAAAGAGTCCATAAAATGGGAAGCCTAGGCAAACAGGAAGAAAAGCATCCTGATATTCTGGACGCAGAATTAGAAACATGCTTTGGGGAGTAAAAGCTTAAATAAGCTACACTAGAACAGATTGAGGTTGGTCTGTTCTAGGAGAATGATCTCAACTCGGGGGTGAGTCCTGGGAGACAGAAGGATTCTAAGGATGGGAGGTTGGTCATTTGCAGGAGTGGTATGTCCCTAATTTTACAAATGTTTTACTTCATATAGTATGAATTGGCTACATATAAAATTTCATTGTATATTAGAATATAAATTCTACATTTAACAGAATTGTTTATAAGGAATTTATCCTTGCCACTCTGTATGGTTGTAGAATTCAATCTGTGAAGTAGAATCCCATAGAGTCTCTAAACCAGTGATTGGTTTAAATCTGAGGATACTTATCTTTTCACATAACAAGAATCTATGACTTACCTTTAATCTGATTCTGTTTCTTAGAATGATTTTAGTATATACATATATTTGAATGAGAATCTGAAGTTCCTATTTTATATTGGAAAGAAATAGCAAATGAGTTGCAATTTACCCTGTGCATGAAAGAAGGATAGGATAGATTTTATAAATCTGGAGACAGAGTACAAGTTCTCTAGCGGGGTCAATTAAACTTTATTTGGCTTCTAAATTTTAGTCAAGAGGAAATTTTCATGTAAAATTTGGAGTAACCAGAATTAAAGCCATTAGAGTTCTGAAAACAAAACAAGCTTCAGAAAGATACTACTAGACCATAGAACAGAAGCTAGATTTTAAATTTGTTTATGTAACAGAGAATCTATGCTACACAAATACCACAACGAACTAATTATGTAAACAAAAAGATAAATTGTAGTGGGTTAACAGTTAATATTTTACTAGATTGTTTTGAACTATGCCAATTCTAGTTAAGAAACATGTATAACCCTTCGTATATAAATGAGAATTAAAAAGCTGCCAGGTATTGACTTAATATTATAAGTTATCTGTCCTAGAATTTCCATAGAAATACGAGGGAAATCTAGATAAGAATATTTGTAATTAATATGCAGCATAAAAATTTTAGGGTGTTATAAACTGTCACGGTTGCCCAATCAAATTCAAAGAAAAATTTACAATTATTAAATGAACTGCTAACATACAGTTGTACAGTGCCTGTATATGTATGCTGAATCAGCATATTAAAATAAATAAAACTTCGTTGGCATCATTTAAATCTTCATTAAATATCAGTCGTAGACGAACATTAATATACTCCTTTAGCATTAAGAGAATAAGTATGTTCTGAGTTGATAACTATTAACTCAAAAATAAAAGAGATTTATCTGCATAATATATTCGAGCAAAAAGGGAGGATTCAGATGAAAACCATAAAAAAAACCACATTCCATACTAAATCTATTTACACTTTAAAACCAAACCAAAGGAACACGAAGCAAGATGCAAATATTCATACGACTCAGTTCAGGGAATTGATGTTAACTCATCCTGAAACGAGGCAGTACGCGTATCAACAGTAGTAATGAGTGCCAAATTAAAATAGAAATTCCATGAGTCACTTTAGAGATTCACTTCGCCCGTAGTCGGCTGAGCTCAGAAATAAACACGCACAGAGGAAACGAAACTGAGCGAGCTTAGTCGCAATGTTCAGCATGGAACTCATAATGTGTAAACGTCCCTACACCAACCGCATGTCCATGGCTATTGAAAAAAAAACAAATTTAAATACTTTCTATAGCAACAAGAGAAAATCTGTACAAATATCGTTGGAAAAATTTGGAGAACCTGTGCAATAACGAATGAAGGAAATAAGTCGAATGAAGTAGCCAGAAACAACGAAAATGATTGTAACCTCGTAGCTACCATAGCAGAATTTATATACTTGCAAGGAATAGAGAATGTTTCTATTAGTAAATTTCTGGTCCATAATAGAAAGTATTCACCGAACGATTGGAAAAAAAAAAACGAAGTATACCGTATACCTGGGGTATCGCGATGAACGCCAGATCAACACTCCCTGAAACGAACACAGCGAGAAGGGGAGAGTTAAATGCATTTTCTCATGATAAGATATAAGCCAACCCTTACAAACTTCGAGTTAAGTTTCAAACCTGATGGCTATCTTTTCACGACAAGAGTCGACCAGGCCTTTCGCCTTCCTAAGAAAGCCCGCTATTCTTCATCGTGAGTTCTGTAAGAACACCTAAGTCATTGGGGTTAATAGAAAATTTTACTCAAGAAATAGGAGCAAATAGAAATGGTATTAGCCGAACCATATACTCTTTCAGAGTTCTTCATTCAACCCAAATCAAACAAAAAGGTGTAAGACAGAGAGAAGTAAACCATTGACTAAAAACAATAATACCTATTTTACGAATTTCGCTATAGTAGCATTGTGAATAAATTCTGGAATGCCATCTTGAGGGTTCCAATCCTACACGATTGCAGTAGAGTGAAACCCGAACTGAGGAAACAAGCCGAGTAGAATCGTTCACTGAAATTGCTCCATAATAGAACGAAGATTTAACAAGCACTACTCACAAAACTGATAGCCAGATGAAAAACAAATCATACCTATTTTGATCGAATGAACGAGCGCTTGGTAGAAAACCTCAACATTTCTATCCTGTGCAAAAATAGTCCAAAGGGAAACGATGAACGCCACCCAGACAAGATGAAGTTCTGGAATGAAAAACAGGAGCTAATAACGGAGTAGGAAAGCCTAACTCCATTAAAATCGAGCCGTCCACGTGTAGGGATAATCGTATGAATGAACTCGGATTTGGGATTTACGACCGAATAAGATTTAAGGGAGAGTACATCCAAAAATCCCGAGAGGGATTGTAACATTAAATTCATACATAGCGTGATCTTAAAGAAAGATTAATCAAACCCAAGGGTAATATTTTAAATTATTTATTCAAACCCATCATACACAAATAGCGCGATCGGTATTCAGAGTTCGGAATCGTAGTACTTCGCATCAAATTTTTTTTTTGGAGAAGCAAGAAATTGAATGCAGGTAGGCCACAACGTCCCATTTGACAAATCGAAATTCAAATCCTACCTGATGTGCCAGAAATTTATCCGCCATATACGAAAGAATAGTACAGGAGTGGTTGAAACACTAAAGAAAAACATAAATTCCCCAACTGGCATCGGAAAGGAAATGATCCGGGAATAAAATAAAAGCATATCAAATTGAGGAATACGTAGTTTGAAAAAACGTCGACCTATGGAATTCATTAAAGGGTCGATCTATGTTTATCGATCACATTTGATTTAAAAATAAAATGAAAAAAATTAGTGGAGCGACGTTATATGTTTCACCTTCTATGAGAATCATCATATGATTAGTTGCATCTAGGAATAAGTAAAATGGGATGAAACGGAACGATAAATGTATATAGTTAACTTTGTCAATGTGTTAGAATTTTATTGTGTTCCTATTTAATTTTATGTCTTTCCTCCAAAGGAAGGAGATGAAGGTGGAAAAGTAAAGATGAACCAAGTTAAATTTCACCTACAAAAAAAAAAAAAAAATTGAGTACGAGAGAGGGAGATGTGACAACTATACAAACCCTATAAATCTAAATTGAAAAAAAAGAGGGAGAAGAAAGGGTAGAAACAAAAAGAATCTAGGGTTTTGTTTGTAAAAATGGATTTCTTTTTTATTTTTGTTTCTGAAAACTGCAGAAAAGGTTAAAAAAAACTGTAGGAAAAAAAAAAATTTTAAAAACAATAAGGTTTGATTTTGTTATTTTACTTCATATAAAAAATTATAGAAAAAAAGTTAAAAAAAACAATAGACTTAGATTTCTTATTTTACTGCATAAAAAAAATTGCAAAAAAAAGTACAAAAAAACAATGAACATACTCACATCATTTGAAATTTTATGGTACAGGGTTTGACTAACCAGAGGTTTCGAATTTTGATTATCTGAATACTTTTGTTCGAACGTATTTCCCTGCTCCACAGTTCTCTCATGCTTTCTTTGCTCCAAGTATGTATCCTGCAAATATATGGCTGAATTTTTTTGCAAAAATAGCGAAATAATGAGAAGTGTTTAATATTTAAAGAAATGTTTTATGAAATTAGATTTTTGAAAATATTTTGCTGCCCATTTTTCAATTTACCGCTTTTTTTTTCACTTGAAGAAAATAGGGTTGCACTTTTTTTACTTGCGGTTATTCTTTTACTGGTGCGTCCTTTAATTTAACCGCACTGATGTGTCTTTTTATAAAATGGCACCGATGTGCAAAATAAAAAACTCACCAGTGCAGTTATCTGTACATTACACACTATAATGAAATTGAAGTTTGTGCACCAAAATTTATTGTTGTTTTGCTCAAATGCAGGGAGAAAATATCATATATTATATGCAATGGACAATTCTTCAAAATCTAGCTTGTTCCATAATATTTCTCAAATTCCATCACAGAGTTCTCCCTATCCATGTGGAAATGTAATATTTACTTCAGATTTGATTTATTTTTTCACTATCTAATTGAATTTATATATGTTTTTTATCCATGCAGTCAATCACACACAACTTAAATAAATTTATAATGTATACAAATTTACAGGTTCATGTAGATTCATCATCGAGTTCAGATACACAAAATATTAAAGCTGCTCCAAAACGTCGAAAGTTCTTATCAAGACCTACATCCACAAGGCGCATTTGGTAGATGACAATGAACATCTGCTTCACCCTGCCAATTATAACATTATTGCATCTTCTAGGCACAATCCTGGGACAATGATGGTAATTATAATTATAATTTTTTGGTATATATATTGATTAATATGTAATTATTTCAGCGTCAAACCAATTCATAATCATGCAATGTTGTCAACATGGTTACTAATTGATATCATATATTTTGTACTAATCATGTGCATTCTTTTCTTTTTAATTATTAGGATTCTAGTGATGATGAATGACCTACATACCATCTTTCGTTGCGCCCCACGACAATGTCAAATCGAGAGAAGACTAAATTAAGAGAAAAAATTAGAGAGGAACAATACCAAGAATGGTTGAATCAACCACCGATTCAATTCCCTCTACATCTAGATTCACCAATTAGGAATGACTATAGCAATAGTATTTCTTCACAAGCTAGCAATGGAGGTAATCAAATAGAGGTTGGTATTATGATTACTTAAGGGATATGACTTCCATGGAGACAATGGTGTTAGAGGCATTCCAAAAATGATGATCAGCCAGGGGATGATGCTCATATCGCTCACACCTTTTTCAAAAGCCTTAAATTTGCTTCCACCACCCCTCTCTTTGGACCTGTTGGTTAGTCAAAGTCTACCCAGTTGGGGACAACAATGTTACTGTACAACTTGAAAGAGAAGTTTGGCTTGTCGAATGCATGTTTCTCAGAACTTTTGAAGTAAGCTACCATAAAGTACTCCCCTTATATAAATTTGAAATATAATCGGTACACTGTAATGAACATTACAAATGTTAAATTTTATGAATGTTAATAATTATATTGACATTAATGTACATTTAATATTAATATATTTTTCCATGATCACCAACTATAGGCTATTCAAAGATAAGGTTCTTCCGAGTGATAATGTATTTCCCGGTAGCTGTGAAGAGGCAAAGAAATTGTTGAAAATGTTGGGTGTTGAGTACATATCATATCATGCATGTCCAAATGATTGTATCTATATAGAGGATAATATGCAGACAAAGATATGTGTTCGAAATGTGGGGATGACAGGTATGATAAATAAAAAATAAGTGTAAATCACGTACTGGTCCTCCTTTTAAGATATTGAGGCACATGCCTGTAATCCGAAGGATTCAAAGGCTCTTTCACTGCAAAGAATTAGCTATGTTGTAGGGATGGCATGCCTCACACATAAGTGAGTTGGGAGTTATGAGAATCCCAACTGATTCAATAGCCATGAAGCATATAGAGGATACATGGCCCGAAAAATTCAATAATAAAGCAAGGTCTACGACTTAGCATAGCCATGGATGGCGTCAACCGATATTCCCTCCAGAACACCAACCATTCTATTTGGCCTATAGTATTGATATATAACAATATCCCACCATGGTTTTCCATGAAGAATGAACATCTTATGTTGGCTCTCATAGTCCCCAGTAGAATACAAGTGAAGAATATGGATGTCTACTTACACCACTGGTAGATGAATTGAAGGAATTATGGGATGGGATAAATGTATACGATGTATCAAAACCCATCATAGCATAGAGGAGTTTTACGTTGTATTTCATATGTGCTTACACGACACATGATTATCCAGGCTTAGGATTTTTCTCTAGTAAATTTCATGTTTAATTTATTGATTTGCTTATATATAATGTAACAATATTTTTTCACATATTAGTTATTTAATTCATTGTAACAATATTTTTTCTGATCTTTATAATATTCTTTAACATGCCATGCATATTAATTAATGTATACAAATATAATCTTGCAGGTCTTGTAAGAAAAGGGTATTTTGGATGTAAATGTTGTGGAACTTCTCTGAAAGCTAGATGGTCCAAGGACCTACAAAAGCCAATGTATGATTGCTCCAGGATATTCCTACTAGTACAACACCCTTACAGAAGAGCAGCATCCACTTTCAATGGTAAATGAGAGAGAAACCAAAGGCCTCCAATAATGACACCAGCTGAATGGCTTAGAGCATATGAGAGAGAGAAGGAGAAGGATTTCGTAGAAATGTTTGATTCAAATGGGGAGCCTAAGTTCGATGATCCAGATTTCTTCAACACCTATGTTGAGAAATTTCCCATTGGGATGAAAAGGAAATCTATCTTTTATGATCTCCCATATTGGGAGCATATTAGTATTGCCCACTTATTAGATCCCATACATATATTTAAAAATGTTTCATCTTTTTTATGGAGGCACACATCATCAAAACAAAGTGACACATTGGTTGTTAGGAAAGAACTTATTACTTCAAAAACAAAAAATAAAAAGTGGCCAAGGCGATTAGAAAGTATGGGATTAGAGGCAAGCACTGGTCCCTCTAATTCACGGTTTTTCAAAGAAGGTGATGTCCCATGGATTTTTAAAAAATATTTTATATCTTTGGCAAAGGAAGTTATAATGGATGTGAGGATGCCAACTTCATACGGGTCTTCACTATGGCGCTGCTTGACTGTGGATGACCATTTGTTGGGGATGAAATCGCATTACCATTTGAATTTTCTAAGACTATGTATAATATCAAAACCATGATTTTATTATTTGTTATTTTAATAACTATTATCCCATGCGGGGAACATAAAACATAACTAATTTTGTATATTATCGCACGTGTTTATAACTTTGCAGTGTCATTATCCTTTGTTTTTGCATGGGTGTATGAAACATGAATTCCCTCAAGACCTAAGATGTGCCATATCTAAATTATCTGCATTTGTATGGTGGATCACGTCAAAGGAGATTCATGTGGCTAGAATTCCACGGTGGCGTCAAGAGATTGTTGAGATTGTTTGTATGCTTGAGAAGGAACAACCGAAGAGTTTCATGGACTTAGAGGTTCATCTTATAATCCACCTGGTATATGAGGTTGAAGTAGTTGGGGCTGTTTATTGTCATTGGATGTTCTTCTTAGAGAGGTACATGAAGAAAGTGAAAAGCTATATTGGACAATGGGAAAAACCCGAGGGGTCTATGGCAGAGGGGTACATATCGTATGATTATTTCTACCATTCCAATGAGTACATCAAGAAGTTTGAAAACAAACCAGGTGTGGTTATTTGGGATGATCAAATGGATGAAGACAAAAGAGAAGGAGATTTGCTCCAAACGAGTGGAAAAAAGTGCTTGATAAAGAGTAAGCGACTTATAATTTTTCAAATTTACAAAAAGTAATTAATATTCATGTTGAAATTTGATATAATGTATATTTTGATCTCTAAGTACTATATAATGTTGGTTTTATTTAATCCACGAATGCAAAAATTGATGCAATTAATAAATTCATTCTTTACAATTCTGAAGCGACACAACCGTGGGTCGCATTGTACGAACAAAACAGGATGAAATAAGATAGTGATAGGAAATAATTTAGACTGTTGAATGGTAGAATTTTTCCTTCTACCAATCATTAAAAAGAAAATATGCCAAAAATATGCCCGAACATTTGGGTTGCTGATTAAGTCAGAGAGAAATACGGTGCTACCGGTCATTACCTGCGTGCTGAAGAGGATGCACTAAACATAGGGATTGGGTGCATCAACTCAGTAATAATGTTTTTAATTTATATGTAAATTTCAAACTTATATTAAGACATCGACATTTCATATTTTAACTATTGTTGGATTATTATTTATAAGACACATGACACCATGATTTTTTTAACTTTTTAATAATAGGTGCATTTGTTCCCATCTATGTGGGCATATGGACACCATTTTTGCACAGAAAATGCTGATGTTGGAAACATCACAGAAGATGGTGGAGTGGAAGTCAAGTTCGATCAATCTAGTCAATATAGCCACCGTGATGAACAACTAGTACGAGGGATGTTAGGTTACGCCGAAAAGATACAAGAGATCATTGAAGTGGATTTTTCTTCTTTCCAATGTGTTATTTTTAGGTGCAAGTGGTGGGACACCTTTGATTGGAATAATGTAAATGAAGATCGCAATAGTATGTTGATATGTATGAACTCTAGAAGGATGTCGGATGAGGCTAAGGAGCCCAATGTTTTCCTTAAACACTGCAACCAGGTGTTTTTTTACCCAGATGTGTTGGATAAGGATTGGTGGTTCGTATTGACACATGACCCTAGATCAAAACATATTTTTGAGAAAAATAGTGTTATCATGCCATGTGAGCTAGAATATAATGAGGGTGATCATGAGAACCAAGAGTGATATGGTACATGTGTTATTTCATCAATATTTATGCTTTTTAAGATGGTTTTTTCAAAATATTAATATGATATGTATTTTGAATTAATGGGTAATTTGCGTTGTGTTAATGTTAAAATCAATAATTCACTTGATAATTTGGTATTATGTTGATCTCGAAAACAATAGTGTATTGTATAAATTAATTCTTTTTTCTGTATCTAAGATCATAATAAAATAATTATAATTCTAAAGTACATAAATTTATTTGCATTATTTTCTAAACTTTATTGTGTTATAATAAATCATATTATTCTAGATTTATTATTTTACAATTATTTGAAATTTACAAATTTACAAATTTACAAATTTACAAATTTTAATAAATTCATTTCACATCAATACAATTAAAATCTTACAAATATTTTACATACAATTACAATTATAATTAGAATTAGAATTAGAATTAGAATTTTACAATTTCACATACAATTACAATTACAATTACAATTTTAGAATTTTAAATACAATTAAAAATACAAATATTACAAATTTACAAAATCATGATCATTTGGTATTAAATTAATTAATAAAAATCACGTTCATGATAACCTTCGTACAAACATCATATTTGACTAAAAAACACATTAAAAATATCTAGTTGCATCATCGTGATTATGATCATCGAACAAAATAGAATTAAAATTATATATTAACATCATCAGTGCAAAAAGAACATCAAATATACATCTCATGCTATCACATACACATCTATCTGCAAGTTGCACACTAAATGAACATATCTAACATGACCTAAGAACACACACATCATGATGATCACCAACATGTAAATTAAGTACAACTGCAACATGAACATAAAATACATGAACCATATAATATATATATATATATATATATATATATATATATATATATATATATATATATAACTGAATAATGTTAAAAATATACAAATTTAGTATAAATTTCATGGATCACCTAGTGGTAGTACAACATCAATATCAGTACAAGTGGCCAATGGTCCAGCCTCATCTCCATGATGACTGCTAGTAGACGCTAGTGGAGGCTCATGCAAATCTGGTGTGACATGAGGCTATGAACGATCATGAGATGATGGTACGCTGCGCCTTGTAGACTATCCATCATGTGCTGTGACTCGATCGTAACGTGCAACAGTACTCCTCAGTCGTGTAAAAGTTGTCGTAACTCCTACGACATGCCGCATCAGGTTGTACATGTCACGTGACATGCCTCTCTACATCCATGATAGACTATCATTGGCCTCTATGTCTCTGAAATCAGTGGGCTTGGTGCCTGCCTCAACAATCAATGCAATTAGTTGGTCACCCAACTCCATCCTATATCTAGAATCACTAAGACGTTGACCGCGCACTGGTGCACTAGCAAGAGCAGGTCTCTGATCTGGACCAACCTCCTGATGATCCTCGATAATATCTGGCATGCACTCATCCTCATCATGAGGATCCACACTTATATCAAGTGGTGGTGGCGGCATGTCCTCGCCATAAAAGGAGCTAATGTCTGCAAAATATATACAAGTACACAATAATAATTATAGGATTTTATTACACAATTTAATAAAAACAAGTTAAAGAAAATGTTAGAATAAATTTAAATAAAATAGTAATATTACATCTATCATCTGGTGACTCATCAGCTGTGAAGAGGCTGTTGGCACACCCTCACCAATAGAACCCTACATAAGGATAGGGGACCAAAATGAATGGATGCTCATAAACAATGTCTAGCAACTCCAGTTCTTCATCTGATATCCTTGCTAGAAAAATAGTATCCTCCCTATTTGGCATCATATGCCCCCACATGTGCATACGTGCCTAAGTAATCAGCCTACGAGGCTGCCAAGGAAAGAAGGCCTCGTCTCTGGAAACCTCTCAAAAAATAAATGAAAAATATTTGAAGCAAAAGGGAAGTTGACCCTCCCTTGTGCATGAGCACGACATCTATCTAATGCTGTACAGAACTGCCACAAAAAACCGGCATTCCATCTGAAAAGTCGTGGCTGCTGTAGTAAAGAATCAACATAATATAAAAGCTCGCAACTAATGCATTTCCCATCACTGGTGTTGTGCAAAATGGTCGAAATGATAAGGGAGAGACACTGAACATCCTCACAACCAAATGCACCAATACGTAATTTCCCTCCAGCTACCTGAAACTCTACATGAGATACTATATTTTCTCCAATGTATCTCTGGGAGTAAACTAACTCACTCCCTACCACACAGCCAGCTGGAACCTAGAGGAATGAGGGAAAATTCACCCCTCTCCTGGATAGCCTTGTAATAAAATATACATCCTCCTCAGTGGGTGTGTACCACTGGTTGATACCAAGCTGGAAAGCCTATTGCGGGGCATTCCACCTTCAGATAAGATGTCTAAAAAACAAACTATGAGACTTTAGGGAAGTAGCCTCCTCACAGAACTTGAGGAGGCATGCCTGCCTAAAGAGTCCTTCCGTCACTACTGTAATAGGGTGAGGGTACGCATCTCTCTCCCTCTACCTTGCTTCCCACAAGTGAACCATGTTATACTATTCCGTGTGTTGTTGTTGTTGCTACCCCCCTTCTCTCCTTTCATGTCTTTGAATGATTGACATATTAAACATAATTTTTTATTAAATGACACATGTATTTTGAAATATAATTATATATTTATGTTTTGAAAAATAAATAAAATAAGAGTCGGTGTGCCAAAAACACATTCATGCACCAGTCCTAGTGCGTCACACCACACATCGCACTGGATACGGTGCACCTCATGATATCGACTACACCGGAAGCGGTGCTCCAGAATTTTTTTTTAGCCCACCGTTCACTATGCGTGGTGTCAGGAGGTTGGTGCGCTAACTTCACTATCCACCCGAGGCTTATAACTAAGTCAACACACCACCCTCCTACCACCGTACATAGTCGTTGGTGCGATATTTTAAGATGTCACACCGTTGGCCTAAAACAAATATGGTAAGCCATGCACTGACAAAAATAGTTGGCCCGGGGTGGTTATTTCAGTGAATGCACCGCTCCACCACAATTGACCTAGGTCAATGGTGCATCCAGATAGCCGACCGCAACACTCTTTTTAATGAAATTTAAGTAACATGGTGCACTTATGGTATCTGCCCCGGAATCCGTGTGGATTCCCTTAGCACTAGTTTACCTGCATGAACCATTGAAAGTGTCGAATTTCTATTCTTGTGCACTGAAAAAATTACCTGCCTCGAGGCTGGTAAGTCCGTCATTCCACCGAGTTTTCGCAATACACTATTGTCAATGGTGCAGCTTGGTAACCGACCGTACCACACTTTTTAATTTTTTTTAAAATAACATGGTGCGATGTGCGGTACCACACTAGAACTAGTGTAGATACCGTCAGCACTGGCTGTGGTGTGGCTTGTAAATTTACAGACAACACCACAAACTAGTGCGAGCCAAATGGCTCGAGCGCACCACGTGACAATTTTTTTTTTTTTAATGGTTAGTTTTAAGTTTTTTTAAAATTATAATCTACTAAAAGGTTTAATTATGGAAAAGAAAGATAAATACTTGTACATTTACCTGTGGAGCAGGCATATTGGTTGTACAATTTTCAAAAGAAAATTTTTCCACTGTTTTATAAAATTCAAGCTGGAGGATTGGTGGCAATGCACAGCAACAGTGCGTGCAATAACTGCAATGGGAGCACATATGTCATTGCGACTCAAACAAGGATAACTTACACCGGTGCGTGAGAGTTCTGTAGCACTAACAAAAGTGAAAATTGTGGTTTTTTTTTTTCGTAATTTTTATTATTATTTAACCCTGTTCTAGTGCACGGGGTTTTTACTGTGTACTGGTGCATTTCAACTACCACCGTGGGAAGTTTCTGTTTTTGCGCGCATTTAGGAGGCACCGGGGTGGCCTTGCGGTAATGCATCAGTTCTCTAAAGTAATAAGATGCACCGGGCATGTTGTCCGATGAACCAATGATTTGTGCAGTTTTTTGGCCGTAATACTTTTTTTTTTAACCCTTCTCTAGTGCGTGAAATTTGGGGCCCCGGTGCATTTTGGTCAGTTTGCATCGGGAAGTTTCTATTCCGTGTGCTTTTTATGAGACACCGAGGCGGCTTAGAGGTAATGCACCAGTGCTCTACAATAATAAGATGCACCGAGAATGTTGTCCGGTGAGCCAATGATTTCTGCGGTTTTTTGGCCGTAATTTTTTTTTTTTAACCCTTTTCCAGTGCACGGTATTACTGGAGACCTAGTGCGTTACAATAATTATGCATCGAGCGGTTGCTGTTCCACACGTTTTTTAGGAGACACTGGGGTGGCTTTGAAGTAAAAAATTAGTGCTCTACAGTAATAAGATGCACTAGGAGCGTTGTCCGGTGAACTAATGATTTCAACGGTTTTTTGGCCATAATTTTGTTTTTTTTTTCCCTTTTCCGGTGTGCGGTATTACTGGAGCCCCGATGCATTTCAGTAATTTCGCACTGGCCGGTTTCTGTTCTGCGCACTTTTTATGAGACACCGGGGCGTCTTAGAAGTAATGCACCAGCGCTCTGCAGTAATAAGATGCGTCAGGAGCGTTGTCTTATGAACCAATTATTTATGCGGTTTTCTGGGCGTAATTTTATTTTTTTAACCCTATTCAAGTGTGCGGCACTTATGGGGTCTCGGTGCATTTCATTCATTCTGCACGACATGGTTTCTATTCCGCGTGATTTTTATGAGACACTGGTGTTAGTATGAATTCTTCGTCGAAGTGTACGAAAAAGAACCACTTTAGCTACGCATAACTAATAGCCCTAACAACAATAATGGCTGCAAAACATCTTCGGATCTGCAATTAGTAGTTAAAGTGCTGCAACAAACAGATCTATAAATGGAAAGACATTAAGCAGTAAAGTAAAGAGTTTGCTCCATGCATCCAACAGACAAGACAAGAACACGATTTTTGAATGAATTTTTATATTACAGGGCACCTGGGAGGAAACAAGAAGGTGTATCCAGATCTCCTCAATGGGATAGGTTCTTTGTAGTCCTCAGCACTTCAGATCTAAGCTTTCTCTCTCTTGTAGATGTAGAAAACCCAATGTAGAAGGTAGAGCTCAATGGGAGCAAAATGGCGGAAAAATGAGACCAAGTGTATAGATCCAGAGTGATCTAATAGGCAACAAAAGGTGAAGAATGATGGGGAAAACCCTCCTATTTATAACAAATTATTGGGTCATTCTAGATCTTGGTGCATGATTAAAATAATGTTAACCAAATCTAGATCCACCTTTTATGGAATATTTTATTATATTTGTTGGAGGGAAAAAGTATTTGACTTGGGTCAAATCCCTTTATTTGTTAATAATAAATAAATAAATGATTTATTTATCTTTTAAGGAAGTGGTTGAAGGATAATTAAATAAATAATGATTTATTTAATTATTTGTGGGTGATTTGGTCATATTTAACAAGGAATATTATCTAAATAAGATTTAAATAATTATTCCTAGAAAATAATAAGATAAATAAAGGTTTATCTAATTAATTTCTTTGTTTTTAGGTTAAACATGACTGGGAATAATAATTAAATTATGGTTTAATTAATTATTCCATGAGGAAAATCAAACAAATATAGGTTTGTTTAATATTTCCTTTTGGGGTTTCCTAATTTAACATAGTGGAAGTAGTTTTACTTAGGGTAAAACTGGTCTTACATGGTGTACTTGGGTCCATCTAATGATAAAAGGTTAGATGACCAAAAAATGGTGTAACAGATTGCCCCCCAGCGTGCGAGTGTCAGGAGCAAATCGTATGACCGAAGTACGTTGTAAGAATACAATCACTAGACAACAAAAGGGTATGTCAGAGAGAGAAGTGGGAGGTAGATAGTGTGCTGAAGGACTAGACCCTGAGGAGACGAGACTCGCAGGTGCAACAAGTCTCTGTTATGAGAGGGTACCTGTGCTGAAGGCGGCGGGGGGAGGCATACCTATGCCCGCCGTGACAAAGTACAAAAGAATAGTGTGTCCAGTAAACAAGGGACCGAACCATAGAGTACAGCTGGCATAATCAAGGGCCAGATAAAAATACAATGAAGAGTCTCACATACATGCTGTGCCTGGGATAACAGCCAGGACTAGTACAATAATATCTGAGTACATGAGATAAATACAACCCAAATGCCCCTGTAAATGGGGAAGGGCTCACAAAATCTGACTGATACATGCAAATCATAGAGGTGCTGCAAGTGGCTAAAGCCAACATCATCAAAATCTGGAGCGGCATCAAAGGCTGCAATGAAGAGGTCATCCGGGCATGTGGGGGGCTACCTGCAGGGCCACCCCCTCATGAGGGCTGAGACATCTCACACACGCCAGGGAATCATCAAGAGCTGCGGGCGGGTCCGCCCCGAATTTGTCGATTATACGGAGTCTACGTCATGCGAAAGGGCGGGAGAAGACGATCAAGTCAGGTACAGAGGCACCGAACAAGAGTGGAAGGGCGGAACGAGGTACACCGCCCTCTAGACCTTATACACGGAATAAATGTGCGTGTCGACGGAAGGGAGGTCCGCCGTAGGTGAGGTAATGAGAGATCCTCAACTAAGGCACGAGAGAAGAGCAATAGAGCGACGGACAGACTGACACTAATGATGATGGTGGCAATGGGAAGGATGGAGTGGCGAATGGACGACTTCCCTTGTTAGAGCATAAAGGGCATGAATGACATGGCAGCGACTGACACAATATCGACAGGGACAGGGGACAGTGGGGCTGAAGGTCATGACATGCGACACAAGAGAGGAACCAAGCAAAGAAGAATGGAGGGCTATAGTGGGGTGTAAAAGGACGCAGGATAGACTCCATGAATGCAATGATGACTCAACTTGAATGCTCTAAACAAGGGCGACTTGATAGTGCTGCCACACAGTGAAGGCCCCAATGGAGGGCCATGGAAGCATGAGTACAAGGTGGGCACTCATGACGAAAATCGACACGAACATGGACAAGTAAGGGAGCGATATGGTGCCCCAAGTACAAGTGTTGTAAGTGAGGAAATTCGATTTTAAGGAGCGGTGAAGTGACCCTTCGTGGACAAAATGTGTTCGGGTGAAGTATCAAATCACCAAAAACTAATAAAAACCCATTTGAGAGCTCGGTGAGATCTGACCAGCGGTGCTGACGGTTCGTCGAACGGGGCTACGGTGTGGTCGCAGCAGTCGAAAGAAGAAACAGGGGTTCTCTTTTAATGAGGTATTTTTCCCTCCAAAATCATTCATTTGCTATTGTTGCTGTGGTGAATGTGGAGAGGAGAGAAGGCCTTAAATCTTGCGGCGAACGTAGCGGACAAACCGACCGTTGGAATCGAGATCTGTCAGTTGGAGGTAAGAGGCCTAACCTTGCTCTTGCATTTTGAGGGATTACATTTGCAGTTTAAGGCCCAAAACCCCAGAAACAGCCCCTCCTTCATCTCTATGGCCGGGTCGCACTTTTTGGGGCAAAAAGTGTGACCCAGGACGCAGGTATTAGGGCAAAAAGTGCGACCTGGTCCAGAAAATGGCAGAAAACTGCGACCTGGGAGATGAGGGGGGTTTGGTGCTGTTTTATGGCTGGGAGTTGGGTTTTGGTGAAGTAGGAAAAAGGAAAAAACAGATGCTGGCTATCTAAAAGAAAATAAAACATGCATTTCAGAGGGGAAATGCTAAGGGTAATATTTCTTAAGATAGAGTGCATTGCGAGGGTTAGGAAGGGGATGGCCTTCGAAATCCTCTAAGAGGTATGCCCCTTTTGCTAAGATCCTTACAAATGATGTAAGGGCCTAGCCATAATGAGTCAAACTTCCCATGACCTTGGTCATATACTAGAACAAGGTCGCCTTCGCGAAAAGTGCGAGGCTGGACTTTTCGGTCATACAGAGCTTTGGTGCGTTTTTTGGCCGCTTCCATGGTTTGCAAGGAAACACGGCGGTCTTTGGAGGCACGCTCAAGCATGATAAGTCGTTGTTCTAGCGGTGGGGTGTCAGGGAGAAGTTCAACGGCTAGTTGTAGAGAAGGAATTTCACCCTCGATTGGTAAGACAACCTCCTCTCCAAAAACGAGGTGAGGAGGGTTACGGTTGGGGGGTAGAGGTGCCCCCAAGCATGGTGTGGTCATGCCAAAATGTATTTAGAAAAATGGGAATCTAAACACATTTTAATGATGTGGTGTGCCATTTGTTCTGGTTCTGGTTATGCAGTTTGAGAAAGGAAATGGAGGATTACCAATCTCTTTTGGTACTACATATAGGGATCAAATGGACTTTAAGTTTCCGAATTGGCATACCTGGTGTCACTATCCCAAAAGGAGGATTTGGAGATAATGAACTGATGCTCTCGTAGAAAAGCTATAGGTTGGTCAATAATAATGTCTAAGAGACTGGGTTGCTGATGTAAGATGAGGGAACGATAAGGGTTATCATCCCGAGAGTGATCTGAAGTGATATGGGACTCTAGAGGTTCTTCTAAATGTGGAAGAATACGGGGTCTAGAGTCAACACGACCAGATACACTAGGAGAGTGGTGGAGAATGGCTTCTCTTGGTCTCTCAAATGTGGGTGCCCCCTTACCCAAACATTGGGTTTTGATGTAATGGCCACAAGGTGGTTGTGGTGTCAACGCATGGGTTCGATGTAAGGGGGAATAGATAAATTCAGGGGTGGGAATTTCTTCCATAATGTCGTTATCGTGATAGAAGATGGGGTGACTGGTGGAAGAAGAACCACCTGACATGGTGAAGTGGCCTGAATCATCATCATGAGAAGAGAGGTTCACATGCGCATCGTCACAATGTGTGACCGAAGAGTAAGTAGATAAAGGATCTACTGATGTTGAGCCCAAGATGACCGCTGAAGGGAGGTCAAGCGAAACAACAGGGGAGGATTCAGATGGAATGTTCCCCAAGGGTCTCATGGATGATGATAGGTAGAAAATGCTGGACGAAGGCTCCGTCATCTCGACATCAGGAGGGGGAATGTCAATGGGAGCAGTCATATCTGGTAGTTCTGCTGAAGCAGAATGCGCAAATATGGGAGAGGTGTACTCATTGCGCTTGGCCTCGAATTGGTGGACCACGGCAATAGAGGTGCGGAAGTTCTCGAGGCGGGGACAAATATGGGTGTGATGGCCATGGAGATCACACAAAGCACGGGGGTGGTTGGTGTGAATAGTCTTGGGGTTCTTGGCCGCGGTTGTGGAAGGAACAGAGGCTTCTGGGACCGCGGACTCAGGGAACGTGACATTAACCATGGGCTTTAGATGAAGTAATTCAAGACAGGTATGGGAGGCATGACCGACAACATCACACAAAGCACCCTGGATGGTATGCTTTGGAGGCTGAGGAGGAGCAGGGTTTGTCGGGGCAGCCTTGTCCTTTGATGCCCCCTTGCGAGCTTTGCCCTTCTTACCCGAAGCGGTCGCAACAGGAGGTGGTTCCTGTTGAAGTGACTGAGGCAATGATGCAACGACAGAAGCCATGGGGACCGGTTGAACCGGGGTCAAAGCGATATAAGGTTTGGGTTGACCAGGCAAGGTGGGGGCTGGAGGATCAAGGTACCAAACGGGAATCCCAAGTGTCAAGTTAGGAAGAGAGAGGGTGGCCATGACTGGTACCGTGTACACTCCTGGTGGGGGAGCGAGGAACGGTATCTGACCAGAGGGGGCATGGCCAGGTGGGACGGCTCCTAAATGGCTAAGGCCTGGAGGAACCGTGCCAGGGGGATAAAGGGGCTCATGACTACCAACTGCGGGTGAAGGGCTAAGAGCAGGTTGCGGAGGGCAAGGTTGCTGACTAGCCGAAGCAGGTTGCTTGAGAGCAGCCCGAGACGATTGCATCATGCAAACATTCGATGAGCTGGGGTCAGAGATAGGAGGAGGGGGGAGACTAGGAAAAGTTCCAAGCAGGGAGGAATCCTTGTAAACGCCGGGGGAGACACTGGTCAAGGAGTCGACGGTTTGCTTGTTGGCTATAGAAGAGATGGTCGTCTCAGGTGAGGTCTGAGATTTTGGCTCATGATATGTCAATTGGTCAATGGTGACTATCTTCCCATTATGGGGGAAAGACATCTTGCGAAAGACCGCGGATGGGACAGCGGACATAGCATAGGTGTAGCTTCGCCCCAAAAGAATGTTGTAGTCTAGTGGGGCGTCAATGACTTCGACGTCAACGCAAACAGTCTTACCGGCGAGTGTGATAGGGAAATTACGGAACAAGCCAATGGGCTGGGAGGCATGACCGTCCCACGCTCTAAGGGTGATCGTGGAAGGGGCCAGCTCAGGGGATCCGAGTTGCTTCCAAACCGAAGCGGACATCACGCAGGTGGCTGCCCCCTCGTCAATGATACACCGGGAAACGATGGCGTTTCGTATTTTGACTGAGATTTGGAAGGCGACGGAAGGAGGGAGGGGAGGGTGGTCCGATTGAGTGGCGTCGAAAACAATCATCTGGTCGTCAGCAGGATCTACAGCGCCCACGGCAGATAGTAGAGCCTTTTTTTGGGAAGGGCATGACTGGAGGAGTTCCAGTGTGGAAATGACAGCAGGGGACTGCGCCAAATCATCTACTATGCTATACGACTGAGCGGCTCGACCGGAAGCGGCATTTCGGCGTAATGGTCCCTTTGGAATCTTTGGATGAACCTCAACTTTGGGTTGAGGGATGTGTAAGGGGCCATTGGATGTCGAAAGAGGCTCTGCTGAGAACTTTGAAGAGGGCTCGGGAAGCGGTGGCCCACGGGAGGCTTGGGAGTCCCAGGTAGAGGTCACAATTTGAAGGTGGAGTCGACGGTGAGGCAGAGCGTAGTAATGACGTGGGCGGTGGGCAGCGAAGTTGGCCGAGAAGGGGAAGGTGGAGTGGCCACCTGTCCGTCAGGTGGTTGGGTAGCCATGAATCCCTGTTGTGCATCCACCTGCGCTTGAGGGGGCGGGGAGCGCTGTTGCAGGGGTTGAGAAGGCAAGGGAGGCGAAAGTGCATGTGCTGGAGGAGTTGGCGCGCCAGGTTGTGGATAAGGGTAATGGTTAGGTTGGGCAACATTGAGGTAAGCAGGAGGTTGGGCAAAAGGATGAGGCATGCCGTATCCTGGATGCATGCTACCGGGAGGGGGAGAGGTGGAAGAAGTGGTGCCCCCTCCCCCAGGAAAACCATAACTCATGTGAGGTTGAGCGGGTGGATGAGAGATGGGTCCAATGATACTGTTGGCGGCATGAGGTGCCCCCGGTGTATGGGCATCATTGGGTGTGGGAAGATCAGGTAGGACAGTAGGATCATAACCTGTCTGAGCGTAGATCAGGTCATACTTTAACGCCATTTGGAGGGCATCTTCTTCGGTTTGAGGAAAATGGGATGCGACATCTTTCCCGATAGGGGACAAGAGAGATCTAAGGAACCAGTCCATGTAGACACGGTCTTCGAAGGGAGGAGATTGGCATAAGCTCAGTCATCTTCGCCATTCCTGGAAATGGGTAGAAAGGCGGGTCGAAGAGGTTTGCTTGAAGGAAGTCAAGAGTTCGATACCAGTGTCATAACGAAGGGGAAGCTGGAAGTAAGATAAAAAGGCCCGGGCAAGAGTTGCAAAGGTGGTATGAGAGGAAGTGGGCTGGTCAACATACCACTTAGAAGCTTCGCCTGTAAGCGTGCGTTGGAACAGTCTAAGACGAACAGAGTCATCGATAATGGAGGTAGATGAACACCACATGTGGAAAGATCGAACATGATTTGAAGGATCTTCTCCAGAACGACCTTCAAACTTTGGGATGTCGGAAGGGAGCTTTGTCGGCATAGCGGGCCAACTAGCATCATGATGTATAGGGTCGTTTATCAACCGGTCCAAATCGGGGAGGCTGAGGCCTGCCATCGAGGAGGCACCGAGGAGCACGGGTGAGCGAGAGGTAGTTCTGTGGTGGTTACGCTGGTAATCAGTCCGTGGGGCGGGTTAAAGCTGATGTTGGGCCCTGGACCGGACATAGTGGAGGTGACGGGGGGGAAGAACCGAAGGAAAGAGGCAAGAATGAAGAGAAGGAGGCCCGGCTCGACGATGGTGGGACGGAGCAGGTCGATCGACGGGCGAGGTGAAGGCCAAGGAAGATACGGAGAAGATTGCAGCAGGGCGCAATGATGACGGGGAAGAAGAGAGAGGAAACCGACGAGGGCGAAGAGACGAATCAATTCAGGTCAAGGGCGAAGGTGCGGTGAGCGATTGATTTTAGAGTCTTTACTGGCGGTGTTAACCGAACGCTTCTTCACTTAGGGTCGGTGTGTGGCGTGCGTTAATTTTAATTTTTAAACCCTTCCGTTTTGAGAGCAAGAAAAAGTGTGTTGCGTATTTGAAAATAAACCTACGGAGAGCAGAATAGGATCTTGAAATAACAGAAAAATAACAGCTACGTATGCATCTATCTAACCCAAGAAGGTGGGTCTCTCAAAACTATGCTGAAAAGAAAGGGAAAAACTATGTAAACACACACAAGGGAAGCTCAACAGATCTAGGGTCAAAGGGGACAGAGATCTGGAGGATAAAGCTGCAGATAAGGGGTGCAGATCACAGCCAAGAGACAGAGGCAAGGTGGCTGGAAAAAGGGAAATCAGCAAAAAGCCGGGGGGGGCAAGGCAGAGGCCTTTAGGGGAGGTCCAAACAAAACGACAAGAGGTGATTTGAAAGGAAAAAAGACTGAATTTCAATGGATGCGAGTAACGAGATGCGGAAAGAGGGGGGGTAGGCACAAAGCCAGAGCGGTGAAACAGTGAAACTCTTCCACAAAAAGTGGAGGGTACTAAGCCCTAAGTGAGTTCCCACTTAGATGAGTAAAAACGAGATCAGATCTTGGTCGAGGCGGGATGGGGCAGAGGGCCGGAAAACACGGCGAAGGCTGCGGCGAGAACCCCGAGAAAAATTGCGGAAAAATGCGGAAAAGGCGGGTCGCGGGGTTCGACACACGATGCGAGTTGGTGAGAGCGAGGTACAGAAAAGGGTACGTCCGGTCGCAGTTTTGAATAAGGTGCGACCCTCGTTGAGTTGTTTCGGCTGATTTTTACGAAAAGTTGCCGTCTCGATTCCGGCTGATGGCCAGCTTGCCTGCAATAGGGCCAGAAACACACGGAAGTTAGAAATTTTAGGTTTTTAGGGTTTTATGTGAGAAAAATGACATGAAAAAAGAAAAACTAAGCAGCTAAAAAAGAAGCCCTAGGGCCTGAAGTAGCTGGATATGCAGGAATATGAAAAACGACAGCGGTCGTAATTTAAAACCCGTGTGGAGTCGCCATTTGTTAGTATGAATTCTTCGTCGAAGCGTACGAAAAAGAACCACTTTAGCTACGCATAACTAATAGCCCTAACAACAATATAGGCTGCAAAACATCTTCAGATCTGCAATTAGTAGTTAAAATGCTGCAACAAACAGATCTATAAATGGAAAGACATTAAGCAGTAAAGTAAAGAGTTTGCTCCATGCATCCAACAGACAAGACAAGAACATGATTTTTGAATGAATTTTTATATTACAGGGCACCTGGGAGGAAACAAGAAGGTGTATCCGGATCTCCTCAATGGGATGGGTTCTTTGTAGTCCTCAGCACTTCAGATCTAAGCTTTCTCTCTCTTGTAGATGTAGAAAACCCAATGTAGAAGATAGAGCTCAAATGGGAGCAAATGATAGGAATGAGACCAAGTGTATAGATCCAGAGTGATCTAATAGGCAACAAAAGGTGAAGAATGATGGGGAGAACCCTCCTATTTATAACAAAATATTGGGTCATTCTAGATCTTGGTGCATGATTAAAATAATGTTAACCAAATCTAGATCCACCTTTTATGGAATATTTTATTATATTTGTTGGAGGGAAAGGGTCCTTGACTTGGGTCAAATCCCTTGATTAGTCAAAAATAAATAAATAAATGATTTATTTATCTTTTTAAGGAAGTGGTTGGAAGATAATCAAATAAATAATGATTTATTTAATTATTTGTGGGTGATTTGGTCATATTTGACAAGGAATATTATCTAAATAAGATTTAAATAATTATTCCTAGAAAATAATAAGATAAATAAAGGTTTATCTAATTAATTTCTTTGTTTTGGATTAAACATGACTAGGAATAATAATTAAATTATGGTTTAATTAATTATTCCATGAGGAAAATCAAACAAATATAGGTTTGTTTAATATTTCCTTTTGGGGTTTCCTAATTTAACATAGTGAAAGCAGTTTTACTTGGGGTAAAACTGGTCTTACATGGTGTACTTGGGTCCATCTAATGATAAAAGGTTAGATGACCAAAAAATGGTGTAACAACTGGTGCTGACAGGTTGACACGCACTAGTGCTGTTACTTAATAAAAGGCACCGGGCGAGTGTGTACAGAGCGCACAGTTTCTAGTGTGCCAATGTTTTATGCATTTTTTTTTACTTTATTTTTTTTATTTAACCATCTACAGGTGCATGGGTTTTATGGATGCCCTGGTGCGTTTTCTTGATTCCACGCTGGTGTGGAAGTTATGTAAAGTACTGGTAATCTACAGAATTACAACGCACCAGGCATGTGTTGACGGAGCGCACGGTGTTCGTTGTGCCAAAATTTTAACCGCACCAGTGCTATGTCGTCTTGAACACGCTGGTGTGTTTTTAGGTGATAAGAGCACTGGATGAAATATATTCGCAAAAACCTCTGCCAACCAACCTCCTCCAGGGAACCTCTACCAGAAACAGATTTTTGGCGTATTTTTATAAGGCGTTCCTCAAAAACATCCGCTAGAGGGTCTTTTCCTTATAGTGAAACTTGATTGCATGTCGGCAAAGGTGGAAGTCACAAATTTTAAGTCATGCATGGCAAAGAATCTAGCAATGTAAAACATTTGGCAAGGCACGGACCTATAACATGGTTAATTCATATTTTAATTCTCTTTTATTTTGATTTTTTCTTCATAGTTATCATATACAGATTCAAGTCCTCTTCATATACTATTACATTATTCAGGGTTTTGAGTCAAATTTAATATTTTTGGGCTGATATAATTTTAGAATGGAAGAAGTAAAGAGAACATTTATCGCTTCAATTCATAAAGAAGGATATATTCATCCTGATTTCTTGTGGAAGTGATTTACTTTTTATTCCTTGAACATGAAACATTTCTTTCTTTTATTTTACTTCTTGTTTTAGTTTATATTAAGAAAACAATGATTTTGGGTCAATAAGATTTCAATCGATTCATCTTCTTCATACATTTAATTCTAATAAGAGGAAGAAGTTATCTTTTATTGGAGAGAATTATATTCCTCATGTAAGATTAAATGCAATTCTCCAACGGTAATTTTTATATACCCACTTTCATTTATTTTCATTTCTTTAATTTTTGTTGAGTTTAGTTTTTGTTTATCTGATATTGTATTTATGCGGGTCTTCATAAAACTTTTCGCACCTCTACGAGATCAGTTGTCGAAGTTCATTTTCTTTTTGCTATTTTAGATTCTTGAAAGAAACAGTAACGATCCTCTTCAAATTAGCTAAAATGGGGAGTTTCTAAACCTCTAATCTATTTTTAAGCATTAAATTCATTAGAAAATGGTTAAGATGCTTTTATGCAAAAAAAAATTTGAAGAAGGAAAATTTGCAACAAACAGAGACTTCTCATTCAACGTATTATCTATCATCACTTCTATTTACCCTCTACATTTTTAGAGTCTCATTTATTATAATTCTATAAGATAAAAAAATTTAAATCTCAATATAGGAATGAACATACATATGCTTATCTTCCTTTATAGTCTTTTGTTGAGAAATTTATAGAAGAAGTCTTATTGGAGTTTATCTTTTAATTTTTTAATTTTTTTTAGTTTTTTCTTTCTTCATTTTTATTTTCACTCACTAATTTCTTTTCTTAATTTACTTTAATAATTCTTTTCCTTTTACTTTCAGTTTATATTTTATTTTGGTGACTTTTCCATGATTTATGTAAATGGATTTTTTCTTACCTTACAGTTGTTGACAAACATGGGAAATCTTTTACTCTATCCATTTACGTGAATTTCATTTATCATAAAGGGATATCTTTATGGAACCATACAACCATCTTTCTTTGAATATTTTTCATCGAATAACACACATCCTTTCTAAGTGACTGAGTTTAATTTTTCAAGGAAAGAACTAATTTGAGTTTAATACAATGAATCCGTTCTACCCCTCCACGTAAAAAGGATCTGATTGATAGTTATAGAAAAATAATTTGGATTAAACATTATGGAAGTATTGTGTCCATTAAACATAAATCTCTATTACCATCCCACATCTTTCATTCAAATACACCATATACTAAAATCTTGAAAATGCACTAATAAAAAGGGTGATTAAGAGAGGAACAATGGGAAATACAAATAAACTCGTCGGGGCTATGGATGCTTGCTGGCGGCTGGAATAGGCTTGTATGACATAAAAGAAAACTTCATCAGGGTACTATTCAGGATCACTGGTAGTGAAGCAATGTCAGAGAGAATAATAATATATATATATATATATATATATATATATATATATATATATATGCTTTATCAGAACCTCTAGTCTCTACCTTCTTCTATATTTCATATGAAGTAGTCCTAAAACAAAATTTTCCCAAATTTGGATTCATCACTTTTACTCAAATCTGTTTTATGTACTTATCATTGCGAACTCATATTTCTTATTCTATTTATGTGCGATCTATGGAAATTTTTTACTGTTACACAATTTCGTAATTTCCATTATTTTTAACCTTTGGGTAAATTAAAATTCATTATCCTTAATCAGCGATAACTGGTCCTTCTCCTGTGTGTCTCCATTGTTGTATGGAAAATCCCCAAGACCCCCCATTTTTGAATTTTTACTTCGAATATTGGGGACCCTTTCTATTAATTTTTGGCCAATAACCTTTTAGGATTTTGATTAAGTTAATTATTTTACAATTTTTTCCATTTTTTGATTTTTGTCGGATTTCTATTTTGATTGTGTCATTGAATCCATTTTTTCACAAGATTTCGAACAACACTTGTTTCGTTCCATTTGGTCAACCGGTTTGTAAATCACTCTCTTTTGAAGTTTGATAAGTTTCTCGCTTGGAATAACAAATTTATAAAATGTACCAATATTTCAATTTCCGTAGTATTTATTGTAAATATTAACTTTTAGTTCATTTTTACTATTTCTTCCATTTTCACTAACGGTCCTATAAAATGACCCAGCTAGATTGTACAATACAAGAAAACATGTTTCGGGATCTTGGTAATTTACTCCAACTTGTCATTTTAAAACAAATTACCGAAAGAAAAACCCCAAAATTGAAACATATCTGAAATCCAATTTGCAGGATGGTTAATTCCACATGGGCCCCACATCACATCCCTTCTCCTCCTCCCAATAGAATGCGATCGGAAATTCTTGCAATAAAATTTTGTGATATCACATGTCGTTTTTTCACTCAGGCAACTCACTTCCACATTTATGATTTTGTGATTAGGAAAAAATTCGGCGTAGTAAAAACAAATTTATATAAAGTTTATAAACTCCTTATAACTCCTGTGACGTCACCTCCATGACCTCACATCTCGCATCATAAAGAAATTCTCATATCACAAGAAATTTCTCGCATCGTAAAAATTTATGAGGGTCCGTTTTAAAATTTGTGATGATATATTAATTGTGTTATGCGATGAACATGTATTAACTCCCTTCTCATATATTAAACTTCATCATTTCGTGTTCAATTCATTGAGTTCTTAACAAGATTTTGAAATATGGTTATATTAAAATATAAATAATTATATTTTTATCATAATATAAATTAAATTTTAACTGTAATTTAATATTATAATTTTAATATAATGAAATTATATTTTAATTAATTTATAGATTACATTTAATTAGTTTAATTTTATTTTCATTCAGTTTGTTATTAATTAAAATTAATAGAATAATTATTAATTAATATTAATTAATAGATAATTGTAACTTAATTTAGGATTTGATATCTTAATTTAAAAATTTGGATTTCTAGCCCAAGCAACAAAAATTCCAGAATTCTCGAAATTTTAATTCCTTAACTTTGGAAGCTCATAAATGGAGTTGTACTTAGCCAAATGGGACTCGGGATGGCTCATTGGATAGATACAATCATGGAGATTATTCCTGAAGTGGTTTCATTTCCTTATTTTATGATCTATTTGGTCTAAAACTCAACATAATATAAAACTTAAATTTTTTAAACAAAACCAGTTTTATGAGTTATCTTTTCTGCATTTTCATTTTCCCACAAATTCTTCTGAGTGCAGATCCATTCATAAATGATATCCTCTCCCAATCATATCATCACATGAATCAATAGAAAGCTTATGTTTCCTTTTCAATTATTTATTAATTGGATTTTTTATTTTTTTTTAATTCCAGTTTTGGCATTTTGATTTTATTTTTGCATTTTAATTTTTTTTTCATTTGTTTTTGGAGGAAAATAGTTGAATAGATGAGGAAAATAAGATCTCAATCAATGAAAATGCTAAAAAATTGAAGAATATGATTTTGAACCAATGAAAATTGATTGAGCATAACCACTATTCAACAAACTTTCTTATTAATAAATCCTTTTGTAAATATTATAAATAGCAGATTGTAAAATGTAATAGAGGCTCCTCTTCTTTGCAATTATAGAAATCTTGAAGGCACTATTGTTTGGAGGATTTAGAGGTGTAGGGTAGAGAAAATAAAACTCATATCTGAGATATTATTGAGGATTCTCTTTTGCATTCTGAATTATGTATGGAGAACAAAGTTTGTACTTCTATAACTCTTGTTTTACAAGAATAAATTCAAGCATTATAAAGGACTGATTAGAGACCTGAGTGAGAGAAATGGTTTCAATAAATTGGTAGTTATAGTACTAGTGTTTTAAATACAAGTTTCATTTTATGATAGCAGAAATGTGTCATTTTATTCATATTTGGGAAATTTTGTCGGTATGAGTAATTCACCTCAATTATATGTTATTATTTACTCTACTCTTATGAGTGGAATTTTGATGTCTCAGTAACTATTTAGTCATAAATTTGTATTTCAATATTGATTAAATAAACAATGTTATGTTGTGAAATTTTTCTGCATGTTATTGTTTAATTATTTAGATTATTGATTTAACAAGAAATATCATTTTTGTGAACTATTTCCTGAATGTTGTTGGTTGATTATATTAGTTAAAATGTCTTTGAATATAATGTGTTTTGGTGTACATAATGTTAGTTAAATGAACTATTTCATTATCTTGATATTCATTATAAGCCAAATATATTTAAATTCCAATCATTTAAATATATTTCTCTCGGTTGGGTTAGATCTATATTTTCCTAATTGAGATAGGATTAGGATAAATTTCCTTTTTCTTGCATTTTAGAATAATTTTTCATTTTATATTTAATTCTACATTGCTAGAATTTCTCTTCCCAAAGAGGAAAAAATTTAGTTGTGGCTTGGCTAAGCCCAAATTAGCTTAAAGATCACTCTCTTGCCTAATCAACAAGAGAAATGATCTGATGTCTCTTTCCCATTGGTAGCCAAAAGTTATAATTTAATTCATTCGAGATTGAGAGAAGGTAAGTGGACCTAGTTAAACGAGTCGAAGCCACTATTCGAAACAGAAAAGGAGTTTCTTTAGGGTCCCAACCGGGTGGTAATCCCCCTATTGTTGAAATTAATTTCAAGGCTTCAACATAAACCACTCTGAAGGTAAATGGATGGATGATGAGTAGTATTCCCCCTCTTGAATATTATGTCATCTTGAAATCTCTTTCTTTATATCCCCTCCTTGGATCTTCCTTAGTAGTTTCCCTCACTATATATTTCGACTCTACAAACAACTAGTCATTGATTTTTCTTGGTTTTCTAAAATTTTACTTCGATGGGACCTTAGAGGGAAATCCGAGAAAATCAGGGTATGGAGGGATATTTAGAGACTGAGGCAGAGATCCACACTTCATGGTTGCAAGCTCGCTTGGAATAAGCATCAACAATGCGAAATAACTCTTTGCACTAGAAATCTAAATATGGACACCTATAGCTACAATGTTTCCCTAGACTAATGGTTGAAGGGGACTCTAGCATTATGATAAAATAAATGGATATTGTCCAAAAATACTATCTTCCAGTTGGCGTCTTCGATCCTACATAGTCAACATAAAATTATTGATTCAATATATCTTGGTCGTCATCCCCATTCATGTCAGATGGTCTAGTAATCAAGTGGTGGAGAATTTTTCCAACTTTGGTGGTGAAGAAGCGAACATCTACATGTCATCCACTTGGGTCAATCTGGAGTCCTTAAGGTTAAAGGAGGAGTGTGAAAATTTAATTAGAAAGGATTTGAAGATTGAGGAAAGCTCTCATTCATCCACCGCTATAATCTACATAAGTTCTAAACGAATCCTAAGTGTGTCAAGAGTATTCATG
Organism: Pinus albicaulis; assembly: GCA_034641835.2. NCBI lineage: Eukaryota > Viridiplantae > Streptophyta > Pinopsida > Pinales > Pinaceae > Pinus > Pinus albicaulis. The sequence goes on along the minus strand of CM076577.1, from coordinate 340,231,856 downwards.
ACAACGCATTTTTTTGTCAAGCAGTGAAACTCGAAAGCCATCTAGAGGCTCCAAGTAATCATACAAAGTTAGTTTTGAGTTTCACAACAAAAAATCCTTCTTTTAGCACTCGTAAGTTATCACCCCTTCTCTTATGTGGTGCTAATGCTGTGAAAATGTTTATGTACCATATTAAAAATAAAATATATCATCATATTTGATAGACAAGTTAGCACAATTCTTACTATGTGGTGTTAAAGTGGAGTAATTTTTTATTGATCTTAACAAAGTCGTGTATATCACATATATTTCAAGAAGTGGTGTATTCTAGTTTGGCAAGTTCTATAAAGTTTGGTAGCTAACTTTTTGTTTGTCATATAGACATGTACAAGTGGATTTATTTATGTCAATTTCCACCATAAACATAAAAAAATTACAAATATTTATTTTATGAATATATAAATTAGGATTAAACTCACAAATATTTATTTTGTAATATTTTTTTGTTTTATTTGTTTTTCATGTTTACATGTAAAACTAAAATTCATTTATGTAAGTTTGCACCATCAATACAACAAATTCAAAGTCACTGTTTTATAAATTTTTTATTTCAATTATTTACTTTTTATATTATTCTCATGAGAAAATAAATACAAAAAACCATATTAAGTAATTATTTATTTTATGAATAATCCATTTGAGATAAATATTAATTTTTTTATATTATTTTCATCTCAAATTAAAATAAGAGTGAATCCATGGAGGTGGGTAACTCATTTTTGGAATAACTTGTGCTTCAAAGGTTGAAAATGTATCTTTGTGAGTGTATTTTTTAATCCCTCCATAAAGCTCTTAAAAGGTCCATCTAGGGAAAAATAAAACCCTTGATTCAACTACATAGCTCCATCGTTTTATGGAGGTTGATGGAGACACATAGATTGCTAGAGCTATAATATGGACCTATTCCATTAAAATATTCTTCAATTTCTCTTATGTGGTGCTAATGTTGTGAAAATGTTTATGTACCATATTAAAAATAAATTATATCATCATATTTGATAGACAAGTTAGCACAATTCTTACTATGTGGTGTTAAAGTGGAGTAATTTTTTATTGATCTTAACGAAGTCATGTATATCACATATATTTCAAGAAGTGGTGTATTCTAGTTTAGCAAGTTCTATGAAGTTTAGTAGCTAAATTTTTGTTTTACATATAGACATGTACAAGTGGATTTATTTATGTCAATTTCCACCATAAACATAAAAAAATTACAAATATTTATTTTATGAATATATAAATTAGGATTAAAATCACAAATATTTATTTTATAATATTTTTTTGTTTTATTTGTTTTTCATGTTTACATTTAAAACTAAAATTCATTTATGTAAGTTTGCACCATCAATACAAAAAATTCAAAGTAACTGTTTTATAAATATTTTATTTCAATTATTTACTTTTTATATTATTCTCATGAGCAAATAAATACAAAAAACCATATTAAATAATTATTTATTTTATGAATAATCCATTTGAGATAAATATTATTTTTTTTATATTATTTTCATCTCAAATTAAAATAAGAGTGAATCCATGGAGGTGGGTAACTCATTTTTGGAATAAGTTGTGCTTCAAAGGTTGAAAATGTATCTTTTTGAGTGTATTTTGTAATCCCTCCATCAAGCTCTTAAAAGGTCCATCTAGGGAAAAATAAAACCCTTGATTCGACTACATAGCTCCATCGTTCTATGGAGGTTGATGGAGACACATAGATTGCTAGAGCTATAATATGCACCTATTCCATTAAAATATTCTTCAACTTAATGATAGGGTTTTATGGATTCATGGCATTGATAAGCCAAGAGTATTGCACATGGTATAGTATGGTTTTCATTTTTGTATTATACTTAGTATATTTTTTATTATTTCATTACATATATGTATGTACGTAATTTTATAATTTCTTATTGTTATTAATTCTATACATTTAATAGTGTTTATAATACATTTGTATCTTATTTATTCTATAATATATATTACTATATATTATATATAGAAAGAGAGGGGTTTTGAGAGAGAAATTCGAAGGAGAGAGATAAATAGGTAGGAAGAGATCGAGGGAATGAGAGGGATGGAAAAATAGAGTGAGGGATAGTGTATGATAGGGAGGGAGGAATGGAGTGAAGGAGTGTGATGGAAAGAGACATGGATGGATGGAGAGGGAAAGGGGGGAAGGGAGAGTGACAGAGAGATGGAGACAATGTGAGGAAAATAAAAGGGGAATGGGTGGAGAGAGAGAAGGAAGGGGGTGGGTAGGAGAAGATAGACATGTGTAGAGAGAGAGAGAGAGAGAGAGAGAGAGAGAGAGAGAGAGAGAGAGAGAGAGAGAGAGAGAGTTCGGAAGGTAAAATGATCTCTTGAAGAATAATACACCTAAATACTAGCACACATACCAATGCAAGGTGAAATACATATTGATCTAGTGCATTCTCATTGAATAAGGAACACCTTTTAGTATCACACAAGTTTCAAGATAGAGGGCTTGGTCAAGTTATCTTGTAGTGTTGATTCTAAATAAAATTACTAACTATTTACAGTGCTACCTTAGCTAGCTAGGATCTAACAGATAGGTTTGTTTTCACCGAAGTTAATTCCAAGGAAGACACGTAACTCAATTAGAGGTGACACATACATTTATGATGAGGAATGGCTTAGGTGTTATGAAACATGTTCATGTTCCATTGAAATTCAAATTTCCCTCATTTATATCTCCCTTAAAAAAATTATTCTGTAAAATCGCTTATGTGATTTGAAGAAATACAAAACATGTGCATGTTTTAAAGAAATATAAAACACGCTCACAATTTTTACAAAAATAAATATACCCCCCCTATAACACTAATTCCTAATAATCAAATGACCCTTGGATCACATTCCCCCAATCCTCTCAACTTCTAGATTCCTTTATCATGCGTATAGTTTCGTCATGAAATGGTGCACATAATTTGTGAGCTTTCAGATCATGCTATTACATTTACTGGTCTCCTTGTTGTCTTTTGCAGAGGCTAGAAGAGCCATAGAAATTTTCTCAAGCGTCACTGAGATTTCTTCTATCTTCATGCACCACATTATTATCCTTCCATATTACTAGGTTTCCATTCTACACTTTCATGACCCTTCACTTAGCCTTCATTCCTTCCTTCATCGAAATATATTATGTTCTCGTGCATTCCCCAACCAGCATAGAAATATCATAGTAGTGGGAGATCTTAAAATTCGATAACCATGGCCTTTATAGAGACATAATGCCTACCCATAGTATTAGTTTTATCATCAACGTATATTCCTTTTATCAGCAAAATTTGTTGGCCTGTAGTTTGAAATCATGACTTGATGACTAGTACCTTAATCTATTGGTTTCCATCATCTACAAATCTCCTCTAGCCTCCTAGAAGTTGGCGGAAAGAGATTCCCTAATGAACCTCCCTAATCGGCCCTTTCCAATAGTTTATGGCTTATTAAATCAAACATATCCTTTCGCTCCATATGATTCATATTCGAATGACATCACCTTAATTTCATGCTCCTCAAAACTATCCATTAGTTTCTATGGTTGGCTTGGAAAACACCTACGAGAAATTATTCCTCAAAGGGGATATGACTATATTCACTTCCACATGATTGAAGTGTTTAGTTGTATGACATTATGTTGATGTCACTATCTATTGGCTCTTTTAATTCACCTTTCCTCTTTGTTTATGTCACAATATCATCAAGTCCGAATATCGACACTTGTTCATTGAGGGAGGCAAATGATTCCTCAAAGGAAATTTTTTATGGAACTTATTTGATGCCTTTCCCTACTTTAACCCGCTAACAAAAATAAATTTTAAGTACTACATTGGGTCTAAAATAAATGCCCCCTAACACTTAAATGAGTTTTTTTCTCCCTTGAAAAATACCTTTCCATATGGTCACCATCTTATTTTCCACATGGAACTACTATGTCATTGCATGACCCATATTTTGGGTCCATGTGTTGTTTCCTACTTCTTCCATGCATCCTCTGCTAACATGACCAATTAACGTATGATTCCCATCTATATGGTATTATTCATATCCATCACCATTTCTCATTGGTGTTTTCCATAACGTAGGGGTAATGATTCTATGAATAGACTACTCAATGGGTAAACTCCTCAATTTTTGAGTTAAACTTCAAAATCCTGACTAAAACCATTTTTAATTCATCATTGGGTTCAAGACACAAATTTTTTCACACTTGATTGATTTATTTCCCATGTTTTCAATGCAACTCATGTGCCACACAACTACCCCCTACTCCACCATGTTGCACTCCATGTCACATCCTTGTAATAACACTAGCGCCACATATAAAACATATAACAAAACCATGTGTCTTGATTCCTTGAAATTACTCATTGCATTATCTAAAAAAATAACCAATCCCATCAAGAAATATTACTAAAATAAAAAATATGAAATATCCATTATCACCCAAATATCACATTGGAGGAAGGGTAAGATAATACTTACACTTTCTCCACATCCTTAATAATATTATCCTTAAATAAGGGTAAATTTACCCTTCCACGTGATCCACCTCATTAATAATACTATTATGAAGGGAAGGTTGGTTGATCCTTCCTCTACATGAATCACGACCAAAGTTACATATTTGAGGAAGGGTTGGTTGACCATTCCTCTTCATTTGAATCTTTGAGAGTATTATCCTAGATGATGTATTACACTATTTTTTATATGATGCACCTCCATAATAATACTATCCTGGATAAATGTTTGGTAGAGCCTTCCTTGACATATATTATCACAAAAAGAATATTTTGGAGGAGGGATCAACTAACCGTTATAATTTTTCTATCTCCTTTAGAATGTTATGTTGGAAGATGGGTTGGTAAAATCTTCCATGTTATCCATCTCATTTATCATACTAGATTAGGTGCAGGATCAATTGACCCTTCATTTACATCAATCAGAAGTAAAATCCAATATTTTAGCTATGGTTGGATAACCTCACTTCTCCACCTAATTTCTTGAGATTACTATCCTACATGAGAGGAGGACCAATTATAACCTAGAATATTTATCTAATATTATAATATTTGAGGTTATTAACATGGAGTAAGCGTATATACCAACCGTTCTAAGTCAAGGACATTATTTTTCCCTTCCACTTTCTTTTCCTCCTTGACAATATTGTCTTAGAGGAATGGTCGACCAACCATCCCTTCGAATATTTTTGAAGGATTATAGTATTTTATGTCATTATAAATTTTTAAGGCTTTTTTTAACCCTTATAAGTGATCAACATCCTTAGACATAATATCATAAAGGAATTTTTGTTTGATTCTTCCTATAGATTATGAAAGAGGAAAATACCATACCTTCAGAAGGGTTAGCCAACGGATCCTGTTTCTCATATTTTTTAATAAAATACTACCTTGGTTGGAGGGTCAACTGACCCTTCCATGTTTCAATATACCATTCCTTTATGTGAATAGTATTACCCTAGATGAAGTGTTAATGAACCATTCCTATGCATGAATCACTGCAAAAATATCATATTTGATGAAGGCTTGAGCAATGCTTCCATTTGATTTTCCTCCTTGAGGGTATTTCTATATACAATAGGTTTACTAACCCTTACTTGGTATATTTATCTATGCTTATATGATTTGAGGTTAGTATTGTGTAGTAAGGGTCAACAACCTCTTTTAAGTGATCCACTTCCTTATTCATACTACCATGAAGGAAGTGTTGACCAATGCTTCTTCTATATGACAAGTGAGGTGAATAAAATATTTTAGGAAGGGTCAATTAACCATTTCTCTTTCTCATATTCATTAATAAAATACTATCCTAGTGGAAGTGTGAATAATCCCTTCCAAATGATATACACCTTTTATCACACTACCTTGCGGGAATGGTCAATCAATCTTCCATCTACATGAATACCATCCAAAAAACCATATTTGAGAAAAGGGTAGCTAATCCTTCCACTTGATATATCTCCTTGAGAGTTTAGTGTTTGTATAATTGTTGGCTGAGACTTCCTCAAATCTATTTATGTAAATTTGAAAATTTCTTATTCTATATTAATGATTTCAACATGATGTCACTCCACATCAATGTAAAGGAAAATAAATTTACTATAATAGGAATATAGTAGGGATAGGTTTATGTTTAATCTTTAGGTGGAATGAAAGTTAATTTTTTAGGAATGTATATAGTTTTCCTTCAACGAAACTAATTTTTGAAGCTAAGTTGCATGGAGATAGACTATTTCAATGTTTCTTAAACCACAAAACCAATCATTCTTATTTTGAAAAAACAAACAAAAAAATATGTTGACAGATTGTTTAACCGAAGATTATTAAAGAATGGTGATTTAACATGATGCTTGATAAAATTGAAATAAGATGAAATCAATACCCCCATCAATATATTTTGGCTAAACCATTCTTCAATCATAATTAGATTTAAAATTTTAATGTAATTCACAACTATAATTTGAAGGATGGTATGCCAAGGGAAAATTTCTGTGTACAAACTAGTCATAAATCTTGGGACTCTCTTGATGAAGATAAAATGCAGCTTCCCTAATGCCTTGATTACACTAAAAATAAGTCTCACGACATAAAATATTGTGAATTTAAACTACTCTAATTATTATTCAAGACTATAAGGGAATCAAACCTATCCTTCTTATATCTTAAGACATAGGAATATAAGTTTTTATACTGGACATGATAATTTTTTTAATTATTCCATATCTCAAGATTAGGTAAAATTTTAGGGGCTAATATTCGCATGTGGGCTAACTTTTCATGCTTTTTCCAAACAAACGGTTCGCCAATTTATAGTTTTTTCTAAAATTTATTCGCTGAAATGTTATATAGAATATTATAAAATTCTTGTAGATCTAAGTATTTTTACAAAAAATATCCCTAAACATTTTGCAATTTGCATATTAGGGACTAGTAAGATTCACCAACGCTTCTAAACTTTAAGATAAACTTCTATCCTTAAATTTTTCCCCGCTCAAGATATATTTCTTGGAGTCTGAGTCCTTTTACTTCATCCAATTCCACACAACATACAAATATTGTAGTTTCAAACGAATTTAAAAAAAAAACCCAAAAAAATGCCAAAATATTATATAGAATATTATAAAATTATTGTAGATCTAAGTATTTTTACAGAAAATATCCCCAAACATTTTGCAATTTGCATATTAGGGACTAGTAAGATTCACCAATGCTTCTAAACTTTAAGATAAACTTCCATCCTTAAAATTTTCCCTGCTCAAGATATCTTTCTTGGAGTGTGAGTCCTTTTACTTCATCCAATTCCACACAACATACAAATATTGTAGTTTGAAACGAATTTTTATAGAGGATTTTTACAATCATTTGAAAGAATAATTTTTTTCAAAGGAATCCATCTTTTCCTCCACTAGTTTTATAGATAAATTTTCCTTTATAGTTCAAATATGTAAAAGAGGATTTCTAGTGTTTTCGTTAGTGAGGAAAATGTTATACATCCAATATAAAGTCTTGAATTATAGGTTATGCTAAGTCAGTCTCTTAGATAGTGGAAGTATAAGTGAATTACACATCTCCTAAAGTGTCATACATGTAGGTTTTGAATTTAGAGGAAATTATCATCTATTTTTCAATTCCAATCAGTCTTGTGTGGTTTAAAATATGCCCCTTTGAATAATAATATGAATATTGAAATTTAACTCATCCATAACGTAGAGCCTCGTGATAGATTCATTTTGACACTTTGTTTTTCCTAGTTTTCCCCATCTTTTAAACATCATCATCAACTCAAATGAGAATCAAACTATATTTTTTTGACATGGTAAGGTATTTAAATGACATATCTTTCATATTAAATAATTTTCCTTATTACAGTTCATATTAGCTATGAAATTGACGTGATTCTACCGCTATTATACATTTTGGTAGCCATCTCCATGGTTCACTAGGTCCTCAAGTGCTAATTGAGCAAAGAAGCATGTAGACAGGTGGCGATTGATCCCTTCAAGGTTTTCACCCTATATATCTGAGCCAAATCACGAAGAGAACGATGTGATTGTGTTGTCAAAGGAGCAGGTCAACAACACAATGCTAAATAGGTGAGCCACAGTCCAAGTCAATCATGCTTCACTATTTTATTTTCCAAATACCAAATCGTGAAGAAGCACAATTATGTTATTTGTTGAAAGTTTAAAATAGGATTTGTTTATTAAAATATGCCTAAAAGCTCGAAAAAATTATATACAGAATTTTATAAATACAGGGCAAATAAATACCTAAAGGATGCAAAAACTGTAATGTGACTGTGAATTTTTAAAATCTATTTTTATTCATTTTTAATTGAAGGAATTCCGTGAAGACTTTATGCACAGCTAAATTTTGGGGTCTATCATTGAAACTACCTTTTTGTGGAGGGCCCCTGCAAACAAATAAGGTTTTATTTCATGTTTTTTATATACATGTTTTCATATATTTTGTTTATCATTTGATGTAGTTTCGGTCCATGTTTTCATTTCTTCAAATGTTGTAGTTACTTCTAGAATTCCACTTTAAAAGTTGAAGTATATGTTTACATATTTTTTCCCTTGTCATTTGATGTATATTCATCTTCCTTTCATTTTTTTAAAATGAAATGATTCATAGTTTTCTTCCCAAGAAACAACAATTTATTGCACAGTATTTTTATAAATTCATGTGTGATTTATATCAAGAACAATGAAAGAATTTTTTCCTATTTTGAGTGACATATTTTCAAAGGTACGAGTGATTTCTTTCCAAGGAATAGTGATTTAGTGATTTACTTTTGGCATATAAGTGAGTGTTGTTTAGTTTAAGAGTGATTTCTGCCCACAACAATAGTGACCTATTCATTTCTTTACACAGTTTCATTTCCATATCATTTCATTTCAAAAACAAAAAAAATGTCCAAATTCCTTTTGCTAGAGTTTAATTTTATCTTCATACATGAAACTGATAGAATTGTTACAGACTAAAAAATACATTAGTTAAGACTTCTTCATAAGATAGAAAAGCTTGCTTTAGTTTTTACAGGGTAGAAATAATGTTTATTTTTAGATCCTAGTTGTAATTTATATTTATTAATCTCACTAGGAACATAGGAATAAAACAATATTAGAAGTCATCTCTAAAAATTCAATCATCACACCAATAAATGAAGTTAAAAGAGGCTTCTAGAATTTATACTACACTTGCACTTGATAAGGTTACCAACTCCAGTCAATAATTTATGTGAGCAATTTAAGAACATTAAATTGAATAAACACATAATGTATTATAATGAAGAACATTATACCAACTTCTATATGTTAATGTCAAAAAAAAAGAAAATGACATAAAATAATGGATCGAAAATTATGGTGGGCACATAAAATAAAAGGAAATAGCACTTCCAATCTCTGATTTTGTATATAGACAATTTCATCATTGCAAATTCCTAATTTTTTTTAGGAATCCCACATTATGTAATACAAACAAGTGAGCCTTATTATGATAAGATAGAAAATAACTTATAACTTGAGCATACTATGAAATAAACATTGTTCACAAAAAACATGTGATTTTATTTTTACCTTTTTGTATTGTTTGATACAGATAATTATGCCATATAATTTTCAAAATTAGTAAATTAGAAAATAAATATAAAAATTGACAATTAGTAATTGGTTTCTACCTTTTTATAATATTTGATACACATAATTATCTCATATAATTTTCAAAATTAATAAATGAATGAATGAATATGAAAATAAACAATTAGTAATTAGAGATCAAATTAATAATGACGGTAAAAATTAACAATTTGATGTAAAATCAAGCAAAAATTGGCAATTTAAGAAAAAATTAACAATTGAAGATGAAATTCCACTACTTCCCTCAATATGTAAAATTTACAAAGGTTTCCCTCCATTTTTTTTGGAAACATAAATTCACACTCTTCTACCTTATATCCATCTCCAACAGATGACATGGTGGAGAAGAAGATGATAAGTACTTTCGCATTCATTTTATGTCTTTTCTACAGCTCTGCACTTCAATTGCTAGATAAACACATTCCGTACATCTCTTTTTCATTCTCACCTAGGTACGTAAATTACATACATCTCTGTTTCATGCCAGGTTTAGGAAAATCGCTAACCCTATCTATTTAACATAAGCATTATATTAAAAATTACATGTACCAAGTGAAAACCTCGAGGTAAATTGTTCATTAGAAGTATGTTGGGCCTAATTATTATTGCAGAACTAGATGATTGAGCTAGATGATTTTATGGTTGTCAGATGTATTTTTTTTACATTTAATTTTTTTCCTTTCCTGTCATCTTAGGGTTGAGATTATTTTATTGATTTTTACCCTTTGTTTTCCTGGCCGATCTTATTTGGTTGCAGAAAATAAGAGACATTGTAAGTGATGTAGAATTTCTTTAAAAGTAACCACTAAAATGGAAGAGTTGCTTCTTTATCTTACTATAACCGCTTGTTATTTTGTATGTTGGGGAAAAACCTTGCAATATGTATACATGATGGGATTATTTTAATTTCTTTTCATCGTTCTTTCTTAATTTCTGTGGGAGTTCTTGCTTACATCATTAACAGGTTAGAAAGAGGGTTAGTCATCGAAGAATAAAAGGAGACTCTATCATTGTTAAAGTTTCTTATCGTTTATTTCTAACCAAAATGAATGTACACTATACATACCTTACATAGCCTTAAACCTGTTTACACTGTAGTTCTTCTATATTCGGTTTCTATATTTAGCTACGTTAACTAGTTTCCATATCTGTCAGTTACACAAAGGCAGTATTCCTCTCCCATAAATTGTTTGCAACACGAAGAGATGAGATAAGATGCAGGAAGATAGAGAAAATGAATATACCTTGTATTTTATTATTATTTTGTGTGGACATACACATGTTTGATTCATTGATGAGATCATTTATATATGTCATCACATACTTAATTTTAATATCATTTTGAGTGCTTATAATCTTTGATATTTTGATTCTTAAATCAAACTGATGAGTGGATAAGTGAGGAGATTGGTCTTTAAGAGGATGGTGTGACCCATGATGAGCGAGGAGATGAAAAATATTTTGCTTCATGCTATGGTGTATCCTCTCTCACTCATCAAAATAGTAAAGATTGATTTCATCCTAGTACTGATTCAGAGGCATTTTTCACCTATCAATTTTCTTTTCTAGATAAATTCTCATAATATGAAAGAAATATATGCAAATCAATGTTTTAATTAATACAATTTATAGTTTTGTTGATCTTATCTTATATGTGCCTTAGGTAACTGTTTAATTTTATGAGAGAGCATATCAAAACGAACTTTGAATCATGCTTTAACCTTACCATATACTTGGTTAGTTCACTTTAGTTATTTTTGAAATCAATAGGATACTTTAGTTATGAAATACCATTAAATGCATAAACTTTTTATGCTCTATTTCAATTAAATTGAAGTTGTTTTTTGTTTTCTTATTTTTTATTTCATTTATGTATTTTTATCGATAAACGTGTGTTTATGAATTTATTTTTATGATTTTTCCATGTAGGCGGCGGAAAAAAGTTTTGAAAACTATTGAAGGATGAACATTACATATTATTTAAAATGAATTATCAGTTTCATTTTTGTTTTATATTTCATAATAAACAAATTTCGAGAGACCTAAGACATTTCATTATATTAAGAAATGAAAAGTGATTTTTTGATAATCAAAGTTGGAACATATGTATACATCTTAATAGCAAGAATAACATAAAATTTACATAAAGATTGTGTGGGTTGGCTATTTATAATTACTCTTGTGATCATCTCTACTTTAGTTGATGCATTTTGTTATTAGCCTCCTATGAAAAAAAGAAACATCTTTGAACCATTTTGTTATGCTAAATATTAGTTTCAATAGTTATACATTTTTCTATATTTGAATTATAAATTTCTTAACAATTTTTTTTTTATTCTCTTGATTAAATTATATCTTCTTTATATACTTTAATTCTTTTGGTTGTTGTATAGTATACTTCAAATTTTATCATATGTAAATATTGTTCTTACTTATTTGTAATTATTCATTTAATGTGAAAGATATACATTTAATATATTTTCTCATAACTAGAAAGATCTGTAATAGATTAGAAAATCTAATATATTTTAAATGTCATGCCATCTTGAAGTTTTCACTCAAACAAAATTCTTTGAGGCTTGGAATTGAAATGACACTGCTTATATCTTTTATTTATTTATTTATTTTAATTTTCAAATATTGCAATGATTCATGTACATGATCAATAACATGTTGACAAAAATGACCAGTAGTGATATTATGGATGTAAATTTATTATTCCTATCAACTTGGAATCGTATGAATGGTTCAATGGAGAAATTGTGTCATTACTTGTAATTGATACTTTCCATAATGCAGTGATCATTATTCCAGGAAGGTAAGCACAAGAAGCTACCATAGTCTTATTGTACACAACGAATTTAAATTTTTTAATGCAACTAGGGAATACATCAATTTTGTTACTACATTTGATATAAGTTAAACATGTTTAGGGTAATTAGATTTAAGCATAGAAAATGGTCAAAATTTTCTCTTTGGTACTAAAATAAAACTCTTTGGAGGATCCAAACTAAAGGACACATAGCTTCTAAATTATCAAATACAACTTCTTAAGCTATCTTTAAACCTTGGCAATATATAACATTTCTAAATAAAGAAGGTTATCTTTTTTTTTGCACCATTTCATATTTTATGGTGCTTTGCACCAAGTGCAATTTTGTTATAATAATAATAAATGTTTTTTTTGCACCAATTATTATTTTATGGTCCTTTGCGCCATATAAAATTTATTATTATAATAATAATTTTCATATTTTTGTGATAAATTTTTAATTTTTGTAAAACTAGTTTTGGTGGTTTGCATAACAATATCTTAATCCACGTCAGATTGGTTTATGGTGGTTTTCACCATACATAATCCTATGGCACATATGAGTTTAACACCAAATTTAATATTTTTTAATAAGTCCACTTTTGCACTAGAAAACATAGCACCACTTTTGTATTCCCACATTATCACTACTTTTGCACCACTATTTGAAAAATGAAGGTTTCTCAAATCCTTTACAAATAGTGGTGATAATGTGATGCTAAATGGCCTTTCATCTTGTAGTGCACCATTATTCATCAATCTAGAACATGGTTGACCTTAGTTGACCATGGTTGACCAGGTATTACGAAGAAAGATGTTTTTGCAATAAAAACAATTTTATTCCGTTGTTGGTCCAATATATCTAGTAGTAAACTAGGGTGGTAACAACTGATGTAACTTTGGCTTTCTAGATACCAAAAAACCCATTAAATTTTTTAACATTAATGATATTAACAACATTATTGTTTTTTTTGTAATCTTGGTAGGAATACATCTTCATCATGTGTAATATATCACCTTGATGGGGTGGGGAATTGAACTGGTGATTTCACATCAAGGAGTGTCTTAACATAGCACTCGATCACATACAACATCCCGTGGACATTAACAACATTATTGTTATGAACAATCTTAATTTTTGAAATAATGTTGTTATTTGTAATTTTTTTTTTAATATTGATGTAAACATTCTTGTCATTATTATTAATAATGATATTTTTTAAATTTGATGTTATTAAATATTATTATTCATTATACTAATAGTAATATTAATATATTTTTTTTCTAAATAACACTATTCCATTATATTGCACATACTATACATTTCGAGGTTGTCCTCTGGAGTTGCTATGCTAGCCAATTCCAGAGGGGACAAAGTTTATAAAAACAAAAATATGACCGCCCTAGTTGGGGAAACCGGTCAAAAAATTGTTTCCCTGTGTAGGGAAACCAGTATTAACAAAAAATAACCAAGAGATTATCGAATAGTTTAGAAAAAACATGAAAACTGAAAGGTGAATCATCACACAGAGGGAACCTCTCGATTTTAAGGCTGCATTGCATGCTACTTGTCATGAGGTGGAGGCTCTTCAATGATGAGACACCTGTAGTCATCCAACATGTCCTCGTCTTTCTTCGACTCCTGCACTTTGGGCTTAGGCGTAGTTGTGGAACGCATAGGGTTGCTGCTGCCTTCCCCCTTGTCATCTACTGAACACTCTGGACTGCCACTACCACTTCCTTCACTGTTGGAAGAATCCACTCCTGTTTTGATGGGTAACACCTCAGATTTCTAGGATTACTGAGGGGGATAAGGGGAAATCATATATTTCCTGATACGCTTTGTCGAACAAGAGCTAATAGTGTTGGATGGAGCTTCCTGGAAGTACACAGTGAAGGTGGCGGTGACCAGAGGGTGATCCAAGGAGTATTCATACTGAAACTGGTATGAGGCCAAATTATCCTCAGGAGGAGGGGGTGGCTATCCTCATGAATGAAAATGGGCGGGTAAGAGGATTGACCTATGCCAAGGTGTTGATGTCATCTCATCCTGTGCCTTTGCGACATATTTGAGCAAGAGGGTTTGAGTACAAGGGGAGAGGAATAAGGGTGACCAGAGGCCAGAGGTAGTGAGGAAAGCAAAGAAAGGTCACAGAGGAGCTTGAAGCTGCAACAGGAAGAAAGAGCCGAAAGGCTAAGGCTATAGGATGAGAATGAAAATGAATAGGTGAGGGGCGCCATGAAATAGTATGAGATCTTGGAGACTGGACATGCATAAATGCTGGAGGCAGAGGGATTAACCATGACGTGAGGCATGCAGCTGGAGACATCAATAGCAAACGGACGACAGCCATGCATTTCCATGTGGCTAGGCCAGATGCCTCACTGAGGAGTCATCATGTCCTCGTTCAAATCAAGCACCCACATTCGAGGAATATTAATATTAATATTAAGATGAACTTTTATATAGATTATTATTTAAATATTAAAATTTTATTTATCATATAATTATTAAATTAAAGTAATAAAGTATTAATGAAACATTATTGTTGTTATTGATAATATTATTGTTAATATTAATGTATTAATTATTATTATTATGCTTATGATTATTTAAATGTGATTAATAATATCACTATATTAGAATAGAATAAATTATTAAATTAATTTCATCAATAATGTTATTATAATACTCTCAAAATCACTTATGATGTGATATTAATTGGGATATTTTCTGGAGAAAGGATTGTGCTCATCACGCCTTTTAGGGTTTTATTTTTAAGGCGAGGCTGCAAATTTTGTTAGATGAGCATCTCAGCAAGATAAGTAAACACGACCATCAAAAGTAGTGCAATGAAGAAGACAAACATAATATTTTTTTTGGAAAATGACAGGGATAAAATGTGCTTTGCTGGGGAGATCTTTGGTTGTCACTCCCCTACTACCTATATAAACATCTTGCATGATCCAAATTTCATGGAGGTAAGGATGGGGGAGAAGACTACACATAGATGTCTCAGACCATCACAATTTATCTTAAATGAAAATGTGTAAGGTTCCTTCAGGAAGGGAAGGGGATGACTATCCAATGTTGGTGGTTGGTGGTGTACTCCACATGTTCTATCAAAGAGGTATGCTAGGAGATCTTTCCACCACAAAACCCTAAGGAAAATGTTGGTTGTGGGACAAAAGGTACCGAACATCACGTGTTAATCTCATCAACCTGTATGGGAGCGAAGGAAAGGAGACCTAGAACATGAAGGCTTCTAGATATTTTTGAAATACCCACATGAGAATTCCACTATCTTTTGTACTGTTGATTCAGACTCCATGCAAAAACTACAGAAATATAAAGAGAAGGGTTGAGTATACCTGCAAATAGCCATATTCTAATATATGAAGGAAATATCCTTGAGTATAACATTATATCAAAAAAATCTAAAATAATATTGAATCTAAGGCTACATGAAGGTGCCCCAATGTATAGGATCATGGGAGGATCTGTCTCCTACAAGGACATAGTGCAAGGGGCCTCCTTTCCTAATGATCAATGAAAATGCAACCCTATATTCCTAAAAAAATGAATGAAACACCTTCCTTGAAGCTCATCCTTCCTGAAGTAAAACAAATTTTTTTCTACTCTTCAATCTAAGGCTACAATATGTAGGTTCAATGCTTTCTAGCATAAATTTGATGCTTCACATTAGCGGGTGTATTCTTTTGGGACTCCCAACTGTGATATATATTTATGGTCTAAAGGCTTTTTTATTTTCCAATTTGATCCTTAAGATGATTTGAAGAAAGTTTTGAATGAGGGGCCCTGGTTTTAGGGAAAAGAATATGGGTGAAAATGTGAAGTTGGGTTACACTTTTTGCCATTTTTTGAGAAAAAAAATTCATTTTTTCTCTGTTCTTCAATTTTCTACAAGCCAAAACAATTTTTCTTTTCAGAATTTCATTTTGCGATAAAAATAAAAGTTTTCAGAAATTTTATTAGCTTTATATTACTTAATTTTTTGGAATTTTTTTATACACATTTAATATGTCAACTTAGCGTTTCTTTGAGTGTATGTTTTTAACAATAAAAGGATTCATAAAAATTCATGCTAATACACATTGGTGTATTATTTGAAAACTTTGTGTTTTTGAGAAACCAAATGTGTTACAACAATCTAGAGAGAGTCTAATTCAGTTTCGTTATATTTACGAAACAACCTGATGCATATCATAGTTACTAGAATTTTTTGAACTGCTCCAATATGAAAAAACTACATATTTTCAATATGTTTTAGGACGCACGAAATATCTTAACATATAAGTTATAAAATAAAAATCTAAAAACTACCCATTATAGATGATGAACTAGTGTAATGCACCAAAATTTATTCAATTTTTTTATAGTTTATTTTGGAAGATAGAGAATATTTATTTCACTGAATCATAATGACCTTAAGAAATTTTTTGCACCCATTTTAGTACAAAATTAATTAAAAATAGTAAATATTTATGAAATTCCATAAAAGTTATATTTCCTAAAAGTAGAATGAATTTTGAAAATTCTTGTCTTGATTCCGACAAATAGTTCGGAAAGTTTCATGGAGTTTAATCAGTCCAAAGTTGAAGAAATATGTTCAGAGCTCGACTTTGCATAATTGCAGACGTGTTAGTTTGTTCGAAATTTTAAAAAAAGTTTGGCCGAATTTTTCTTTGCTCTGACAGCCCGTCAAGTCTAATGACACAAAAGTTCAGCCGAATTTCTTACAAAAGTTTGGCCAAAATTTTAATTGGCTTTACGCCAGCCGGAAAATTCAACGAAGCCACTCCAAAAAAACATTTCGCAGAAATATAAATTGAAGTAAACGCATTCATTATTTTCACATAATTCGTACATTTATTCATTTGGTCTGATTTTCAAAAGATTTTTTTTGCATTTAAGGACTCTTTTTCACATAACACTCAAAGGAAATTTGTTGGAGGTATGTGATACAATTTTTTGATGTTTTTTGGGCTTCAACTCTTTTGAAGGTATTTTGCTTTTAGAGGTTTTGAGATTAATTTTCATGGGTTTTTTTTTTAAGGCGTTTTGTTTTTAGAAGTTTTGGGCTTAAGTTTTATTGTTTTTTTTTCAAGGTATTTTGTTATTAGAAGATTTGGGCTTAATTTTCATTGCTTTTAGAGCTTTTGGGCTTAATTTGAAAGGACATGTTTATGGATGTATTTTGTTTTTAGAGGTTTTTTGGCTTAATTTCCAAAAGACATTTTTTGGACTTTATTTCTAAAGGACTCTTTTTAGGCCTAATATTAAAAGGACATTTTTCGGAGGTATTTTTTTAAGTGATATTTTTTTAGACGCTTTTTGGAGGTATTTTTTAATGTGGCATTTTTTAAGAACTTGGGCTTAATTTTCAACGGAAATCTTTTGGAGGTATTTTTTGAAGTAACATTTTTTTAGGGTATTTGTTTCGGGTTGAAGTGAATCTTTTATAATGATTTTTAAAATTAATTTTTGTCTAACTTTTTAAATGAAATTTTTTGGAATGACTTGGAAGGAAATATTTTGAGCTTCATCTCATTTTTATAAGAAATTTTTTTCTCTGATTTTTTAAAGTAAGTGGTTTGGATTGAAGTATGTATTTTTTACAAAATTTTTAAAATGAGTTTTTTTTTGTTTAAATTAAAGATTTTGTTATGTTTTTTTTTTTTTAATTGAGTTTTTGTCTAAATTTTTTAAGGAAATTGTTTGAACTTCATAGTCAGTTATCATGGGAAATCGAAGGAGTTGTATGAGAAAATATGATCGAACAAGAGACCCTGAGGAACGTAGAGAACATGGGAGAGAATCTCACAAAATAAAGAGACAGGCACTCACAAATATTGAAAGGGAAAATCAACCTGAACTAGAAGTTGAAGTAGGTATGTAAATATAAATATTATGAATTTGATATTTAAAATTTTCCTAGTGTAAAATGTGAAGCTTAATTTTTATTTGATGAACTAATTTAAAAAATATTTTGCAATGTAAATAAAGAGAGATATTCCTAAAAACATTGATGATGAGATACAAAATTTTGAAAGAGAAATTGAAAGAGATATTGAACCAATGATTGAGGATGGTGAAAATGTTGAAAGAAATTCAAGTGAAGAAATTGAATCACAAGGTATGTATATATATGTTGAACATATGCACGTATTATTGAAATTATACATATTTATTAACTTAGTTATTTATTCTATATGTAAACTTATTATGTACTATTAATTCAAATATGTACAGATGAAATAAATGTCGATGATGGGATCTTAGAAAATATTGACACTGACACGTATGGAGATAAAAGAACTTCCCATGTTATACGATATTGTGTTAATCAAATTTTTCATACATACTTCACAAAGGAAAATGTGGCATTTCAAGCCCAATTGTTGAAATGTACCCTATCATTAAGGAAATTAAAAGAATCTACGACTTATTGGGTATTTGAAAATCAAGAAAAGATTAAAAAATGAAGGAAAATGTGATACAAAATACAAATAGTGCTATAAATTAAATTATAATATGTAGACAAAAAAATGTTTCAGTTGCACATAGAGTAATACATATGGCATTGGTTTCATCAAGTACTAAAGACAATCACTTAGTAAAATCTATGGCATGAGCATTAGGAACCTCACAAAAAACTTTGCACAAACATCGGAAATTTTGGTTTCCAATAAATGTAAATGATGAGTTCGCTTGTTGGAGAGCTACATGTAGGAAAACATACAAAGATAGACTTGGAAAAAATGTTAAAAAAATAATATATGAGTATTAGAAGAAAAATTCATGTGTTTTGGCAAATGTAAGGGATGTGATGTGAAGAAGAATAGCATGAAACCAGTACGAAATACATACAAAAAATTTCTTGGACACCACTTAGATACATTTTTTCAACAAGTTCAAAGAAGAGAATCATGAAATTGATGTCTCAATCAGTGCCTTTATGCAAAAAAAAACCATGGTATGTAAACCCTATCACTGTACGTGACACTTGTTGTTGTCGTTATCATGTGAAATTTTAGTTATATTATGACACATTCCTTAATTTTGGTAGAAAATTTTGGAAATATTCACCTCATCCTTCCACTATCTGTGATTTCATATCTCAAATTCTATGTGGAAGAGAAAGCGATGAATTATTTTACGAAAATAATTTTTTCGGTGGTAAAAAATGGGATGATTGTGGAAATTTAACTAAATTTCAAAACATATATCGTACTGATATAAACGATCAATCATTGTCCAAAATGAAATTGAAATGGAAGAGATATGAATATATCCATACATCAATTCAAGGTTCAAATAGTGCTAAAAGAATTGAATTACAAGAAGAAGAATTTTTTATAATAGATTTTTTGAGAAAATTTGAGGCATAAATCTATAAATATACCAAGAATTCCCATAGATCTCGATGGTAGGAATTTCAATTCAAAAACTCCCATGAATTTTTTCCACCAGGGACCATTTTGTCAGTAATTTATTTTACAAAAAACTACACATTTGTTCCAAAAAAAGAAATTCAGAGCGAATACTATCATTCTGACCAAGTCTCCATGCTCATCCATATTCTATATAGACATGGTGAACAAAATTTTGATCATATAGAAAGCACCAGTGAAAATAAACAAGCTATTAAAGAATATCACTTTTATATTAGTGATGATCGTACACACGATACATATTTTTTACAACACTGTTTTGGAATATTTATGACTCCTTAAAAATTCATGGAATAAAATTCAATGAACATTGGATATGGTTAGATGGATGCGCAGGTCAATTCAAATCTTCACGATCATTCTTTTGGTTGTGTTGTCTTCATATGAAAACCTGCATTAAACATTGTTGGAATTTATTTGAGACTGGTAATGGAAAATGAGAACATGACGGTGTACGGGCATGCATAAAACAAGAACTTTGAAGTTATCAAATGGACCCCTCTACAAACCTACTTTTGGATGCTAAAGAAGTTCTTCAATGGTGCATTGCTGCACTAAGCCATGCGATTAACTGATAAAGGGAAGTGTGAAGTTATATTCAATTCAATTTTTATTGCTTATCCAATTTTAAACAGTGTAAATTTATCACAATAATTATCTTTGATGGTATTTTAATATCATATTTACATTCTTCTTTCAGTTTTCCATATAGGTTTTTTTGGCATATTGGGGCCAAAGATCTAGATAGATCGATTGGAAATGTCATTGAAACAATAAAAGGGACTCGAAAATTTGATTCAATTAAAACAAAGTTGTCCACAAATGTGTTTGCATTGGATAAACGAAAATATTCTTTTTTTTTTCATGTTTTAATAGAAAACACAGAATCCAATGATGTTTATGAAAACAAAGTGTATGTAGAAGATTGGAAACATATAGAGCTAAATACAAAGGGGAAAATGTCCTTTGCAATGTTTGAAGAAATGAAATTAGAGGAGACTAAAATATCATCTTATGGTGATTGAGTTTTTGATATTGTTAGATAAGGTAACATTTGAATTTCTGGTTTTCAAGCTTGTGTGGCTATCATTTGATGAGGAAGAACCCGAATTTTCCACAGTGTCAGATAATAAATGTCGACATTTCGAATCTCCATGGAGATCCATCTTTAAGACGAATGAATGAAGAAATGAAGGAGGGACTTAGGTTAAATTTATAGAGTGAAGATTATTTTTCTAAAGAGCCGACCAACAATAATATCTAGGAAATTTATTTTATTTTTATTTAATGTTTAGTTAAATTTTTTAAAATAATTAATAAATTAATTCAATGAATAAATTTTTGATTAATAATGATGAATGTATATAATAATAGTATATCATCACTAATAATAAATAATACTACTATTTTAATTATTTATTTTAGAATTTTTAATAAGTAGTATTAAATAATTTATATTAATTCCTAGAATTTCAATAATTTATTAATACTAATAGTGAAGTATATAAAACATCTAATAACTAATAATAAAAATACTACTTTAGATTCTCATTTCTCAAAAAGATATATATATAAAATATAAATCTAACCTAATACCTAAAATTTTTTAAGTAATATTAATTGATATAAATTATAATTCCTAGAATTTTATTAATTAATAGTTTATGATTATAAAATTTTAGAATTAATTTAATGAATAAATTTGATTAAGAATGATGAATGTATATAATAATGGTATATCATAACTAATAATAAATAATACTATTATTTGAATTATCTATTTTAGAATATATATATATATATATATATATATATATATATAATCTAAATCTAACCTAATTCCTAATTTTTTTTATTAAGTAATATTAATTGATATATATTTTAATTCCTAGCATTTCACAAATTAATAGTTTGTGATTATAAAATACGGTTATCCATATTGTAAAATCCAATTTATATTTTTAATTTTGATTATAGTTTCTTAGTTTAGTATCCAAGGTACTAATAATAATTATAATTTATTAATTAATTTAATTTAATTGAAAATCGAAAATTGATTAATGAATTATTTGACTTTATAATTTTTCCTTTTTAATTCTCTATCAAACCTAGGTTAGAAAGCCCTAAACCCTAAAATATAATCGAAAAGACCAAACCTGAGGAACTATACCTAGGGGGCTGTCGAACTGGAGGAACAGATCTCACGAATTAGAGGACGCGAGCAGTCACTGATCTCACAACCTCCATCTCTGTTAAGGTTTCGAGAATGCTTTACAATCTCGATTGCCTCTCTAATTTTCCTTCTTCAATAGTGGTCTTCCCTTGCAATGATCCTGGCATCCTAGAGACGTAGATGGTGCTTAGTTTTTGTGGAGTGTTTAGCTAGGGCTGAGGTACAAGATCTTTCATATTTAATATCAGCACCATGTTCTTTAAGACGTTTTTACAACGACCACCATGTTTCCCCAATATAACTTTTCCCACATGAACAATCAATCTAGTAAACTCCTTTGAGTTGTTCATGCCTTGTATTATCCTTAACTGACCACATTCTCTGTCTCAATGTTCTTGATGCTGAAAATTGTGTGAATGTGTCTTTCTTCCTCATGACTTTGGCAATTTTCTCAGTAACACCCTTAATGTATGGAAGGAAAACCCTGCCATAGTTTTTCCGATTTTTCTGATTTTTCTGAGTTCCCTCGTGTTCGTGAGACAAGACAGAGCCTTTGGCTCTATGTATGGCTTTCCTAATATCATTCTCACTGTAGTCGATACCTTAAAATACAGATGTCAAGTGATACACAAGACAAAGCCTTTAGCTCTATGTATGGCTTTCCTGATATCATTCTCACTATAGCCAATACCTTTAAATACAGATGTTAAGTGATAGACAAGACAGAGCCTTTTTCTCTATGTATGGCTTTCCTCATATCATTCTCACTGTACCCAATACCTTTAAGTACAGACGTTAAGTGATAGAAAAGACAGAGACTTTGGCTCTATGTATGGATTTCCTGATATCATTCTCATTGTACCCAATAACTTTAAATACAAACATTAACTGATAGACAAGAAAGAGCCTTTGGCTCTATGTATGACTTTCCTGATATCATTCTCACTGTATCCAATACCTTTAAATAAATAGTTAGGTTATATTTAGATTATATATATATATATATTTTGATTCTAAAATAGATAATTAAAATAGTAGTATTATTTATTATTAGTTATGATATACCATTATTATATACATTCATCATTATTAATCAAATTAATTCATTAAATTAAAATTTTATTAATCATCATTATTAATCAAATTTATCCATTAAATTAATTCTAAAATTTTATAATCACAAACTATTAATGTGTAAACTTCTAGGAATTATAATTTATATAAATTAATATTATTTAAAAAAATTTAGGTATTAGGTTATATATATATATATATATATATATATATATATATATATATATATATATTTGAGAAATGAGAATCTAAAGTAGCATTTTTATTATGAGTTATTAGATGTTTTATATACTTCACTATTAGTATTAATAAATTATAGAAATTATAGGAATTAGTATAAATTATTTAGTATTACTTATTAAAAATTCTAAAATAAATATTAAAATAGTAGTATTATTTATTATTAGTTATGATATACTATTATTATATACATTCATCATTATTAATAAAAAATTATTCATTGAATTAATTTATTAATTATTTAAAAAAATTAATTAAACTTTAAATAAAAATAAAATATATTTCCTGGATATTATTGTTGGTCGGTTGTTTAAAATAATCTTCACTCTATAAATTTGACCTAATTCCCTCTTTCATTTCTTCATTCATTCATCCTGAAGATGGATCTCCATGGAGATTCGAAACGTCGACATTTATTATCTGAAACTATGGAAAATCCAGGTTCTTCCTCATCAATTTGGATTTCTTTCAAATGATTGAGATATATAAATAGATACTAAAATTATTTTAAAGTTAATTTTTCATGTTAGTTATGATCTAAATTTAAATATATAAGTTTTTTTATTGTGAAGGAGATGTTTTTGTTGTAATTGCACCTACTATCAATGATGAAAATCTGAAGTATTATTTGATCCATTGCATTGAATGAAAGATGAAATTATTAGACACTTATATTGATCACGGGTTTCCATATGAGAGAGGGTCTATTATACTAAAAGGTTATTTTTTCAGACAAACTAATCAAAGTGGGGATTTTTTTTACTTTGAAGACTCCGAACCTGATTTCATAAGTTGTCAATATAGTCACTTCATGTGTGAATCACACATAAAGTTGATAGAGGTTCAATTAAAGAAAAAAATTAAAATTAAGAAATGGAAAATGTAAAAATCCAATCATGAACGGATCATTGAAGATGGCATTCCATTGGATTTTTTTTATTGAACTGCCTAACAATTTCTTCTCTTTAGATTCATGTTTTAGAGCTTCCAGAACTCAACTAAAAATTGAACTGCATTGTTATGTTATATGTGCAAGTGTTTTAACATGTACATTGTTTTGGTACATGCACACTAGTATCAACTGAAACTAGCTTTTCTATGTGCATTTATGAAAAATGTTGCATGTACTGGATATATATGTTCTAGAATGCAATTAAATGAAAGTA
Organism: Pinus albicaulis; assembly: GCA_034641835.2. Classification (NCBI taxonomy): domain Eukaryota; kingdom Viridiplantae; phylum Streptophyta; class Pinopsida; order Pinales; family Pinaceae; genus Pinus; species Pinus albicaulis. The sequence continues at coordinate 340,207,197 of CM076577.1, read as the reverse complement.
GATTTTTTATGTGCATTGTTGAAAAATGTTGCACGTAATGGATATATATGTTCTAGAATGAAATTAACTGATAGTAGCTTTTCTATCTCCATTGATGAAAAATGTTGCATGTACTCGATATATATGTTCTAGAATGCAATTAACTGAATGCAAATTTTCTATGTGCATTGATGAAAAATGTTGCACGTATTGGATATATATATGTTCTAGAATGCAATTAACTGAAAGTAGATTTTCTATGTGCATTAATGAAAAATGTTTCACCTATTGGATATATATGTTCTAGAATACAATTAAATGAGAGTATCTTTTCTATTTGCAATGATGAAAAAAGTTGAAAGTACTAGATATATATGTTCTAGAAGGAAATTAATTGAAAGTAGATTTTATATGTGCCTTGATGAAAAATGTTGCACATACTAGATATATATGTTCTAGAATGAAATTAACTGAAAGTAGATTTTTTATTCGCATTGATGAAAAATGTTGCAAGTACTGGATATCTATGTTCCGAGATGCAATAAACTAAATGTATCTTTTCTATGTTCATAGATGAAAAATGTTGCACGTACTAGATATAGATGTTCTAGAATGCAATTAAGTTAAAGTAGCTTTTCTATGTGCATTGACGAAAAATGTTGCACGTACTAGATATATATGTTCTAGAATGCAATTAACTTAAAGTAGCTTTTCTATACATGCATTTATGAAAAATGTTGCACGTACTGAATATATATACATTATATAATGCAATTTTAAAATTTTATGATTGTTGCATGTACTTAAATCATTCCTACATGTAAATATATTCATGTGAACCTTTTTTTTGCTTGGAAAACGACAACTTGAATTTTAAAAGAAAATTTTTATATGATAATCACATGCCAAATGTAGTTCGACCATCCAAAACTTGAGTTTTAAAATCAAAACATTATATCACAAAATTACTTCAAATCCCAAATGTAGTTCAACTTTCCAATAAAAACAAAAACAAAACATTATATCATGCAATCACATGCCAAATGTAGTTCAACCATCCAAAACTTGAGCTTTAAAAACAAAACAAATTATAGTTCATGACATTACTTCACATGTGAAATGTAGTTCAACCATCCAAAACTTGAGTTTTAAAAACAAAAAATTATATCACAACATTACTAAACATACCAAATGTAGTTCAACTATCTAATAAGAACAAAACATTAAATATCACAATCACATGCCAAATGTTTTTCAAGAATCCAAAACATGAGTTTTGGAAACAAAAAAAATTATATCACAACATTACTTCAAATGCCAAATGTAGTTCAACTATCCAATAAAAACAAAACATTATATCATGCCAAATGTAGTTAAACTATCCAATAAAAATAAAACATTATATGGTGCAATGAGATGCCAAATGTAGTTCAACCATCCAAAACTCGAGTTTTAAAAACAAAACATTATATCACATTCACATGTACCAAATGTAGTTCACATAAAATATGTCCAAAATTTGTATCTCACAAGTATCAAGTATCAAGTATCAATTTATATATGACTGCATCTAGATAATACTATATATAAAAAAGAAAATTTATGACTAAATCTATTAAAAATATAATGTTAGACGTGCGTGTGCATCATCCATCAAATACATATGGATGTATTGTCTCTCCCAACAAAGTCACAATCCTTGAGCTATCCTACGAAGCATGGGGAACCTGTACACAATGTGTACCAAAACTAATATTTAATGTTTTAAAATTGATTAAGAATATACAGAAACTCATGTAAAGAAACAAAATGTAAAAAAAATCATGAAAACCTCGGGAGGCTCCCTCTCCATTTGTTGCTCGTATGCTAAAAGTTCCCCCACTGGAACATTATTTGGAACATTTTCAACGTCAGCTTGTACAATATACATGTACAATTATATATATATATATATATATATATATATATATATATATATATATATATATATATATATATATATATATATATATATATATATATATATATATATATATATTAAAAAATTTCAAATGAAAATGCATATATAAACTTATTTTCAATAATTAAAAAAAAAAAGGTTAGACAACTTGTTCAAATGGTTGAAATGTTGTGGATATTCCTATATCCATCATACACTCCATCGCTAGAGTATGTGGAGAAAAGAAACCAACTCTAGGAACCTAAAATTCAAAAAAATTAAAAGTATAAAATAACTCAAGATCTAGATCTCAATTTATAATAAAACTTTTAAACTTCAATTTATAACTTATAACTTATAAACATATATTTAAGTGAAAAATTGAATACTTGTGTTGGTGGATTTGACACGTCTCCTAAGAGAGGCTCCAAAAACCTAAAATTCAAAAAAATTAAAATAACTCAAGATCTAGATCTCAATTTATAATAAAACTTTTCAACTTAAATTTATAACTTATAACTTAAAAACATATATATTTAAGTGAAAAATTGAATACTTTTGCTGATGGATTTGGCACATCTCCTAAGAGTGGCTCGAAAAGAAAATATCCAAAAGCCTGAAATTCAAAAAATTTAAAATAACTCAAGGTATAGATATGTCATTTTTTAATGGAACTTTTTGAACTCGAATATATAACTTAAGAACATATTTAAAAGTGAAAAATTATTCATACTTGTGATGGTGGATTTGGCACATCTCCCAAGGAAGAATAAGGTACCACCATCCCTAAAACATCTGACAGAATCAGAATCTGTTAAAACATTTTATTATATATGTATAGATGTACATGTGTGCACAATTGTTTATTTTAAAAATATCTCATCATGTTTTGATATATATAATAATAGATAAAAAATAATTGTACATCATCATGTTCACTTAAAAAACACTAACATTTCCCAACATATCTTGATCATGAGAACCATCTTGATTGTTTTAACCGGAGGCTCCAACCGTGATATTAACATATTATTCATTCATCAAGTGTGACAACTGTAAATGGTGTTAGGATGTAATGATAAATTTTTGTTATATTAATGTATACAAATAAATATATGTATATATGTATTTATTACAAATTGTACATGTGTTAAAATAATCACCCTAACCATTAACACATACCGTTTCCATGCCCTATTGTTCATGAATAATTATGTCCTATGAACCATTGAGAAAATTATTTTCGTATGTTCTAAGATATTCAACACTCATGTTATCAATCTCTTCATATGTATAATACATGAAATTAGAACATGCATTCTCACGTGCTCTTTGTCGATTCATACAAACATCAACTCCACCCAATCCACTCTGAACATTGTCGATGATGGCATCTCTTTCTTCTCGACTAATTTAAGAAGTGGCATCCATCTTTGACCATAAAGTTTCGACACAAAGAGGTCAACTAACCAATGGTGGCTCAAGGCGAGGCAACTGAACATCACGCCTAACACCCCTATGGTCACATAATTGACCTTTCCTAAGACCAAAAAATTCAGAGAGATGGTCATTGTAATTGGGTTTAATTTGCAAAAACAATTCTAGATAAAATAATTTTGTGAAATAGAGCGGAACCTCATCGTTCCATGGGAGTCTTCCATAGGGCACAAGGTGTCTATCATAAAAATAAGGAGCTATATGAGGGTGCTTGAAATATTGCACCTTCAACAACTTTTTTTTAGCCCTTCTTTGAAATTAAACATAGACTTGGCCATTTCTGTTGTAAATTTTTGTTTAACAACCTCCCATGTATCGTGACCCATCAGTTTTTCCTTCCTTTTTCTCATCACTTATACAAAAGTATCAGTGGTTCACCCAAGCTTTAGTTACACATCTACTAGTTGACTTAAAGATTGAGTAACTATTTCCAAGCTTTGTCGACTCTCAGTAGGGAGAGTCAAAGCCAGGAGATCTCTCTTCAATTTTGCATGAATATGTTGACGCCTTTGTAAGTTGCATTTTTTCATGTTTGATTCCTCAGTTATATCTAAAATTTTAGATGGATAAGTTGTGGTTGGTGTACAAACTTCTTCTTGAATGACATGCTCTTTCCTACGTCTTTTTCGAGCAGCATTTGGAGCAGAATTTTCGGCCTTTGCATCAATATATAAATTTTTTTATATTAAAAAAACACATGTAAACAAATTTTTACATATTGAATGAACTAGACCAACCCTGTTGAGAACTAGAACGACCACCGTTTGGTTGAGAACCAACACGACCATCTATTGATTGGCCTCTAGAGGAGTACATATCACCACCTTCACGCAATTCGCCAACACCTATTGATGTCCCTCCAAGGGAATGTGTACCACCACCAGCCTCACGATACGAGAGGGAAGCTTCATAAAAAAATATGAATTTATAATCTATTCAAAATTACATTCATACATATAAATACATGTACATATTAATTGATTAAATATCATGAACCATACCATGATTGTGTGAACCATGGCCATGCTCCATTGATGGAGTAGACAACCTTGTCCTTCTACCTCCTAAAAAATAAAAAATGAAACTTATTAAACACTAATTTAACTCACAAAATTGATAAAAAAGAAATTCCATATGTACACACATGTATGTATATGTATGGAGATTTAAGATTAAATTTAAATATCATGAACGTCTCTCGATCCCTGATCCCCCTCTCTCCTAGAGATATGGGATCTTGTTGATCATCGCCTTTTATCCTCCATGATATATATATATATATATATATATATATATATATATATAGTGAACATTTACAATTATTTTTAAATTTGTATTTAAAATAAACTCAAAATAAATTTCAAATAATTAATGTAATTTAGTGTACACAAATTATGTAAAACAAAACTTTCAAAGCACTAATTGATGTGTGAAACTCAATTTAAGGAAAATTTTTATAAAAATGTTAAGTTCACCAAATTGCGGTTTACATGGTGGGAGCACCCTTGGTATATAATTGAAAACATGGTGGGAGCAGACTTGGTATATAATTGAAAGAAACATGGTTATTAAAAAAGAAGCGTAAAACTCCATTTAAACAAAACTTTGTTGAAGTCCTCACATTTTAATTTTATAAAAATGTGAAGTTCACCAATTGTTGCAAATGTGAAGTTCACCAACTTGCGATTTACATGGTGGGAGCACATTTGGTATATAATTGAGAAAAACACATGGTCATTAAAAAATACGCATTTATAAGTACAAAAAACACACATATCCAAGATATGTTAGAATGTCCATCAATAAATTTTGAAGGAGAGGTTCTCAACATTAATTCATCTTTGAGAGACGAATCTTGAATTTTTGAAGAAGATCATCTCGAAAGTAATTCATCTTTGAGAGATGAATCTTGCATTGGAATTTCCCCGTGCAATTCTATTTCATATATTAATTCATCTTTGATAGATGAATCCTGAATTGGCATTGCCCCATGCAATAGATCAACAGACATCTTATTAACATTTTTACAATGTCTTATACTAAAAAATTGAAATTGGCTAACAATATTGTTTGATTTTCCATGCAGTTGTTTTAGCCTCTCCTTCTTAACTTCGTACACGCTTTTCATATGGTTGCACACAAGTTTGGAACTGGTGAAAAATACAATTCCATTTGATCCATACTCCCTAGTTTTTCCCAAGCCTTCTATCAATCCAATATAATATTCCTCGTTGTTTGTTGTTCTTCCTGATATATTCATTTTCCTTTGGAGGACGTTGCCAATCACAATATTGCAAAGAACATATGTAATCACTTATTTCCCTGGATTGGGATGGCAAGAAACATCTATGCTTAATGTCCATTTTTCCACCATATTTAGTGGGTTTTTTTTATCCCTGAAAAAAAAAATTCAATAGAATATATTAAATTAAGATTTATTGCAAATTCATGGGACAAATGACACATGTACATGAGATAAGTGACATGTGCATGGTTTACCTTAAAGTTTCACTTAACATTTATGGTAGAATTCACATCTAAAAATGAGATGTGTTAAAGATTTCATTGCCTAGAGTTTAAGGGATATTTACGACACATGTACATGGTTCGTGCACGGTTTTCCTTAAAGTTTGCCTTAAATTTTATGGTAGAAATCACTTCTAGAAATTGCATGCCTTAAGGAATGATTACTTCCAGAGGCTACCTGGCCCTTTACAGACTCATTTAGAACTTGTAGATGTTAAGACTCAACAAAAAAACTAAAATCCTATGAAATTCAACCACTATAGGTTCAGTTTTTAGGCCTTTAAGTGTTCCTTGAATTAATGGGGGAAAGCCTTGACTTTGGGGGATCCTATCCTATGGAAGTTCAGCTACATCAAGTTTAGTTTTTAGGCCCTAAAATTTTTGTTGAATTAATGGGAGAAAGCCTTCAATTTTGGGGATCCTATCCTATCGAATTTCAGATAATTTAGGTTCACCTTTTAGGCCTTAAAGTTTTCCATGAATTAATGGGAGAAAGCCTTGAAAAATGACACATGATTTAAGGTTAATGGTAGAAATATTCAAGAGAAATGACACATGCTTTAAATTTTTCCTAAGATTTTATGGGAGAAATGACACATGTATGGGAGAAATGACACATGTACACAATTTCCCTTAAAGTGGTAGTGGTTTATGGATATTAAAATGAAGAACTTCTATTTAGGTTTGTTCCAGAGATTGACTGTAGGAACATTTACTAGATATGTCACCTTTCATAAAATATAAGATCTAAAGGCTACCTGGCCCTCTAGAGACTCTGCCTTTAGAACTTGTAGAAGTTAACACTCAACAAACAGACTAAAATCCTATGGAAGTTTAAAATCCTATGGAAGTTCAGCCACCTTAAGTTCATTTTTTAGGCCTTAAAGTTTCCCTTGAATTTATGGTAGAAATCCTTTAGTTTGTGGGAAAGATGGCATGCCAATTGTTTTCCTTAATGTTTATGGGAGAAACCAGATCTAGAAATGACATGGCTTAAAAAGTTTTCCTTGCTTAGAGTTTAAGATAGAAATGACATGTACATAGTTTTCCTTAAATTTTGCATTATAATATATCGGAGAAATGGCATTTTCTTGTAGTTTTTGCGAGAAATGACATGTACAGGGTTTGCCTTAGAATTTAGTTTTTCGTTTAGTTTTCCTTGAATTTTATGGGCGAAATCACGTCTATAAACCTTTACTTTGACATCTATAAATAGGCTAAGAAAATTAGGAAAAAAAATTAACTTACAAATTAGTAATGTCCTTAATAAGAAGTATGATTTAACACTTATCAAATTGTTTAATAATTTATAATAATGTCATTTTTGGCATGTACTATAATTCATCCTTGATATGTACAACAATTTTACTACTTGAACATCAACCTACACTATCATCATATCACTATAGCCATTTCAATCTAGATTATTTATATCCATTACATGATAAAACACCATACTTTTAACATTTTACTAGAATAAAGCAACATGGAATGTGTAAATTTAGGTACATTGAAAAAATACAGTCATGTCAATCTAGATTATTAAGATCCATTACATCATAAAACACTCCACTTTTAACATTTTACAAGATTAGAAGCATCATGGAAGGTGTAAATTTAGGTAAATTAATAAAATACAGCAGTGCCAATCTAGATTATTAATATCCATTACATCATAAAACACTCCACTTTTAACATTTTAGAATATTAGAAGCATCATGCAAGGTGTAAATTTAGGTACATTAATAAAATACAACCATGTCAATCTAGATTATTAATATCCATTACATTATAAAACACTCCATGTCAATCTAGATATATCCATTACTTGTTTGTTGCTGTTGTTTTATGTGATTACTCTATTTTGTACCAGTTTTCAACACATTAGTTCTTGGTCAGGCTGATTCAACTTGATGCAAGAAGTTTAAGGTCCATCAGCTAGTTAAGATATATTTCAGGGTGTTCTAATTAATTAGAAACAATTCAGAGAAAAAATTCCAAAAATAGATGGGAAAAATTAAGATTTAAAGAAATTTAGCATGAATACCATCAACACCCATACATTTTCCACCCACAACAAGTTGAAAATTTGAAAATTATTTTAAAAATGAGACAAATGACCTCAAAAACAATTGAAATATATTTTAAAAACCAGACAGATGACGTCGGAAACAATTGAAAAATATTTTTAAAATGAGACAAATGACCTCAGAAACAATAGAATTATATGTTCAAGGAATTGAATTCTAAAAGTTATTTATGAAATTTTGAGTCTAATTTAAGTTCCACCTACAATTTAAAGAAAATTTAAAAGTTTTGAGAAATAATATTTCTGAATCAGAAAAAAAAAAAAAAAATTAAGAAAAACTTAGGTATCAGTATTTCAGTATTCTAAAATCGAATTAAGTTCAACCTGCAACAGAGTTGGGCTCATTTGGTATGATCTTGGTTAGGGTGATTCAAAGATTTTGGGTTATTCCTCTCGAGTCTGTGGATATTTTGGGAGCAACTTATTAGTTATTGAATAGGTCATTCCTTGCAATTATTTTCTTGTAATTGGGTACACATTATGTAAATGAATGGAGAGACCATCAACTCCCACATGTTTTGCACCCACAATAAATTTCAAATTTGATAAATATTTTAAAAATTAGAGAGATGACCTAAAAAAAATTGAAATATATTTTAAAGGTGAGATAGATGACCTCAAAAACAATTGAAAAATATTTTTAAAATGAAACAAATGACCTCAAAAACAATATAATTCTCTCTTCAAGCAATCGAATTCCAAAAGGTATTTCTGAAATTTACAATCTGACTTAAGTTCAACGTCCAATTTAAAGATAATTTCAAAGTTTTAAGAAAGAATATTTTAGAATTAGATAAAAAAAAAAAAATTAAAAGAAACTCCTATCCGTATTTTAGAATTCTAAATTGAAGTAAGTTCAACCAGCAATAGAGCTAGCCTCATTTGGTATGATCTTGGTTAGGATGATTCAAAGAGTCTAGGTTATTCCTCTATAGTCTATGGATGTTTTGGGAGAAACTTATTAGTTATTGAATAGTTCATTCCTTGTAATTGTTTTCTTGCAATTTGGTATACATTGTGTAAATTAATGCAGAGACCATCAATACCCACACATTTTGCACCCACAAAAAATTGCAAATTTGAAAATAAAAATAAAAATGGGATAGATGACCTCAAAAACAATTGAAACATATTTTGAAAATAAGACAGATGGCCTAAAAAACAATTGATGTTTTTTTTTTTAAAATGAGAAATATGACCTCAAAAACAATATAATTCTTTGTTCAAGCAATTGAATTCCAAAATGTATTTCTAAAATTTATAAGTTAAATTCGATGTGCAATTTAAACAAAATTTTAAAGTTTTAAGCAAGAATATTTTAGAATGAGATAAACAAAATAAAATTAAAAAAGAATTATATTAGTATTTTAGAATTCTAAAATCGAATTAAGTTCAACCTGCGACAGAGTTGGGGTCATTTGGTATGATCTTGGTTAGGATGATTCAAAGAGTCTAGGTTATTCCTCTCGAGTTTGTCAATGTTTTGGGAGAAACTTATTAGATATTGAATAGGTCATTCGTCTCAATTATTTTATTGCAATTGGGTATACATTTTGTAAATTAATGCAAAGACAATCAACACCCACACATTTTTCACCCACAGCAAATTGCATTTTTTTTATTTTTTATTTTAAAAAAGACAGGTCACCTCAAAAAAAATTGAAATACATTTTACAAATGAGACAGATGACCTCAAAAAAAATTGAAAAATATTTTTAAAATGAAACAGATGACCTAAAAAACAAAATAATTCTCTATTCAAGTAATCGAATTCCAAAATTTATTTCTGAAATTTATGATATGACTTAAGTTCAACATCCAATTTAAAGAGAATTTCAAATTTTTAAGCAATAATATTTTAGAATCAATTAAACAAAATAAAATTAAAAGAAACTCCTATCAGTATTTTAGAATTCTAAATCAAAGTAAGTTCAACCTGCAACAGATTTGGGCTCATTTGGTATGATCTTGGTTAGGATGATTCAAAGATTCTGGGTTATTCCTCTCGAGTCTGTGGATGTTTTGGGAGCAACTTATTAGTTATTGAATAGGTAATTTGTTGCAATTTTTTTCTTGCAATTAGGTACACATTGTGTAAATTAATGCATAGACCATCAACACCCACACATTTCTCACCCACAACAAATTGAAAATTTGAAAAAATATTTTAAAAATGGGATAGATGACCTCAAGAACAATTGAAATATATTTTAAAAATGAGACAGATGGCCTAAAAAAAAAATTGAAAAACGTTTTTAAAATGAAACAAATGACCTCAAAAACAATAGAATTCTCTGTTCAAGCAATCGAATTCCAGAAGGTATTTCTAAAATTTACAATCTGAGTTAAATTCAACCAGCAATTTAAACAAAATTTCATATTTTTAAGCAAGAATATTTTAGAATATGATAAACAAAATAAAATTAAAAAAATATTCTATTAGTATTTCAGAATTCTAAAATCGAATTAAGTTCAACCCGCAACAGAGGTGGGCTCATTTGTTATGATCTTGGTTAGGATGATTCAAAGAGTCTGGGTTATTCCTCTTGATTTTGTGAGTGTTTTGGGAGAAACTTATTAGTTATTGAATAGGTTGTTCGTCTCAATTATTTTATTGCAATTGGGTACACATTGTACAAACAAATGCAAAAACCATCAACACCAACACATTTTGCACCCACAACAAATTGTAAATTTGAAAAATGTTTTAAATAAGACAAATGACCTCAAAAACGATTGAAATATATTTTAAAAATTAGACAACCAACCTCAAAAACAATTGAAAAATATTTTTAATTTGAAACAGATGACCTCAAACACAATAGAATTCTCTGTTCAATAAATCAAATACCCCCACACATTTGCACCCACAACAAATTGCAAATTTGAAAAATATTTTAAATAAGACAGATGACCTCAAAAACAATTGAAATGTATTTTAAAAATGAGACAGATGGCCTCAAAAACAATTGAAAAATATTTTTAAAATGAAATAGATGACCTCAAAAACAATAGGATTCTCTGCTCAAGCAATCCAATTCCAAAAGGTATTTCTGAAGGGTAACAGGCTATTTCGAATTCCAAAAGGTATTGACTAGGATGAAGGATAATGGACTAGTATAAGAAAACCAATAACAAAAACATTTCACTAATTACGGGCTTTGTAATCACTATTATTATATGTAACCAAAAGTTGAAATGGTTGGGATAATAATCATTGTGATTACATAATGAATAACCCTTTTTTACAAACTCTGATATGGCTTGACTTATTACTGAATTGGAAATTTGTGAAGATTGAAGAACTGGCTTGCTATTGGTGGCTTTCTCTTTTGCTAGGCCTACTGATAGAGGTAGTCCTAGGGTATATCTAGGTGAGTTTTCCTGGAAAGAGAGGCAATAGGAGATAAGAGCACTTGGTCAAACCTAAAGCGCTGTGGAAGGGAACAGTTTATGAAATGTAGAAGTGTGAAATTGAAGACTTTAAATATAAAATAGATAGAATATAAAACAGATATAATATGGTTGTAGGTCACTGGTAAAATGTCGGTCCTTTCTCGCCGACCCTTGATGGCTGGTAAAACCAATAAGGTAGTTAAGTTGATCAAGGCCTCACCTTATTTCTTGCTAATACTCCTTGCTTGCTAAGAGAATAAAAAAAAATTCTTTATAAAAGACTCAAAATATTACATATATGATAGTCTTGGAATAAAATTGTTCTGGAAGTCTCGGGGCTTGGGGGAGACAGAGACATAATTTCTGGTCTCAAAGGAAGGGAGGAGAGATTTATTCCTAAAAAATTTCATGGACTGTCTAAGTTAACCAAAGAAGTATATTTTTCTTGATAATGATTTTGTGACTAAGGTATTATGGTATATTTTAATTCTCGAAAAAAACTAGAAAATTTGATAGGAGTTGTTATACAAAATTAAAATAAACAATATTATGTGTGTTTATGAAAGAAGCAACTAATAGGAGAAGATTTTTATGCATTATTTAAAATATAAAGAAATAATGTATCGCATATAGAGTCAATATTGAGAATAAGAAGAAAAAAAAACAAAATCATCACAGATAGGTCAACAAACAGACTATGTAAGGCAAGCTTAGTTCGACATCACACAGAGTAGGAGGCCAGATAAGTCCTTTCATGAAACATGTATATAATATTATGGGCCGAGGGAGCACCCAATTGGGTAGTACATGAGACTAAGAGGTAATTAAATTTATTATTAACTTATAGAATACACAGAAGAAATTATAGAAGCAAAAAATGAACATAGAAATAAATCCTAAGCATATGCTCATATTGTAATCCTAATGAGTTGCTATTTTGATTAGATGCAATTTAGAAACAATTTTGTACATCGGGAAACTTCACCGGTGCTACTAAAAGGTGGAAGGTCCAACAAAGTCATCAGACAGGATTCATGTAGTGGCTCAAACTTGGACTTCAGAAAATTACATTTACACAATAATTTGACTATTCGAAGACATTGGAACCTAGAATTTTGTAAACATCGAGGCTGCAACGAGAAGAGAAGAAGGAGGTCGAGGATGTCACAGATTACAAATTACCTGCAAAACAAAAAAAATAACTATAAAATTAAAATAGTAGAATGAAAGAACAGGAATAAAAAAAATTCATAACAAAAACAAAATAGAAAACCAACACCAACAAATTTCTCACATGCACCAGTGACCCTGCAGCAGTGACTGTGACCCTGCACGTAACCCTGTGACCATACACAACCCTATGTCCCTACGCTTGTGACCCTGCACGTAACAAATTTATCAAACAAATTTATCAATTGCACCTGTGACACTTTGCAAACAACAATAATAAGCCTGAAACCCATCAACGTATCTAGGCTGGTGTATTTATAAACAAAATATGGGCTAGATTATTTTAAAATTTCGGCCAAACATATAGTCCGGCCAAAATATTAGGTCGGAAGAACTTTAGTTGTCGGTTTTCTCATCTTTGACCAACAATCTTTTTGCACGCGTCATCAATACACCATCAATGTAGACGGCAGAATGAGTTCGCCCGAACTAATTTCAAAAGTTCGGCTGAACTATATGATAGTTAGGCCGAACTTTTATAAAAGTTTGACCGAGCTATTGGGAAAATCATTTTTCCGCTGCCGATTCTCACAAAAGTGTAACCCACCTTCATGGGTTTACCACTATGCTCTTCATAACCCCTTAGCTTCTATATTTTAATGCCACATAAATGGTAGTATCAACAATTCCAATATGGGTGAGGATACCAAATATCCCCCTTCATTTCTAGAATCATAAGGTTCTAGAGAAAATCAGAATTTTTTTTGGAAAATTAAAGAATATGGACCATGAAAAATTAGAGAAAATTTTATTTACCTTTGCGAGAAAGTAAGTTGAAATAGAACTCAATAAAGGCCTACCTAATCACATTCAAATACATGCCCACACACCAAAAAGTCCCCCAAAAAAGGAAAAGGGTCAAGCCCACAAACCAAAACAATGATGACCATCAAATCATTACTGCTTCGAAGAAAAAGTACAAGAAACCATGGAAACCATCCAAACAAGGTTGGAGTGGATGCATAGGTCCAAAATTAAAATGTATCCCACTCACAAAATGACATTGAAGCAAAAGATACCCAAACAATTGAATCACAGGAAATGTGCACATTCAAAAAATGCCTGGGGACACAAAAAGAGGTCATGCTTTTGAGAGTTCAGACTCATACAAAAAATTCCTACTAAAAGAAATAGGTAGAAAACTGGAAGTGGTTCCCCTTGAACCAAATTCAGAGAGATGGAAGAAAGTGCAACAGAAGAAAGACAAAAAAAAAGAAGAGAAAGTAGGTGATTATTATCACACTCAACTTCTAATAATCACATATATTTTTTTCCCCAATTATGATTGTCTTTTTATGAAAAATTTTATTAAAATTAATAGAATTTTTTATTTCGATTTTTTATTAGTAATATTATTATTTCTGATTAGAATGTTATGGTTAACGTTATTTATCAATATTAATACTATTTATATAAACAATAATAATTTCAATATCATTAATAGTATTTATAATATTAAATAGATATTATTAATGTTAATATTATAATTTAAATATATTACTAATATTAATGTTTTTATATTTAATAGTATTAATGTTAATAATTTTAAAAATAGTGGACGTTAACAATATAATAACATTTTTTATTTTCAACTGTCGTGATATTATTAATAATATTGTTACTAATATTAATTTGAAAATTATTATTATTATTATTCATAGTATTTATTAATATATTTGGAATAATAATAAATTACTTAAACTTTGGAGATATACATGTACAAAGAATAATATTATTAATTTTATTTCAAACACAAACATTCACAATAAAAATTAAAGTTATTATAAGTTACCGTACTCTTACTTACCGTATTATTGTAATCAAAATAACAGTAAAGCCTAACATTCTTATATAAAAATACATGGAATGCTGCTTCGTTCCTGTTCGAGTTCGATCCATGTGCGTAGGATGTTTACGTTATATTTTTATTTTTTTTAATCCTTATATGTGGCTATTACTAAATGGTATTGTGAATTTACAAGAATATTTTGTAAATTTGGATAATTTAAATATACTCTAAAGATGAATTGAGAGCTGTGAGGAGTCGTTGGTGAACATTTCTTTAAACGAGATCATGGTGATATGTTGGTATCTTTAATTTCACACAACAAAAAATCAAAATTTACACTTACAAACAAAAAATTTAATATGTCAACGTCCAATAAAATTAATATGAGGAGCCGTTACATTATAATGTGATGAATGCCGTGTAGAGAACGTAATGTGATGGCTAGACAAGACATTTGAAGATCGAGAGAGCACGTGATTAAACGTAGAATAGCAATTCCCCATATGCAGCAATAGAAAGTCATATTCGGCGGAGTTGATTTTTTTTTTTTCATGAGAAGAAATCATATTGGTTTTGGATTGGATCACAAGATTTGTGGAAATTAAATAATTTTATTCAATTATTAGGTTTAGGATTCGGCCACAAGATGTGTGAGCCAAATATTTCTATTTAACCATTAGACTTTGCATCAATTGACCAAATTTGCTCACTTCAAAATCGGACTATGGGGACCAAACCTCCCCAATTGATTTAATCACTTCAAAATTGGACTATGAGGACCAAACCTCCCCACCGATTATTGGAAGTCGAACCAGTAAAAGACATATGAGGACCAAACCTCCCAACTAAAAACTGGACCACATCCTGGAAACTAACTATTCAGCCAAAATTATTACAACTATATAACACTTATGAGAACGAAACCTCCCACCTAAAAACTTGACCACACCCTAGAAACTATTCAGCCAAAATTATTACAACTATATAACACTTATGAGAACGAAATCTCCCACCTAAAAACTGGACCACATCGCGAGAATGGATAGCATTTTACTCTAAACTCCTTGCCTTGCCGATATTCAACGTAGAGAAGATTCACCTAACTCAGCCATTGACTACGACCGTACTGAAGGAAATTCTGGGAAGTTTAAAACCCGATTAGGCCATGCGGTCAGATCGTCAAAACTGACGGAAATTCTAGGAAGTTTAAACCACAATTAAACCTGCGGTCATTTGAAATTAAGTCTACCTATCAAAACTGACGAGTGTTTGGCTATTGAGGCAAGTTGGCAACCGTATTTGCTGTCTTTTAAACAAATTCCATCACTGCATCTGGGTAAAGAGAAAAAGCTTATTGATATCTATGTCAGCATAATCCAATTAATCAGTGAAATAGAAAGGATGTCATATATATTACAATTAAATAATATGGAAGAACACAGTTCTTTTAAATAGTTTATACTTGGAAATGACAAATTCCATTTAACAGTATATAATGGGGAGTGAAAATTTTTATTTAGTACATATCGTTAGGCATTTAATTTTGATTGTTAATTTGTTTTGATTAAAAATTTAAGTTTTTAACCTATAATTTTATATTAAAAAAAATTAAATTTAGGTTATGTTATATAATTATTTAAATTTACTTATATGTAAGATTATTGGTTGATGTCTTATTATGAGTTTGTTAGTAGCATCTATTTCTATTACTTACTATTTATTTATTTTTATTTAATTTTTTAATATTTTTAATTTTTATTATTTTCATTTTCATGAATTATAATTTTTGCTCCATATTTTCAATTCAAGATGATTTATTATTATAATAAAATTATATATAAATAAATTTAATTAAAAAAAATTACATATATAAATAAAAAAATAAAAAACACATTTAAAAAACATATATAAGTTAATATAAACAATATTAGTTAATCATAATTATTAACTAATATAATTATAATAATAATAATATAATACAATATTATGATTATTTATTGGTGACTGTGTTCAATAACATAATATTTTATTAATTGTTTCATTTTTATGATGAAATTTTTTATTTTTTATTTCAATTGAGTTATATTTAAGCTAAAAAATAAATACTAGTTACTTTGTGGCCCTTATTATTTTATAATATGAATCTATATAACTCAAAACAAAACTAATAGTACTATTTACTGTTACTTCTATTAACAGTTAACAAAATGTTGAGGTAAATATATTTGGAAAGTTATAAAATGTTATATATTCTTTATTATGAGAAAATGAACCATTTCTATATAATTTTGCTTTCATCTTTTGCGTTTTTCTTAATATGTAAAAGTGAAAATTAAATAATATTTACATCAATATGTACGTTGTTCATTGGTATTTCATTTACAAAAATCAACATTGGACTGTGCTGAGAAATATGTGGACTATATATTGTGTAAATTCTATGGTTGGATCTTTTTTGGAATTTACATTCGAGACCACACTCGTGTTGGAAATCTACTTGTGTTGAGATCTATCTGTGTTGAGCTTGTTTTGAGGGGAGTCGGGTACATAGCGATATAGATATTTAGTGCCTAAGAATTTCGTGAAAAGCTTATATGCCTTGGTAAAAGCTTTCTTGAAGGATGATGTGCAGCTGATAGCATGCTTCTGCAGGGAATTCACTTGAAGCAGTGCACACCCTGGTTTACATTGCACAGTAGCAAATCAATTTGGAAATTTTTTGCTGAAACATCTCTTCCAACACAAGAAAAGCAAACGTCAGGATATCATGGATCTGGACCAGAAATTCGGTTCAGCTAATGAATATACTTAATCACCTTCGTTTACTGCTGATGGAGGCAAATATAATTGTGTTTCTATGTTGAAATCGTATTAGCACTATGTGTGGAAACCATGGACAGGGGTTGGACATCCCAGGATAGATGGATGGAGTTTCTGGGTGTGCAACACAATTCTGTGTAAACGAAGGATCTTCGTTTTTTATGGACATGATACAATAAATACCAATGTCAAAAGTCTTAAAACTGATTCCTTTTCCTTTCCGGCTCGAGGTAAGGAACTTTTGAAGAATGCCTCATTGAAAATCTTTTAGTGAAGATTGAAGTATGAGGATTTCCTTGGCAAGAGCTTTGTTGTTCAGCCGACCCTTTCGTTATGGGATTAACCCACTAACCATCTGGATCTCAGAGTTGTTCTATGGCTAGAAGAATATTTTGGCAGGTGGAAGAAAACACTTGTGGTTGCGTGACATGATCATGACTTATTGAACTTTGTTTGCATTAATATTAATATCATTCATCTCCATGATGAGAAACTTCACATCTATGGAGCTAATTTTAATTCTTTTGAGAGTGGATATTAGCATAAACGTAAGGAGACCAACAAGACCAACAAGAAGTAGCTAAAAGTGGCTTAACGTAGTAGAAATAGGGCTCAACATAAGAAAGTCAAGAACAGAGCAAAGTTTAATGAAAATAACGAGAGAGGGTCGAGAAATGCCGATGCTAGGGCTAAGTATGAGATTTGGAAAAGAGCACACCATTTTAATGTATGATGTATTTTTTAAAAATCCATTGGTTTACTCAATACTTGAGATAAATGAAATTGTCCAGGAAATGAAACAAAGAGATTTAGTAGTTGTGAAATAATTTTAATATTTAAAAACTTGAATAATGTTGAAATGGAAAATTCTTGATTGAAAGTGAAATCATAAGCCAATCTGAAGTCAAAGAGTCACAAAAATGCATTGGTGATTCCGGAAAATTCGTTTATGTTGAAGTCATTAAGACTCAAGTCTATGTATGATAAAGGATTTTGATAAAATTTGTAATGAAGGAAACTTTTCAAAGGTCATGCGTTTGAGGTAATAGTCATAATCATAAAAGCCAAGGGAGGTTATGACTGGTTAAATGAACAAAAGTATTTGCGCAAGTTAAGTTGAAGTGAGAGAGTCTCTCAATGTAAAAATTCCAATCAAAGTATTTATTAATGTCAAATAAAATAAATTGGTCAAACTAAGATTGAAGTCAATAAGTTTATGTGGAGTCGTAAAGATATTTTGTAAAGGGTGCACATTCGATTGTACACGACACTCAAGGTCGATTAAAGAGTCTATGCCAAATTAGAAGTATGGAGTTAACTAGTGAGAAGTCAAGTCAAAAGTGCACTAAGTTTGAGTCATTGAATGTAATGGGTGCATGATTGGTAGAGCCCAACACCCAAACTTTTGGATAGAGATATTGCAGTAATTTGTAGTGAAGTAAGTAGAGTACAAAGGAGTTATTAGAAATAAGGTTCAAGTGAAGTGAACCATTAGCCAAGTTCAGAGAAGATAACTTGGTAAAGTGTTAGCTCAATTGAAGCTTACAATGAACTAGGTGAAATTCGAAAGAAGAAGAAGATGAAAATTACTATCAATAGTCATTTACAGAATCGAGAGAAAATTTACAGAGATTCCATATCAGTTGGCGTGAGTGATGAAGAAATTGAGAAGGAGATCAATGAATTAAAGGCGCGGCCTGACATTTTGATGGAGCTACTACAAAGTCAGAAACATGGATGGATCATAAAGAGGATAGTTAAATGAGAAATTAAGTAATTAAGACAGGAACAGAAGATGAAATTTTTTGTAATGGAAGCATAGAAACTCGAGACGAATGGATGAATTTGTGAACCAAAGAAAGAAATGTTGCTTGGTGAGAATTATGATGATATGAACGTGGGTTTGATTCCCACATATGGAGCTACAAAATGTTTGGAAGAGCAACAAAAAGACTTGAAGGCGTAATTATTTGTTGAGGGCTATGTTTTTAAATTTGACAATTGTTGTATGGATGCCGAATGTGTTGCTGATATTTAACAAAGTATTAACTTTGTTTGACGTAATGATCAAAAACCAATTGATAAAGTAATGAAGCCTAAGGATGCTAAATATGGAAAAATAATAGAAGTTTCTTATAAAATGGAAAACTATCATCAAATAAATGGGTCAAATTTTAGCATGAGAGATATTGGAGCGAAACTAAAGTTCTTAGAAGAATGGTTGGACAATTCGAAGCTAGAGTTTTGCGTAAAGGAAATTATTATAAAATACAGGAGGACTTCAAATCAACGAATATGACATAGTGAAAGCATAAAGATGGATAAAAAGAATTCAACAAAGAAACAATAATGCATACAAGTGAGAACACAAGTTAGATATCAAAATTTAAGAAATGAGGAAGCTGACATTGAAATAATCTCAAAAGATGTTCATTGAACAAATATAAAACAAGGATTAGAACAAGATACATTTGACTACACAAGTATAAATCAACAAAGTAGGAAGAAAATTGCAGCATCAAGTTTCGAATCCTAGAAGACATGAAAAGACAACCATAGAACATCAACAACATGATAGAAAAACTGAATTATTGCAAGTGAAAGTTTGGGATCCAGGAGAATTTTTATCACCTTATGAAGACTAATGGTCAAGAGACCATTATTTTCTTTTACCCGGGGAGTCTGATGTAGATGCATCTAACATAGGGTCAAATGTTTACTAGAGGAGTTAGTTTACAGAGTTAGGATTTAATTAATTATTGTATTTTTCTATAGTTTTAGGAGAAAATTATAATTCTTATAAATAGGAGAAGGTTCAAGAGTATTTTTGAAGAAGTGAGAGACTTGTGGATTAGTTAGCTCTTATATAGAGATGAGAGATTAGATGATATATTTTATGGAACATAAAAGATATTGCAAGAGTTATTTTATGGATCTAGAACCTACTTGAGTTCTAATCCACTTGTATAAATATAGGTGAGCCATGGGGCATGTATGTAGGTAGAAGTGAGTGAGTGAGAGGAATGAGAGGCCAATGTCAGGCCAAGAATCCTCCCGTAAATATTTTGTTTCTGTAATGGATTATTTCTCAATATCTATGTGAATTTATTTTTTCATGGATTCAAATTCAGTTTGATTTATGTTTAAGGTCATATAGTCAGCTATTGCATGAAAATATTTATCTTATGATCAGGAATAAAATATGTCTTCATATTTTTATAGTTTTTTAACGAGATTTCAAATATTAACAACCGTGAATTTGTAAAATTATATTTAAATTTTCACATTTAATAGTTGATAATCAATATATCTATAGGATTAGAAGTATATTGAGTGTGAGTAAACACTCCATGATGTTAGAGGAGCATACTCCTTGATCCTTATCAGAAGGGGCCAAATATGTGCCACTGTGTCATTTTAAACTAGATGGAGTGGATAACATCCCGTTATCCCAACTACTTGGTGGTCTTAGGAGGAGGATGGTATGGATTTAACCTCCACATAATATTATAAAAAACTATTAGTAGGAGTGAGAAATCAAAGGTTGTTATTTATCTAAAAAATAGTCATGTGCTTTCTACCCTTCTAATAAAATTTATTAATTAAAAAAAATGGCATATGAACCTGAGTTGTGTATTTTTGGGCATGTTGTACTAGTAGGCAATGGTATTGGCCCATTTTACTGTAACAATGTCGATTTACAATTTCAAAATACCCATGATGAAGTGAGGTTGAATCTCCACGGTGAAGACTTTTGTTACACGTTGTTTTCAATATATATTTTTACTTCATATATTAATTTTTTTGTATAATTAATAATATTAATATTACTTTAATATAAAGTTATAAGTTAGTTAAATTTTATGATTTTTCAAAAATTTGGAAATGTGAAATGTATCACGAAATGTTTTGATGTATATGGATGTTTACTAGACATTTAATTTATATGACTACATTAGTTTATATTCTATTTATTTTTGGGTTGGGAGATCATTCAACTGGTTGTGTTACATACATTTTTCATCACCTTATCAAGAGAATTTAGTATATGCAGCGGTTAGAACATCTAGTATAACTTCAACATCATTGTTTGCTATGGGTGTTACAACATTTTTTGGTCATCTAACCTATTACTATTAGATGGACCAAAGTACACCATGTAAGACCAATTTTACCCTAAGTAAAATTGCTTTCACTATGAAAAATAACTTAGTAATCCATATTTACTAAGTTGTTTATGGTCTAAATAGGAAACCCCATGAGGAAATATTGAATAGATCCATATTTGTTTTATTTTCCTCAAGGAATAATTAGTTAAAAAATAGTTTAATTAATATTCCTAGTCATATTTAACTCAAAACAGGAAAATTAATTAGATAAATCATTACTTATCTTATTATTTTCCAGAAATAATTATTTAAACCTTATTTAAATAATATTCCTTGTTAAATTTAACTAAACCATTTATAAATAATTGGATAAATCATTATTTGTTTAATTATTACTCAACCACATCCTTAAAATAATAATTAAACCATTTATTTATTTATTATTTACAAATAAAGGGATTTGACCAAATTCAAATTATTTTCCCCCCCCAACAAATATTATAAAATATTCCATAAAATTTGGATCTAGATTTGATTAATAATATTTTAATTATGCACCAATATCTAGACTAACTCAATATTTTGTTATAAATAAAAGGGTTTTTCCATTCACTCACTACCTTTTGTTGCCTAAAGAGCACCCTGGATCTATACTTCTAATATGCCATTGATACTCTATCATTGTCATATTTTTCTACCATTTTTCTTGTGAGCTCCCTTTGAGTTCCATTTTTTGTCTGGGTTTTCTATATCATCAAGAGAGGGTGATCTTAGATCTGAAGTGATGAGGACTTACAAGAACCCATCTCATTGAGGAGGACTGGTAACATCTTTCTAAGTGTCAAAAAATACAAAAATTCTTTAAAAACATTCTTGTCTTATCTATTGGATGCATGGAGAAACTCTTGCTTTTATATACTACTTAGTGTCTTTTACTCCATAGATCTATATTTTGTAGCATTTATCTTGGTCAACTAACTACAGATCTAAAGAAATTGGCAGCCATATTTGATGTTAGGGTTGCTTTTTATGCATAGCTAAAGTGATTTTTTTTTGTACACTTGCAATTAGAATTCATACTAACTACTAGCAACTCCACAAGGGTTTATGATTATGACCTCTATCATTTTTTCATATCCCTGCATGAAAAACTGCTTCCAACCCTAGGATTTATCTTCAGCTTCTTGTTTTTCTTTCCTTGATGTTGTTTTTAATGTATAAAACCCTAAAAATTTAAAAATTCTAACTTCTGCATGTTTTCTGACCTATTGCGCAGGTGACAGACATCAACCAGAACTAAGACAAAAAAAAATTTCTCAAAACTTGCTACCAAGAGTGTTGGAAGTGCAGGTCACACTTTTTCAGCCAAACCTCTCACATGGACCTTCACGGTGCAAAAAACAACCCCAAACCTGTGACCTCTACATAAATCAGGTTAGAAACTGCAACCTGAACTTTTTGCGAGATTTTTTCTGAGATTTTTCTTAGTTTGTCTGGTTCTTTGTTCATGGTTTTCCAACCTCCATCGCTGCCCATTTTGCAATTGTGATTTCTTTGTTTTACTCATTAAATTTGGAACCTATCCCCATGGGGCTTTAGTACCCTCCACCTTCCTGGGAGGATTTTTTGCTGCAGCAGGTCGTCTGAAATTTTAGTGTTTTCAGCCATTTTTCAGATTTGAACCCTTACCTTCAGATACATTCTATATTTCTTATTCATCCATCCAAAACAACTCTTTTTAGTTTTGTTTGGGTTTGCCTCTAGGATGCCCTCCGTTTCCCTCCAAGTTGAATCCTTTCACCACCTCATTGGTAGCACTTTTCCCTTTCGTTTTTTGATTCTTTCTACACCTATTTCGAGCATATCTGACCTTTGAATCATTGTCCCTCCATAATTTAAATGTATTGGATATTCTAGTTTGTTTTGACTAGATTTTTTTCCCACACACAGACTAGTTGTTGAGAGGCCCACATCCCTGGGTTTAGATTAAAGCATAGTTAGCTGTTTATTTTCTGTTATATTTAGTTTCATATACTGTTATCTGCAGATTTATTTACAGTTATACAAAACACTTTTTATTTTTCTCTATAAACTTCTGGGTTTAAAAATTAGAATTTACACACTTAACACACACACCCTAAGCGAAGAAGTGGTTAACACCGCCAGGCAAAGAATATAACATTGTAATCAATTGATCTTGAACCTCTCTGCCCTTGTTTCGACATTGTAATCATTTGATCATGCACCTCCTTGCCCTTCTTCATCTCTCTTCCCATTGTGATCCACGTTTGTTCTTTCATCATTACGCCCCTAAGGCATTTATCTCGGAGACTTCCTGGCCTTCATCCTCTGTTTCTATTAGGAAGAATTACTCCTCTACATAGGATTCGAGTTAGTCCTCCATCGAGTCCACATTCTCACTCCTCTTCCAGTTCATTGGGTTCCCCTTCTGGTTCCATCCCTGATTCTCCATCTGTCACCTTCACCATGTCTGGTTGAGGACCTAACGTTGGTGGTAGCCCCAGCCCTG
Source organism: Pinus albicaulis (assembly GCA_034641835.2). NCBI lineage: Eukaryota > Viridiplantae > Streptophyta > Pinopsida > Pinales > Pinaceae > Pinus > Pinus albicaulis. The sequence continues at coordinate 340,183,293 of CM076577.1, read as the reverse complement.
ATACAGGGAATACTACTAGTGGGAACGCAATAGGAACTATCCCAGCTGCTCCCTTTGCTCCCCTATATGGCATGCCTTAGTCTTCCCGATTTTAACCAGTTGATCAATGACCCCATACACCATGACGCTGGTTGGCCTACTATGTGAACCAAGCTCCCTTCCGAGATACCCAAGTTTGAAGGTCTTGCTGGAGAAAGGCCTAGAAAAAATGTTTGATATTTCCACATGTGGTGTTCGTCAAACACCATCACCAATAACTCTATTCGTCTTCAGTTGTTCCAACGTACGCTAACTAGTGAAGCCTCTAAGTGGTATGTAGATCAGACTTCCTCCTCTCATACTACCTTTGCGACCCTTTCCTGGGCTTCTCTGTCTCATTTCCAACTTCCCCTTCATTATGACACTGGCACCAAACTTTTTACCTCTTTTCGTCAATTGTATGCGACCCGCCTATCTGATCATGTCCAGGAATGGTGGTGAAGGAAGAGCATATCTCGAGCCCCTATCTTTGAAGACCATCTCTACATGGACTGGTTCCTTAGATCCCTTTTTCCTGCTATAGGCAAAGATGTCGCATCACATTTCCCTCAAACAGAAGAAGCCACTCTATAGATTGCATTAAAATATGACCTGATCTATGGAAACTATGGTTATGTTTATACCGTCTTACCTGATCTCCCTAGAAGGTGCTGCCAACGCACCAAGAGCATCCCTTGTAGCTAACGGTATCGTTGGAGCCCTTTCTCATCCATACGCTCATCCTCCCTTGGGTTATGGTTTCCCTCAATGAGGAGCTAGCTCCTCTAGCAGTTTCCCCCCTCTCAGTAGCATGTATCTAGGATATGGCATGCCTCCTCTTTTTTCCCATCCTGTTTACCACAATTTTACCCAACCTCCTTATTATCCATATCTGCAGCCTGGTGCTCTAGCTCCTCTAGCAGTAGCACCTCACCTCCCTTTCATTCTCAACCCCTGCAATAGCATCCACCACCCCCCCAGATGTAGGTGTATGCACAAAAGGGCACCGCTAATTCTCGTATATCCAAAAAGAAGAGGAAAGGAACCCAAAATTAATCTGCCCCAGGTAATCTAGTACCTAATCCCCAAGGGAATGAACCTAACACTATTAACCAGCAACAGGGCACTCAGCCCAAGCAAGATAGGCATATTCACATGAATAATCCTTGTTCTTGTTGTGGGGTCTATGGTCATTACACCCACAATTTTCCTCTTTTACCACAGATACATCAGATGTGGGAGACTCAAGAAGCATCACGAGGACAACAGGCCTCTCCTTCGGTTCCTCCCAGTGTTACACCTATCTAGCCGACTGTGTTTACCAATCCTTTCCCTCAACAATGATTAGTGGATACCCAACCACGTAAAGGTCAGGCAGCCACTCAACCTCCTCCATCAGGTACCTCCGATTACCAGATTCTCATGATGAACTCTAACCAACCCATTACCATTGACATCGACCTTTAGAGTCAGTCCCTATACAAAGGCCTCCCGCTACGTCTGCCCCTAAGGCCCCTTCTTTAGGTTCTACAGATCCTCTTTTGACAACCAATGGCCCTTTACAGATCCCTTAGCCTAAGGTACAGGTTCATACCAACATCCCCAAGGGACCATTATGCCGAAACACCGGTTTTGGCAAAGCTTCCCATTCGTATAGTATAGTAGATGATTTGGCGCAATCTCCTACTACCAACTCAACGTTGGAACTCCTCCAGTCATGCCCTTCACAACGAAAAATTTATGCTAATTTCCATGGCCACTGTAGATCCTTTAGATGATCGTTTAATCGTCTTCGATGTTGACCGATCAGAACATCCTCCTCCTCCTACTTCCGTCACCTCCCAAATCGCCATCAAGATCTAGAATGCCAATGTCTCTAGTTGTATCATTGATGAGGGGGCATCCACGTATGTGATATCTGCTTCAGTTTGGAAGCAGCTCAGATGACTTGAGTTGGACACTTCTAGTATCACCCTCTGAGCATGGGATGGAAACTCTTCCAAGTCCATTGGCATGTTCCACAGTTTTCCTATTACTCTTGCGAGCAAGATTGTTTGCGTTAATGTAGAAGTCATTGATGCCCCCTTAGATTGCAACATTCTATTGGGTCATAGCTACACATATGTGATGTCTATTGTACCATCTATTGTTCACCGCAAGATGTCCTTTCCTCATAATGGAAAGATAGTCACCATTTACCAGTTGACATATTACGAACCAAAGTCTCGGACCTCCCCTGAGTCCATCATATCTTCGGTGGCCAATAAGAAAAATATTGAACCTTTGACCAGCACTCACCCAGAGTTTACAAAGTCTCCTCTTTGCTTGGGTCCTTCCCTGGTCTTCCTCATCATGTCTCTGATCCTGGCTCATCAAATTTTTGAATGATGCAATAGTCTTAGGCTTCCCTCAAGCGGCTCGCTTTGGATAGTCCGCAACCCCGCCCTCTGGAACTTTCTCCTAGCACTTCGACTCAGCCTTCTGGACCACCTCCTCCTAGCCCTACACCTACAAGTGGTATCCATGAGCCTCTCTACCCTCCTCGCATGGTTCCTCCTAGCCTTAACCATCTTGGAGTTGTCCCTCCTAGCCAATACCCCTCTGGTTAGATATCGTTCCTAGCTCCCCCTCTTGGAGTGTTTTTGGTAGCTGTTATGGCTACCTTATCCCTTCTTAACCTGACCCTGGAGATCCCCATCTGGCACATTGATCCCCCAGCTGCTACCCCGCCTGGTAAACTCAAACCTTATATTGCTTTGACTCCAGTCCAACTGGTCCCCATGACCCCTCCCTCTGCTACCGTGCCTCAGCCACCTCAACAACAACCTCCTCCTCTTGCGACAGCTTCAGGTAAAGGGGTCAAAGCTTACAAGAAAGCACCTAAAGAAAAGGCTAGCCTGACTGACCCTACTCCTCCTCATCCTCCAAAGCCTTGTGCTCTGTGTGATGTTGTTGTTCATGCCACCCACCATTGTCCTGAATTTCCTCATATGAAGCCCATGGTTAATGTTAAGTTCCCTGAGTCTACGGTCCCTGAAGCTCGTGTTTCTTCCTCTACTGCATCCAAGTACCCTAAGAATATTCACACCAACCAAACTTGTGATTTGTGCGATATCCATGGCCATTATACCCACTGTTTTCCCCACCTCACGCATTACTGTATCTCTTTGGAGGTAGTTCAAGAGTACGAGATTGAAAAAAATCAGTCCTCCTCTCTCGTCCTTACACAGTATGCTTTAGGCCAGCTTGAGGATTTACCCGCTCCCATTGAAATTCCCCCTCCTGATGTCAAATTTATGGAGCCTGCAGCCTCCATCCTCTACCTATCGTCATTCATGAGATCCACAGTGGAAGCTCCCTTAGAGACTTCCCCTTCTATTTTGCTTAACCTCCCTTCAGTCATCACCCTGGTATCAACATCAATGGATCCCTTATCTACTTGTTCTTCCATCACCCGCCATGATGATGTGCATGTGAACCTTTCTTCTCATGATGATGAGTTAGGAACCTTCGCTACGTCATGTGGTCTCCCTTCCTCCAATCGCCCCATCTTCTACTATGATGACGAAATCATGGAAGCCTTTTCCACCCCTGAATTCATCTTTCCCACCCATAAGCCAGATGGAACCATCTGTGTCTATAGTGACATTTGCAACCTAAGCATAAGCTACCCCCAAGGTAGCTCCCACACACCACATACCCGTAGGTGTGCAGGTGGTAGACAACCAACCCAAAACACTCCCTCTATTAGTGTTTGTTAGATTTCTACCATGCTCTCAGGTTTCCAACATTGTTCATCATCCTCTCATTTGTTGTCTTCTGGCACCCTTTAGATGGACCCCCTGTCCACACCTTATATCAGTTATGTCGATGGTGCAAGTTGCTACTCTCAGAATCTAGCCTCGCGAGGTTGGGCCATTTTTACCCCATTACATTCGCTTATTCTCTTCAATAGTGTATGCATTGTTACCACCACCAATAACCAAGCCGAATATGATGCAGTGCAAGGTTTATTAGTCGACGCCCTTTCCCATCGCATCCTCCACCTTCATCTTCATTTATATTCCCTGCTTCTTGTCATGTGATTGAATGGTGTCTATCATGTGCATAATCCTATCCTTTTTAGAAGATATTTATGAGTGAAGTTGTTGATGCGTTAATTTGAAATCATTACATTCATTCATGTACCTAGAGCACCAAATCACTATGTGGATGGCATTGCAAACAATATTCTATATTGGCACTTAACACACAAATCTAACACAAGACAATAACATAAAATCATAAAAAAGATGCATATCCATAATATGTGTCGTATAACATGTTTTAGAGTCCATTCACTCTGATACATATGTCATCCCCAAAGCATGTTACAAAAACTTAAAACTCGGGGCACCACCTGCCCCTACATACTAATCACTATCTGGAGGATCCAAAGCCAATGGCTCTACTCCTGCAGCTCGTAGATAGTGTATCTCTTATTCAGTCATCACCATGAGTCGCATGACCCCTCGCCACTCCAAGGGTAGACCAATACAAGGCTATATGTATTGGTCATCAAAGTCTTGCCAGCCACGCTCTGAAACACCAATTAGAAGCCTCTCAAGTCTATGACAGATGTCTTCTAGGAGGGCCACTACATCGTCATATTGCAATGCTCTCGATCCACTAGGTCCTCCAGCTCCCTACACTATTGGTCGTCCCATATACCCAACCGCTTTTATCGGTGCTATATCTACATGCCAAAAGTGAGAGAATAGATACCATATACAATATTATGAAAATTTAAAATTCATATAAAATATTAGCAACTTGTCACTTACCATCGAGCCCCCATAGTCGACCAGGTGGCAGTGGCAAGTCTGGGTCCCCATGATAACTCATCCCACTATATGGATAGTCATCTATGGACAGTGGCATTTGATTCCAATCAACAAAGAACTTGGGATGGAACACCCATTCGACCACCCCACCTCCCTTTGTGAATAGTAGCTGCCCCCACCAACACATCCTGGGCTCCCTTGGGCCCCCATCCTGGATTTGTATGAGAGGCCGAAGTGTTGGGATCTTCTCAAAGAAGACCGAGAAAAAAATTGTGCTATATGCACAACTATAGTTCACTTGCCATTTGAATAGCAACAACTGTCGTTTCAACGATGACAACAGCATTTGGGCCCACCCATAATATGTCCCACTCAACACACTCTGCACAAGCATCATCTGCCCTCCAGTGATGTAGTGGAGTGCCTAGTTTCCCATGATATGAAACACCGTTGCGGCCACAGCACGGGTATCTAACCTCTCTAGATCCCTGATTGGTATTCATGTCCCCTTGACCTGGAGACGTGGTCGACAATGGTGCTCTACAAACTCCATGACGTTCTTCCCTCATGGTAACACTAGTTACGTATTCCCCACCATCCTAAGTGGTGGGAGACCAGTCAGGAAATATATATCCTTGACCTTCAACTCAATCCAGTGCCCCAGCACTATAAATACCTCACAGTCCAGATCATAATAACTGGCTATCAGGGCCAACAAGGGCTCTCCAGCTCTTATGAAAGGGTTCTCCACAAATTTCAGAACCTGAAACTTGGCCAATGCACTGTGGACACCATGATCCTCTCATATCTCCGACTGTAATGTGTCCAGGTGTCTCTCTCTCCAGTTGATCTGAAATTCTGCCATATCTGCACAAAACCATCATATTTGTTAGTGTACAGAAATAAAATACTACACTCAAACATAAATACCTAGCTCTCAGCCCAAAAAAATCACAGAAAAACCCCTCTCTATCAGGTTGGACTTTTCAGGAAAAATCCTCGAACAAGTCGTAGTTTTCTACCAAAAACCTACTACCCAGGTCATAGATATTGCCCAAAACATGTGAGCCGGCCATGAAGAGGACTAGGGCTTTGTTCCTAAGCTCTGGACACCTAGACTAAACTTTTAATCCACTGAAATGAAAGAGTAGGGTTAGGCCTCTTAACTGAAACTGACGGATCTTGATTCCAACGATCGTTTTTTCCACTATGACCATCACAATATTTAAGGCCTTGTATCCTATCAACATTCACCACAAGTACACTTGAAAATGAGTGAATTTCAAGGGAAAATTCCTTATTAATAGAGAAAGCCTAGATTTTTCTTTCGCATGTTGTAGCTAAACCGTAGCTCAGTTTGAAAAACCATATGTACTGTTGGAAAGCTCTCACTAAGCTCTCAAATGGGTATCTGTTATTTTTTGTGATTTCATACTTCACCAGGACACATTTTTTCCAATAAGAGTCACTTCACCACTCCTTAAAATCGAATTTCTTCACTTGCAACACTTGTACTTGGGGCACCACTTTTCCTCCATACTTGTCCATGCCTGTGTTGATTTTTGTTGTGAGTAACCGTCTTGTACTCATGTATATATGGTCCCCACTGGACCTTTTCTGTGTGGAAAAGTTATCAAGTCACCATTGTTTAGAGCATCTGAGTTGAGTCATCATCACATTCATGGAGTATATCCTGAGCCCCTTTGTAACATGTGATATTCCTCCATCCTTTATTGCTTCATCCCTCTCTCATGATGACCATTATGGCCATCAGTCCTACTGTCCCCTTTCCCCTTTTATATTATGTTAGTTGCTGCTAGGTCATCCATGCCCTTCATGCTCTAATAAAGGAAGTTGTCCGCACGCTACTCAGTACCTCCATTCCACCATCATTCCTAATTTCAATCTTTCAGTTTCTCTACTATTTTCTCTCGTTCCTTAGTTGAGGATCCCTTATTGCCTCAGCTATGGTGGACTTCCTTCTGTTGACATCAAGTCATTCATTCCAGAAGACAGGTCTAGACGACGGTGTACCTTGCTTCCAGCTTCCACTCTTTTTCAGCGCATTGGATTAGGAAAAGGGACTCCTTATTGCCCTTCAACTTGATTTTTTCTCAGCTCCAACTCCTTACAACATGATCAAGATCTGTATACTTGATTTTTCAGTGATGTAGCAGACTGTACAAGTGATTCCCAAGTGTGTGTAAGATGTTTCAGACCTCATGAGGGGGTGGCTCTTCAGATAGTCCCCCACATGCCCAAATGAACTCCTCATTACAGCCTTTCATGCACCTCCATAGATTTGATGATGTCGACCTTAGTTTCTTGCAATGCCTTTTAGTTTGCATGTATCATTCAGATTTTCAGATCCCTTTCCTGTTTACAGGGCCTCCTTTGTTGTACTTATATCTCATGTAATCAGATATTATTGTATAGGTACTGGCTATTATCCTAGTAACAGTATGTATGTGGGATCCATTATCATGTTTTTATCTAGCTCATGTTCATGCCAGCATGTACTATATAGTTCATCCCCTTGTTTATTAGACACATTATTCTTTGTACTTTGTCTCGACGGGCATAGGTATGCCTCCCTCACTACCTATAGCATAGGTACTCACTCATTAAAGAGACTTGTCGCACTTGTAAGTCTCGCCTCCTTAGTGTCTTGTCCTCTAGCGCTTTTATCTACCTTATATTTTTATCTCTCTGAATTCCCCTTCAGAGTCTAGTGATTGAGTTCTTACAATGTACTTCGATCATACGATTAGCTCCTAATGCTCGCACGATGGGGGGAAATCTGCTACACCATTTTTTGGTCATTTAACCTGTTACTATTAGATGGACCAAAGTACAACATGTAAGACCAATATCACCCTAAGTAAAATTGTTTTCACTATGAGAAATAACTTAGTAATTCAAATTTATTAAGTTGCTTATGGTCTAAACAAGAAACCCCATGAGGAAATATTGAATTATTCCATATTTGTTTGATTCTCCTCAAGGAAAAATTAGTTAAAGAACAATTTAACTAATATTCCTGGTCATATTTAACCCAAAACAAGAAAATTAATTAGATAAATCATTATTTATCATATTATTTTCTACAAATAATTATTTAAACCTTATTTAAATAATATTCTTTGTTAAATCTGACTAAATCATTTATAAATAATTGAATAGATCATTATTTATTTAATTATCACTCAACCACATCCTTAACATAATAAATAAATCTTTTATTTATTTATAATTTATAGATAAAGGGATTTGACCAAATCCAAATTCTTTTTCACAAAAAAAGAAGGCTAAAATTTAAATTAGTTATTAGCTGAAATTTTTAATAAGAGTGAGAAAACAAACACTTGAAGAGTGTTATGTTTATAACACAAAACAAGTGCTATATAGTAGCTAGTACCTGCAACATAGTTTAAATATAGTAAAATTGAAGAAAACAAATGATGAAGTAAAATTGCATACATCCCATCTTGCGATAACAAGACAAATTCATTTACGAAAGAAAATGTAGTAACACTGGTAGAAAATGAAAAAATTAGTGACTAGGTGATTAAAAATGTTAGTCACCACAATTATTTTAAGTGGCTAGACTAAAAATAACTAATTTAGTCTATGGATAAAATATATGACTAGATAATAAGCGACCAAACTAAAAATGACTAATTGAAATGAAAAATTTAGTCTATGAATAAAATAAATGATTAGATAATAAGTGACAAAATTAATAATGATTGACGTAAATGACTACTATAGTCCAAGAATAAAAATATGACCAAATAATAAGTAGAACAAGTATATGAATTAGTCATTTGTGTAAGTGATTTTTAATTGTGTCATTCTGAAAATGGAAAATTACAATTTTGATACTGAAATGTTTCATTTCACATCAGGGGTTTCTAAATCCATCTACAGTGTTAGAAGTTAGAGATAAGGGGGTCTTTGAATCCGTCTACAAAATTAAAATTTTGAATACCCTTCTGTCTCTAAATTTTAACACTGGAGATGGATTCAAATATTTTGAACATTAGTTTGACATTCCTTCACCATAGAGGAAAATGACACTTGAGATTAAGGACAACCAAAAAAACAAACCAGAGAAAGTCGTAACTTCTGAAACTTCTGAAATCCATAAAAAAAAATCATAACACATCGGATGTCCTTTTCTGATCTCTATAATAATGAAAGGGAAATAAAACTCAAAATTAGATAACCCCAAGAATATTTTTTTATCCCCTCAAAAACGTCCTGAAGAGCCCTTGGGTTGGCCGAAACTAGAGGACCCAAACAATGCACAATTGGAGGAGGGGTTAGGGCCTCTAAATCTCTAGATGACTAGACTATCAAATTATTAAATTTTGTTTCTAAAGACCTGGTAGGGCTAAAAACTGAGGCATGGTGACCTTTGGATCTAACTTCAGAATGTGAATGGATAAAATCCTTGTGACTAGCCCAAATTTGTTGAGAACCCCCTCCTCCACTCCATAATCCAACAACTCCTCCTCCTTCATGTGGATCCGATAATAAGAAACCAAAACCTCATTTGAAAAACATATTTGATGAGTAGGTGTGTGTCTTGAAAGGTTTTATCATGGTGATGATCTATGTACTTAAAAATTATACACCATGCGAATAAAAATCTCATGGTTATCACTTAATATTATTTTTCATTTCGACTAGGATATCCAAGCATAACATTGTCTAGAGCCTATTATTTCTTTGTCAAAAATACGCCTCGCTCTAGTCATAAACATCTTCACACCCCTTTCAGCACATACAATTTTTCCATGGGCCTATATGGTTTCTCCATAAGTATTGAATTGCTCTCCCATGGTAGAGATGTTGTGATGTCTTCTTTAACATTTTCACTCTGTAAAATAAAAAAGAATAAAAATCACAATTTATGACTATAACCATAATTAATAATTACAATGATCTAGATCCATCTTAACTCTGGATCTACCAAGCTCCTAGATGAAGGAATTAAATATTTCTTAAGGAAAAAACCTCGATTTAAGAGTGAAAAGAGATTTTATCCCTCTAGATTTGAAGTTAAGATGGATCTAGATTGGTCATATACAATGAAAAAAATTAAAAAATTAAAAAAACAAAATAACTTAGAAATTCAATTACCTTTCTTTTTGAAAAACTTCAAAACATTTATAACCTTTAATAACTTAAAAAAAAAATTAAAATATTTATTATATTCAAATAATATTTTTTTCACATTATGTTAAAATTTTTGCGCCTTTTCTCATTTGGAATTCCATTTTCTCATTCGAATTTCATTTTCCCACTAGAGGGAATGTCCAAGGAGGATTTCCATGAAAATTCCCACAAAAAAATTGATTCATAATCGCAATTCAGTAATTTTGTTGACCTCAGTACCTACATCATCGACATCAGAAGCATGTGCAAGTGAGTCTAGTTGAACGAAGCTCTAGGTGTACTCCATCAAATGAACCAGAAGGGAATCTCGGTTGATTTCAATTCATATGCATCTCTTTTGCTGGAATGCCGTAATGCCAAAGCACTAACGCAAGGCTATGCGAAACATGGACCTTCTACAGTGGCTTTGAATCTAGTCTGTCACATGTAAGTGGCTGGTATGAGGCCGTACATGGTCACTCCCACTAGCATTCTCCATGCTTGTGCACACTTAGCAACTCTGAAACAGGGTAGAGAGATTCATGATTATTTGATCAGAAGGGGTCTTGAGTCTAATGTTATTGTGATGAGTGCTCTTATAGACATGTATTCTAAGTGTGGAATTGTGAAATATACATGCCATTTGTTTGACATAATTCCTAAAAGAGACGTTGTCTCATGGAATTCGATGATTATTGATTATGGAATGCATGGGTATGAAAAAAATGCCCATGTTATCTTCGATATAACGCAGAAAGAAGATTCCAAGCCAAAACACATTTCGTTTTTACTCACAATGATGTTATTCAGTGGTAGAAGTCATTAAAACCAAAGAAAATTCTATGGCAGAGCATAGGGATTAACTTGAAACCAATGGTCTTTTAGGTGTTAATCTATTTTGGTTGATCTTACCATGCCTACCATCTGTTAATTTAGACAAAAACCACTAAAAGTAATGAGATCATCCCAAAAATACAAATGGACCCATGAATCTAACTCTACATCTCCCATGAGAATGAAGGAAAATCTTTAAAAGATGCAACATGAAAACATGTGGAATTGAAATGTCAATTCAGGATAACATAAAAAAAACAGTTGCAGATAATTTGATGAAAGACTAATAATCATAGGGAAATAATAAGTTTAAGATCTCAAAACAACTCTTGGATTCATGTTCAATGAGTGACCATAAACTTAGGGGTGTCAGAATGGCTAATAATCATAGTTTATTGTGGATGATAGTCACCATAAATAACATTAGTCATTTAGGTCATTTTTTTGGTGGTAAATGTTGGTGAATCACTATATTATATCATTGTACCATATATTTCTTTTTTAAATGATATAATCTATTGAACATGAATTAATTTTCATCTTCTATAAATGTTTAATGTCGCGATGTTGTGAATTTTTTGCACATTATATGTATCATATATTTGTAATAACTTCTTTCAAGTTTACTTTAAGAAATAAAGGAATTTTTCGAGGGCCTTTCCATAAGAAGGACTTGCACTGACTCCTCTCCTCATATCATGCTTTTAAAAATTAGCCCATAAATCAAACGCATGCCCTGATTTATCTAGTCTAGAAACCCTTGGATGAGTATGACAATGAACTCCTCCCACCCGCTATTTCTAACCCAACTATTGAATTTCTTTGGTTTCCATGTGAAAATTCCTTTAATTGATCCCTGGATATGTATGAAACCTAATTTTTATTGAAATGATACAAACACCCAAATTAACACGAGGTATAGAAATTTCAACCTTATAACTCTCTCATCCAATATTAAATACTACACTAATTATTCAACGGGTAATCTACTTAATTGTATATTAAATATTAAAAACACTCATATTAACACATGAAAATAATAATAGTATTTAATATAAAGTTATAATATACTTAGATGTTAAATTGGCATGCGAGACCCCCTTGTTCATGGGACAATGGCTACCTTTCATGCAATGATTTAACTATTTAATCCATGGAGGTATACATACCCTAATTTCCATTGGATTCAAACCCATGACATTTAAAGGGGTAACACTGTCATAGAATTCTAACAAGTAAATACAAGCTTCATTTGTATATGTATCAAATTTATTCTAAGAGTTGCATGGCATTCTTAATTTTGAACGAAAGTAAGGGAACTCTTGAAGGGTTGATCACAATAGGCATGTACGTTTTATTAAGATTATCAGAGGTATGTTAGTTTGGTTTTCCCAATCCAAAAATAGCACACATTGTTATTATTGTTAAACGTATGTTATGTTGGTTGACTCGTTCAACATCGTGCACATTTGGTTGTGTTCATTAAAGTCATGTTAGTTCAATGAAAAAATCAATAGTTTGTCAAGTTGGTCTACTTAGCGAGTTGTGTGTCAAGTCAATCATCTTAATGAACAACATGTAATGTTAATTGATTTATTTACAGACATGCACATTCCATTGTCTTTGTTATTGATGTGTTAGGTTGGTTATTAACATCTATTTTTTATTAACACTATCTTGGAGATTAACCTTATCAACATGCGTTATTAACTACAATTTCAAGATGTATGTTAGGTTGGTCAACCCCATCAACAAAATTTATGTTCATTTATGAGTGTTGAGGCATACCACATTTGTCACCCGATTACCAACATGTACCTTTTGGTTATCACTAGTATAAGCATGTTATTTTGGTGAACTTGATCAACTACATGTATGGTTGGTTACACATATTAAAGCCTCATTTGATTTTTCGATGCAATATATAGTGTGTAAGTCTTGTTACCATTATTTAATTCGTGTTTTTCTGGTTAACCTAGTTAACATCACATACATTCAATATTTTTGTTATAGGCATCAAAGGATACTCAACCCATTTAAGGTAATGCATAACATTGATGGGGGCTTTCTTATTTCTTGGTGGGTGAAAATAGTATGTTATTATTCCCCCACAAGTGTCCAATATTTCCATGTGACATGTTCACCCCTCACGGGAAAAATTGGATTCTTAAAGGGGTTGCTTATTTAAGATAGGATTAGGTAAAATTCTAGAGTGATTTTAGTTGAATAAATACCACTTAGTTGTAATTGTCAAGTTAAAGTGGTGTTTTCATAAATTTGGAGATGCTTATACCACATTGCAATGTCTAAAACACATTAATTTCCACTTTCTTGCGTTCATAAAAAAAATTCAATAAAAAAAAAGAAATGTATGTCAAAGCAAGTTAAATAGGCCAATGCTCATTGACCCACACCACCAACTTTCCTAGATTGATCTCCTTACTTGCATCTGTTGGGGTTCAACCTCATCCTTCCTAACATAAGTTATTTACTCCATCATTACGTACACATGCATACTTCTAAAAAAAATGGAAAACTTGACCATTTTCATGACTTACAAAATAATTTCAAAAACATTGTTACATTTGGTCCACAACATATACATATGTGCAATTTGTATCAATATTTCCTAAATTGTTGACTGGTTCTCTTAATGCAATATTCTACCACTTTGACACCCCTTATCCCTATGAAGATCCTTGTATTGATTTCATGACCCTATCCATTTTATGGTTTCCTTAAATTCATCTTGCAACACACTCCATTAAATTCATTAGCTACACTTACGTATATTCCAATTGACAAAAATTAAAACAAAAACAATACTATAATTATAATATTGTAGAGATGAAATATCTCATCATCTAAGAATAATGATATATCTTTAAACCTACTAAGCAATATCAACAATATATCTACATATCTAAACTAATAATACATTAACAATATTTCTACACATATAAACTAGTTATATATATTTAAACCTACAATGCTACAAATACACCAAGTCTCGTTGTTTGATTGAGAGCCTTCTACCTACGAGAGTGGACCAACAAGGATTGCTATAGTGACCCTCACTGCGAGGAAATCCAATAAAAAAAGGCGGGAATTTCCAAACCTTGACGGGAACCCTCCGCTCTCTCAAATTTCCCGAGAAGGTGAAAACAAATGCATTAGGAAGGATAGTTTTATTTATTCTTAAAATTTTAAAACCCTCACTAGTTCAAGGGTTTTGAATTTGAGCTCAGGCTTTCCATAAATTTTCTGGGATCTGTCCTCATAATCTGAGCTGAGCCGAGCCATGGGTAAGTGTGGTAGGATTTAGATCCTCAAAAACTGAGCCGATTCAAGTCATGGGCAAATGTGGTAGGAGTTCATCAAACAACCTAGCTTCCTTCGAGGAAGAACGGCCACAAAATCAAGAATCGAGTCCCAACGAAGCAGAGGAATACCAGGAAGAGCTTGAAGTTGTAACTTGGCCTATGACAGATGACAACACGAAGACAAAGAAGAAAGTCAGATGGCTGATCTGTCTAGCCCATAGGACGATCAAGGTGCTTCTGGCAGTGACGAGGCCAAAACTGATGATGGCGTAATTATGTCAAACTCTATTTATTTTACAGTATATTTGTTTGATGAAATAAAAATCTTGCTTATTATGTTTCACATTTTTTCATGATATTGGTGCATTTAGGTTTTAATATTCAAACTTTTGTGATTATAGCTAGATTCAGTTGATATATATCATTCTAATTTATAGCATTCCCAAGTTTGCTAGGATTTAAATGTCGCATTTTATTTTGGAATTTTTGTTATTTTTATGTGTGTACCTTTGTGTTATAACAAGAAACAATTGAAATTAATCTCTGTTTGAATACTTTGTATTCAAACTATTGCGAATCCCTCTAGTCGCCTCCACTACGAGAGAGCAGCAAAGCCAATCAGAAACACCTACTTCTTAACATCCAAACTCTGGCTCGTTAGCATATATTTAAAAAGTGGAACTAAGAAATATAATAAGGGAGGGACACGAGTTTGAGATGAATCAAAATTCCCATCTCCTAGCCCCTTTTGGCATGGCATACCACATATTGATCAGATTATTTTATGCTAGAATTTCCTTTCATAATGTCGGCATGCTTGTATGTTGTCCATAGGTGTGAGAATAGAATTTACCTTTCCACCTTCACTCGATACCCTACTCGAGTTGCGCTACTGAGATACACCACCATTTTAATAAAACATCTTAAGCGACTTATTGGGTGGGTGGCCCCTATCAAACAAGTAAAACAAATATTATTTCAAGCTTGATTGAGCACATGGAGCAATTATTCCATTTATTCCTGCCATATTTCAAATCTTATCTCTTCTCTGGTTCAGAGCGGCTATACCTATATCTATACCCTTGTTTATACCTATAGAAAGGATTTTGACTGAACAGGGAAATGTATGATTGGTTGGGTACCTACTGTATGTATGTAAGTATCAGGGGTTGTATGATTAATCAGTATCAATCAATGCATTTTTAGACATTATTATTTTTTTCCTTGTGACCTAGATTTATTTACAACCCCAAAAAAAATTGAATGAAGCTTGCCATCAACTGACATGCTTTGAAAGAATAATTTTTTTCCAGAAACAATTTTCTTACTGATTTTTGTGTAATGAGATCCATGTCATTGTTTGTTCGAAGATATTTTGTTTAGCTGTCTCAGAATTACCCTAATTAAAATGATATTTTTCAGGTGAAAGCTTTCACATGTGTATGAAAAAGGTATTTTTACCTTATGTATGTTACTTGTGCGATGTTTTCGTTACTTTAATATAGTGCTTCACCTGGAAAATTTTATCTTAACTTGTAAAATTTTATCTTGACGTGAAGCTTGAGTTATTTGACCTGAAATCATTTTTTACTTATAACGTTGGAGACAATAATCATTCACATGTAAATCTATTTTTAATTTTTGCTTATCAGTGACAAAGTTTTCCAAGATTTACAGGAGAAAGTACTTTTGTTGTAAATAACTTTTTCTAACACATTATTTCAGCTAGGATCATTTGAATTCAAAAAATTTAGTCTTCTTTATTGTTCTCTTCCAACTAGATCTATAATATGGCATTGAATATGGGGAATCCCTAAATGAAAGTGAATAGGGGCTAAAGGTATTTGAAGGAATTAATTTACTTGGCCAAAAAGGATAAAATATCTTATGATAACCCGTGTTTGATTGGAACTTTATTAATGAATTTTACCAAAGTGTTGTTTGCATTTACTATATTCCACTAGTTTTTGTTAAATTGTCATGAAACTTCCTCGATTAGAATATTATTTTATTATTTAGGCATTGAAATGAACCTACGCTTGAGAATTTACTTGAATTACATTTTCATTTTTTTTTAAAACCAAAATTAAGAAAATTTTGTATCATAAAATTTCTAGCAAAAGTACAAAATACTACTTCCCACAATATTCAGACGAGATCATATAGTGCAAAGAAAAACTTGCAGAGATTCAAAATTGTACATCCCAAAACTCCTTGGGTATACAGCTTAAAAACACCTAATCTTCTAATTACATTAATAAACATAGATATTAGTGAAACGCAATATGATTGTTGACTTCTTCTTGCCCGTTGTTGGAAGGAAAGGAGCTTGGCTTCCCAAAATCAATGTCTTCGATCATTTGGTGAATTGTTTCTTCCTCCTTAAAATATCTTTGCACTAAATTTTTTTACATCCTATGGTTATAAGGTGCAAAGTGAGAGAATTTACTAAGGTTGATAACCATATTATTGAAGAATCAAGGTATGGCATTTTGCCTCAAAGACATTGATTTTTTGTGTTTTTTGGTCCACATTGTTCATAATTATAATATTTTGTGGAGCCAATTGGTGTTCATTTTAATTTACTTTAGAAGTCACTCGAAAAATAGAATATATATTGCATTATATAGACTTTTCATGTCTTTTAATAACCCTTTTAAACTCTCAGGCTTCAACATAATCCATTAGTGTCACACTCAATAAAGAAACTTTGATGCCAGTTGTTGACTGTGTTTTTTGTCGTTGTTATCACCAAAATGATTGTGATAGGTGCTCATCAATCAAATTAATGTAAGTCTTTCAAACCACTTTTGACTGAAGATTAGCCTCTTTAGTTTGAGAGGGCTCTCTTAAGGTAATTTATGATTTTCAATGGAAATGTAGGTGGCTAACTCTATAACTATAACTTGATTTGATTGATTTTAGGTTGAAAATGTAATAACTTGCTACGATTGAGCTATGGGGTCTATATCAATAAAATCAATGAAAATATTTCCTCTTATGGAAACTGAGGAAATGGAGGCTGCAATGAAATGTTAGTACACACACAGCACGGGAAGAAAACATCAGTTTATCCTCTAAAGGAAGTCAAAGCATGTTACCATGAATTATGAGTAATTATACATAAAAGTAACCGAAAGTATTAAACATGAAATATATAGAACATATAACACATTTAACACCTCCTTCTAATCTCAGGTAAAGAAGGAAATACCACTATATATTACTGAAACTGAAAAAACTATTACAGAGTAGCAGTTTGGTACAATATTATCCAACACTTTTATATTCAAATTTATTTCTATAAATAGACTCTTTTTACGTTGCGTAGGATGTTGGATCATTGAACCTTAACTCTAACACCTAATGTAACTGAAAACTACTTTCTTGGAATAGAAAAAGACAACTAGTCTCTAAATATTTACATTCCTAATAGGACTCTAGTTATATCTATTACAACTACTAACTAAAGGAGTGCATAATTAAATCAAAAGTAGTTATCTTGCTCGAATGGCACTATCCATCATAAAAGGAATAAATTCCCTTATTTGAATACAAAACAATCATCCTATTTTTAAGGAAATGAAGACATGGACAGTGCATTTGCTGACTGTTGAGTTGAATCAACCATTTTTTCTTGTGTTGCACTTTTATTAATGTGATGATGTAGTGGGGTATTTTATGGCGTGGACCTCAATTAACTGATATGTTGACGGATGAGCTGAGAGTTGTGTGGGCAGATATGTTGTTGAACGGAGTGTTGAACACTTTTTCCTACCCTACTCAACCTTTCTCTTGTTTAATTACTTGAAATCCTCTTGCCGTGTTAAAGCCTTTTTATAAATAAAATATCATGAAAAAATGATATACTTGACTTGAAAACCTTTGAACTTTATTTCATAAGTGGCATCGCATCCGCATACTTCCCAACCTTTAAATTTTAAGTTATGAACAATTCAATCCACAATTCGATGTGATGAGGAAGTGATGTGGAGAGTAGGTGTCGTGGAGGGTAAGTGAGACCAGACCGCAATTCATATCACAACTCTTAGCCTTTAGTTATAAGTGCGGAGGATATAAATTTTAAACACTACGAAGTGCGACGTGCAGGGGAAAGGATGAGTGATGTGGCATGGAAGAAGTAGGACCAGACTGTAGTGCAGATTGCAAATTTTAGATTTTAGTTATAAGCTGTGAGGGTTAAATTTTATAATTTATGATGTGCAGGGAAGAGGGACCCATGGCATATGGCAGAGTTTTGTGAATTGGCGGAAGGTTAAAACAAGTAATTGTTATGGATTTTATATGATATCACGATATATCAAAGTATTGCAATGACTATGAAGCGGGGGCTAAACTTCTAAGGTGGGGCTGACTTACTACATCTCAAATTAAAATAAATATACTACGGGTGCTGAAAAGGTAAGTTAAATTATATGTGATATGATATCACAAATAGACCATCACATTGTTTACAGTTTATTTCTTGATCTGAAACATATAAGATATATGAAATGTGACGAGGGCCCCACTTTAATCGCAATCAGGGAATGAAAAGAAATGAAACAGTAAAGGTGGAAGGGTAAACATGAAAGTGGAAAAAGGGTAATTTTAATGATTTTCAATGAAAAATGAAATGAAAAGGGAAGTGTGCTGGGTATAATGGGTCCCACTTCATCATATTTTGTCCTTCAAAAGGTTTGTGCGAGATGGTAATGTCAATGATTTTTGGTTTTGGTCTATAGGAAAAGTGATTTTGAAAGTACTGGATTATATGAATGGGTAAGGAGTCAAAAAGGGAAAAACAAAAACAGTGACAACAATAGCTCAAGTTATTGCACATAAATTGTCTAGATGTAAACTTCATTAAAACACACAAAATATAGGCTTTGCTTTGCAAATCAAACAACATAACACTCAAGGTGTCACCAAAAGAGACCTTTCTAAAGCCAAAATTGAGAATAATAGCGTGAGAAGTGCCCAAAAAGAATTGGAGAGCCATACTCCCAGTGGAGATAGTAAAGGATAGCAAGAGTTAATAACTAGTTATAAGTAAAACCTAGAGAGCCAAAAGGGTATGTGTGAAATAAGAATCCACGAGTGGAAATGTATTGAAAATAAATGAAAAACCAAAATAGTGGAAACACACACTATGCACTCTTGGATTTTGTGGGGAAAAACAAAGGAATGCACATTGAACATGCCTTGTTACCGATCCCAAAAAATACAAATTCTAGGATACTAGCTAGACATTAAGAGGGACTCTTACTGCGTTATTTATTGAGAGGAGTTCAAGAGACATACTAGGGTTAATTTTAAGCATGTGAGAGAGGGGTGGGCTAGTCCTATTAAGTATGAGCTCCTTTCTTGATTGTGGCTATGTGATAAATGGAAATTACTTGTATTTATGTTAAAACATGTTTTTATACCCATAACCTAAGAGGATTAAGGTATTACATGAAATTGGCATACTATATTTTCTAAAAGTGTACTTATTTTAAGTCTGATTGCCTCATGCGCCAAAGAATTAGCTTGATAATTGTGTTCTTTTTAGACTTGGTGGAGGTTCCAAAATTCCTTTGGGATTTTGGCTACAAAGCAATCTAGCTCTTGAGTGGGGTTGATTTCAAGACCATCAATTTGATAATTATGCTTGAGTCTCCTGTGATCATCGACTATCAAATACTCTATTATGATATTCTTTTCCAAGATAATATTTTGATAAAGAGCATAAGCCCTAGTTTGATTGTTTGTGGATTTCTTATACCCCAAGGAAATGATAGTTGAAGCTCTCCATTGGGATCTACTATGACCCCCACACACCCGCCACCCCTAATTTACTTGAAGTACATTATTATTACATGATTTTCACTTTGAAATGCAAGCTTACCTATAATGTTAGCATCGTTTGAAACTTGAGCCTAATTATCTGGAGTGATACACCTTACATCAAAGATATTATAAATATCAAATTATTACGCCCTGACCATTTCTATCACATTAACCTTTTTATCTTTATATTTACCTTGCCTTGTGTGTTCCTTTTAAACAATTTTGATAAAACATGTTTATTGTTGTGTGAATTTGATATTACTTATTATGAAATGGTAAACCTCGGTTAATTATTAAATTCATAAATATCTATCCAAACAGACAATTTCCTATTTGAATAGTAGGACAACTATTTAAAAATAAATATTGCCTTATATATATGATTTATACTCTCAGTCAAACTTCGTTCAGGTTTGATTGGACCCCAAACCTTTTAGAGTAGCCAAATCAATTAGAGTGAACCTCTAAATTTTTTTGGGAAAGCGTAAAGGAGAATTTTTTAGAATAAACATAAAAGTAAAAAAGGTTTATCTTAAAGCTTTGCATATATTCCATACCATTCCTCATTTTATAAGCATGTTTTGATGTTGATGTTATTAAATTCTCTTTTTCACTTTGATAATTGTATATATACAATGGATAATATTGTTATGTATTACGGGTTTTTTTGTGTCATTTATTTATTTTTTGTTAAATTGCTGTAAGTTTATCCTTTTGTTTTATCTTCTATTTTTTATTTGTTTTTATATATATATATATATATATATATATTCCCATATATATATATATATATATATGATATTTTGTCTCTTTATGGATGGAAAATGTGGAAATAAGCTTGATCCATCTTAACATATTTAAGTGGAGAATAAGGTTTACTGGCACCTTTCCTAGGACCATGCAGTAATCCACATGAAAGCTACCTTGACAATATTAATATAATCAATAGCCACATTTGTCAAACTCCATGTATGGGAGTAACATTTCTTTCGAGGATTTGAATTTGGGTCATTGTCACATCCACTTTCTATAGCGATTTGAGAGAGAGAGAGAGTCCTAAACATATGATCTCTCTCTCTCTCTCTCTCTCTCTCTCTCTACATACACACATGATGGGATATTTTTTTCTCTCTCTTTATATAGTTTTATTAATTTCCAATAAGTGACCACAAAAAGAGGTCAATGAGATAGAGGAATACAATAGTAACAGTACAATGTGGGAGTTCAATGCATTTCTATAAAATGTGAACAATAAAATAAAGAAGGAAGCCTACATTAATGTGTGTGTGTTCCTTATTGGAATATTTTTATATTACTTTGGTGGAATATATATATTTTTGGACTAATCTAACAAATCTTGAAGCCATTACGAAAATATACATGACAAGAGCTCCATATGTCATTTATGAGAATTGAACCTTGATGGAGAGGATACCAAATATGTTTGGATCTCTCTATCTCCCTCTCCCTCTCTACACCTCACCCTCCAAATTGTAGGGAAAGGTAAGATTTACTGAAGACTCAAGGTGTTAATTTTAGTTAACGATGGTATGTTCTATGGTTAGAGAAATTTACTTCAATCTTTCTTATAAAACCAATTCAATTTCCAATTATGGAATCACATTATCATTGACAGTAAATGTTGATATAAAATAAATAAATAGACAGAGGTTAAGCCAAGACAAGAGACACAATATTTTGGAGGATGCCAGGGAAAAATCATAATGCGGGGAAAACCCTTTGACCAAATATTCTTATTATTCTTCAAATTCAACAAAGAGAGAAATTACAATTTACAACAGTCAATAGGATGCCCTAGCTAGCAAAGTCAAAATTGGTCAAGCCAAAAAAATACCTCCCAATGGAGCTTGGTAAAAGTGAGTCAAAATCAACCTCTTCTCACAGTCAAAATCAACATAAAGCGTTCTGAAATAATCCAGTCAAAATTCAAAAATATATGGAAGCACACCATTTTTCCAAATGCTACACCTGTGGAGTAGAAACATCATACATGTTCTGCCACTAGAGTGAATTCGTTATCTTCCATTGTATATAAATGGATAGGAATAACCAAATTACCCTTAGGTAATGATGTAGGTACTTAATTGATGTTGTATGATATTACAATCATCAGTGACAAGCTTGTTTAATGCTTGCATTTGACCACTCTGAACCTATGGATCCCTTTGCAGTTTTCTCTTCATCCTCCAAATAGGCACTGATGCTTTCAACCATGATGTATAATAGTATTTTGGTGTAACAATGTATGTTGAAGTAGTGAAAATTAAAAAACAAAGAATCCTACTACAACAAATCATGGAAAATATTCTACTTGTTATTTAACTTAACAAATTATTATTTAAAAAAACATTGAAATCCATTCACTACAACCTAGAAAAATAATACTGTGGAAGGAATAAAAGTGCAGAAACAAATCTGAACATGCACAGATTAAACAACCATTCGACACGATCATTTTCAGGCAAATTTCCCTGGAAAAACCTAATTTGGGAAAATCGATCTAGTATATCTAAGGGTTTATGTTGTTATGCAGTAAATTATGAGCACATGTCCATGATTGACGAAATTGTCAATACATTCAAAAAAAATCATGAAAGAGATCTCTTGTGAGACAAACCTCACTCCTCCATGGGAAAATCACAATGATCTGCGCCAAGGCTGGATTGCACTTCATGGGCTCTACACAGTGACTATGTCACTCTTTATGGTAACTGCATTACAACTTGGCTGCCCCTCGGCCTCTGCATTGTTCTTCCTGGTGGCTGGAGACTGAGCCCCCAAACTATATCTCTCGGATATGATATGGATCTGCGTTGTCACTGTGGCACGAAAACGACTTTCCCTCTGCAGATCTATGTAGTTACTGCATAGGCTTTGCGTCATTGTCTCTACATGGTGTTGTGGCTCTCTTTATCTCTACTGCTGTGTACTCTTTGGCTCAGAAAACTTCCAACTAGTAATAATTCCTCTCAATGCAATGAAGAATCACTTATATTTGATTTGAATGTGATCACTTCTCTGTGATAAGAATTCGATCTCTAGATTATGTGTGTCTCTCGAATGTAATTTCTAAATGAGCCTTCAGGTCCTTATAATTTGCTCGTTGAAGATTCAAAAAAATAGATTAAATCATAATTAATGGCTAAGATTAAATTCTGACTTGATCTGTTTCTTCTAAACCATTCACACTCATATTCTATTCATACACTTTAATTATTTTATTTTCCTAAGTTTTAACTTAGGGTCCTTTAAAAATAATTAATTATTTCTATATAATACAATCTGAGTGGAATTTCACCAAACGCTTTCGGGGTTATTTAGAATACATATGTCTAAGCCTCTCCACAAAATTTGAGACTTAGATCACATTTGTTGCTACCCCAAATCAACACTCCATCTTAGTGAGGATTGTGCTCTAACAATATGCCCTACTGCATAGTGTTCTGACTCTAAAGCACCTCCCTTTGTGTTACTAATATCTCACTATGTTGTCCATCAAATTTGCACAAATGTTGCATTTCTACTACTATTGACACTTCCAATGCAAACACTACCTTTGTACTTCAATTCCCTCTAAATTCTACATTTGTGTTGTTGCTGCCTCTTCCACTGTGAACTGTTACTAGACTGAAATGCAGTTTCTTACTACAACTGAAAAAAATCTTAAAATAAAGAAGTATACTGCATCTCAATGATGAATATCTAACTGAAGCCTCTGTGTTGTCTCCATGAAGCTATTACATTGACGCTACTCTGCACTGGGTTACACCACTGTGCACTGTGCTGTTGTTGATCCCTCTGCTCTACGCTGCTCAAACTCTAGCACTGCTAACTACCACACTGCATCTTCTTACACCTCTTCACCTGTCCATCTTGCTACATCTGTTGTCGGTTCCCATAGCAAGGTGATGATCTGAGAGGTGGAATTCGTAAAGGATCTTGCCCAACTTGTAGATCTCTAGGTCTACAACTCCAAATCATCCCACCTACTTCCTGAATCTATATTATCCATCATCATATGATCCTCCTCCTCTATCTTTGTTTCTCTAGCTTGAGGACCATGTTTCTCATCCTTGTCGTTCTTCATGAGAGGACATTTTGTGGTGTAATGACCCATCTCGCAACACCAGAAAGACTTTATCTTTGATAGATCCTTCTTCCTCCTATGATACTCTTACTTCCCCTTTGATGCAAGGGTTGCATTCTCCTCCTCCTCCTTCTTGGTCTTTGAGCCGCTTTTGATGTCGGCCTCAAGTTAAGACCTGACTAAATGTCTTTGCATCTCTTATTGCTGAAGAGCTACCCACATTAACTCCCATTTTGAAAAGTTTTCTGTGCCCAGGATGCTCTCAACAAAACTTGGTATTCCTTAGACTATGAGTTGAGGGCCAATCTGACCATCTTTGTGGCCTTCAGTGCTAATCCTACAACTTCCAGCTGATATCGGTTTTCCTGAAGCTGATACAAGAAGGGATCAAAACGTTCTCCCTTCTACATCATAGTGGTGTAAATATTATCCTCCAAATACATCTTCCTTTTCTCGGAAGAACCTTGATATAGCATCTCCAGCCCAACCCACATCTCCTTGTTTTTCCCCTTTCCTGAGATGTGTGGAACAATGTGATCCCTCACTCCATCGAGGATCAATTGCTTAGCCTTCACCATACTATTCTTGAAGGCCCATAGTGGTGCTGCATCCATTAGTTCATCCTGAGAATTTTTGATAAAGTGCTTAAGATCGTTCTCATCTAGAAGGAAGAAAATCCTTTCCCTCTAGATCAGATAATTGGAGGCACCCTCTAACTAGTCCTAGACATGACATTTGTTGGTGGCCATATCACCTAAATGTTTATCTACTACCTCTCACCCTCTAAGCAGCTGGATCTATGCACTCCTTGAGGAATAAGCCACAAAATCTATTGCTACTACACATGGAATCTTGGTTTCTCAGGCTATATAAATCACTAAGGTCAGAAAATACCCAAATTGTGATTTTTTTTTTCTTCCTGACGCTCTGCACCAGAAATCACTTCTGTATAGTCAACTGCGTCCCTCTAGCTACTGATTTGAGCTAATCTACTACGTTGCTCCCCCTACCTCGGAAAAATTGTGATATGGAAAATCCTACCTCTGTCGGCTCACTCAGAGAGAGATTTCCTTGTAGCTACTAGTCCTCCTGGCTTGGACGACTCAATATTATAGGAGATTGATCTCCTGCTTCTGCATCTCTTTGATCCCGACTTCTTAAACATTGTATATGTTGGGTCTTCTTTTTGTCTCGCCTGCACTCAACTTAAACAAGATTTGATACCATGTGAAAATTCGCAAACGAGGAATCATACTAGAGTAACTGATGGAAAATATTATATTTGTTATTTAACTTAACAAATTATTTACTATGTTCTACAAGAAAATATCAAAATCCATTCACTGCATCCTACACAAATAATACTGTGTAATAAATACAAGTGAGGAAAGAAATATGAACATACACATATTACACAACGATTTGACACAATTATTGTTTGAAAAATTTCCATGGAAAAACCCAGTTGGGTAAAACCGATAACAGATTTGATGGTTTATTTTATTATGGAATAAATTATGAGTACATGTCCATGATGGAAGAGACTATCAATACATTGAGAAAAATTGACAAAATATATCCCGTGAGACAAACCTCACTCCTCCATAGGAAACTGGCACTATTTTTCACCAAGTGTGGACTACCCTGCGATGGATCTGCACAATAACTATGTCACTCTGTGTGGTGACTGGATCACAACTCGGCTGCCCCTCTGCCTCTATTCTAGTCTTCCTGTTGGATGGAGATTGAGCCTCTGGAAAATCTCTCTGGGATTTTATCTTCCTCTGCACTGTCTCTCTTGCAGGGAAACGACTTTCCCTTTGCAGATCTGTGCAGTAACTTTGTAGGCTCTATGTAGTGTTGTGGTTCTCTTTGTATTTGTTTTTGTGTACTCTTCTTCTTAGGAAAACTTTCATCAGTAATACTACCCCTCACTGAAATGAAGAATCATTTATATCTTATCTTCCTCCTAGCGCTAATCCATCACAAGAACTCGATCTCTAGAGTCAAAATGTCTCTCAAATGTAATTTATAAATGATCCTTCAAGTCCTTATAATATTCTCATTGAAAATTCAACCACCCAGATTAAATCTTAATCAATGGTTAGATTAAATTTTGACATGATCCATTTCTTCTAGATCATTCACACTCATATTCTGTTAATACCCTTTAACTATTTTATTTTCCTAAGTTATAACATGGGGCCATTTAAAAAAAAATTAAATACCTCTATAGAATACAATCCGATTGGAGTTTCACCAAACACTTTCCGGTTTATTTATAATACATGTGTTTAAGCCTCTCCACAAAACATGAGACTTAGAGCACATCCGAAGCTACCCCAAATAAACAAAAGCATGGACTAGAGTATTTATCTTTGTTGATTGTTTTTCGACTTCTACTCAAATACAGTTATATAAGTTCAAATATCTAGGACCAACAATGTCCTTAATTTGTCCTAGTATGGTGTCATTTTCCTCATGCAATTCCCCAGTCACGGATTGATTTTAATGTACAAGTCCAGTCATGCTAGATTTGATGAATTGCAAAACATATTAATATGTGGCCAAAAACTAGGATAAAAAATGATATCTTACAGTAAAGAAGAACTATCTCTATTTGTAGTGTTATGTATCCTCAATTTCTCTCATAAATCACTTACCATCATATTATCCAATCCCCATCTTACCTTCAACAAGAACTTAAATGTGAGCTAATGGCTAGCAAATCTAGTCCTTATGAGCTTAATTAACTGTAACTTAGAGTGAATCTAGTAAATGCAGTGAACAACAATATGCCTTGTGATGAATTTGATGATGGAATTCCACTCCTTCTACAAGGCATTGATCTGGTCATGGTCTCTGTGCTTAAAAATATAACGTATTAACAAATTCAACATGTGCAGCAAACATCATAGTAAAATTGTGAGGATGCACATGGTCAATGGTTTTCGTGATACTTTATAATTAGCTACATTATCTTTAATGAATCATGTCATATTGAATGGCCTTATATCATTATTAATTTTTGGTAAGAGGTATGCAATGCTCCCAGAAGATGGTACAAATGATGAGGAGTCTTGGGCTACAAGGAAGATTTCATAACTAGCCAACACACCAAAAAAATTTATTAAATGTTGGTTTTTAACATTTGTTGAGACTTCAAAGAAAATGGAAACCCAAATATTCAACCACTGATTCGTAAAATTTCCTAGCGAGCTCCGGACATTAAATTTTTTCATGTATAGCAATATAGTTCTCGCCTTGTCATATCCAAGTTTTTTGTATCCATTAGGGGTAATTATTGATGGATTGAACCATAGCATACTAGTAGGTAGAGTGAAAAACATTGAACGATATATGCATAAAGAAGCATCTAATTCCTACATATAGTGTAGTTTCACACCTTACTGTATTTGGAAAAAATGACCCGAATATGTTATCATATATGGTTTTATCAAACTTTACTAGAGCGTAATCAGTTATAAGAGTACACTGGTTTCACATAAACAACTTTTATTTCACAACTGGTTTTAATTTCCTTCATATACTAGATTTCTTAATATTTCTTAAATAACTTACGGAGAATTACGAACTGGTTAATAGTCAAATAATCATATGAGTAGGTTGGGACGAAGATTTGGTTACCATATTTTCACCTCTATCTTTGTTTGTTGCTATTTTTGACATTAATTTCTCTTAAAATATCATGCATGATGTAAGGTTTTCTTTGTCCCATATGGCCACGAAGTCTCATGGAATGTTAAATAAAATATATCTATGTAATGACTTTTCACTTCAATTCTTCTAAGAGCTTAAACATGAAAATGTTGCTTCTTACCTTTTTAATGTGTCCATTACTCTAGTTATAATGATTTTGATTTTTAGTGAATTTTTTTTAGATTCTAGATGTGCATATTGAGATGCAATTGAAATAGCTAAGAATGTTAAATTAACTCATCATATCAAACTGGAACACCTTAGAAAAATAATTAATGTAAAAATGTCAATGGAAAATACTGTCATTTGGATTATTTTTCAAGTTAATTTCCTTTATACTGCAAATTTTATATTCATAATATCATATTACTTTACACAATTACTATTGGAATGTCGAGAGGTTTCTAAAGGAATATCCAATTGAATTGTTTTTGTTCATGTCACATCAAGCAGGGGAAAGGAGATGCTTTAATTCGGAGCTTTGGCATGCATGTGTCAGACTACTTCTGTCCTTATCCATTGTTGGGAGCAAGGTTGTGTATTTTCTACAGGGTCATAGTGAGCACGTGAGGTGGTTTCTCACTAAATTTTAATTTGCAATCTTCTTTTGGATACATATAACTAAAAATAGTGAATTCTTATTTTCTTTTCATCATAAAATCTAACCCCGGTATTTTGAAATTTTAATGTTATGTAATGAAACTGATCATAATCAATGTGATTTCAAGTAGCTGCTTCAACAAACAAGGAGCTTGATGCTCATATATCCAATTAATCGAGTCTTCTAACTCAATTAATCTCGCAAATTCACACTATTACAATGCATGTGGGTTTTCTGCATTTCATAGTTTCCTTGGTTGTGAACACTTTTATTCAATATCGTAATATATACAAGATTTAAAGTTTAATGAACACCTTATTAAATGCCAGGAATATGTGGAAACAGATGAAGCATATTCTCAAATGACATTGAAGTTGCTTAATGTTGTAAAACATTTTCAATTTCATTATTTTTTGTTTTCCATAATTAATAATTTTGGCAAGAAATGCTTTCGTACTAGGTCCATTTGTGAAAGAACTAAAATTTTATGATACTGTGAAACAAGAGGAAAAATATTGTTATCTTGGTTCTGACCTTGACACACCAAGCAAGAAACTATATAATTACTTTTTTAAAGCATTCATTGCAAGTAACACAAGCACGAATGACAGGTTTTGTGTGCCACACCATGCTATGGAAAGAAATTGTCCTCCACTTGTGTAGTTATTATTTTCCCATAATTGTTGTTATATTCGTTATTTAATAGATAAGTGATTAGAATTTTAGGCCTCTTTTAAGAGAAGGCTACATTACTTAAAGGAGAAAAACGTAAGGGTATTTGTCATATCTGTCGCCTATTAATTTTTCTCTATTTTGGGCACAATTTCACTTAACAACCACCTTCCTAAGAACTAACAAAAAGAGATATTCATGACAATGAATGGAAATTTCCACATATTTTTTGGGGTAAGTTATAACAGCTATTTGAATGTTGTTTTGGAATAAAAGTGGATAATGAATATGTAATTATGTGCAGTTCCTTTTTATACTCTTATATCATTGCAATCCATTTTGAAATGTATATAGGTAGTGCATATATCAAACTTGTTGTCACATTTAATGTCATACGTGGTAGATCTATTTTAAAATTATTTTAATGGTGTTATTATCTGCCTGTACACTCTAAAAAGTATCTCATATAGCTAGTCCCTAGTTACTTTACCTTTGAATGTGGAACCCACATGTTTAGTTTTTCTCTAGATATAATTTGTTTTCTTTTTGAAATTGGATTCCTTTTCCCCTTGAATAGTACCTTGACAATTGAAGATTTTCATATTGAAGCTATATTCCCTGTTAGTATTGCAATTTCCGAAGCCTTGTCTTATTCTTTTTTAGTTTCTTGTTGTAATCCTGTGTCATCAATACTTTGCTCCACCCATTAGATTTCTACTCACAAGTTTTATTCTTGAAGTTGCACTACTTCTTAAAGGTAACTAGAGGAAACTATACAACTATAAAAGTGGAGCATGAGACATTCTTAGTAGAAATTGATAGCTTTGATGTGTTTGATTATGTTTGATAAAATCAAAATTGCAATGTACCATATGCATGGGAATTCAAAATATTGGCATAGAAATGTGTGCTTCTATTTGCATTTATTACTTGATTTTAACATAACATTTCATCAACAAATGTTGTACACTCAGAATACAGTAAGTACAAAATTTATTCTATGGTGACGTTTTACTTTCTTTGTTTATACATCTCATTTAACCAGATAGTGGCCATTAATGCCCAATTGAAGAAAACTTCCTCTAGTTTCTTGCTTTTATGGGGAAAAGTGACATCAAAAATATCTTTTATGTTGAGGTATATATCATTTAAACCTTTTGTAATCTACTTTATTTTATATTCCAGTGTTGATCAACTTTCATGTCTTATACTCTGCATGATACTTTTTTTGCAGAAAAGGAACTCAGTATTCATGGTAAGAAGTAGGAATTGAAGAAAGAGGATAATAATAACACTAGAGCGACAAACAAAAAATTAAAGAGAGAGAAAGAGGGAGAGAAGAGAATTGGTCTACTGGTACCTCTAGAGCCAATATATCGCATAAGATACACACATAGAGACTAATGATCAAGTCTTTAGAGTTTTTGAATTCACATGCAATGTCTTGGAAACACATTGATAATGTTTTGAAGTGATGAAATAGTATTTCATGTGTAATTGTACTCCAACAAATATTAAGTTGGAAACTCATATTGTAATACTTGACAATTTATGTAATATAATTTGTGGTTGGAATTATTTATAGTTTCACTTGATATTATTTATTATTTTAATTAACATATATAACTTTGAACTTTCATATTAGATGAGCATGTACATTGTACGACATTTTTTCTTTTAATTTAGTTGCAAAACCATATAAATTAATTTATATTGATTAATAATAAACACATAAAATCAATCTAAAACTACTAAATAGGTAGTTTATGTTTATTAATGATGAACACAAATAAAATGAATATGCGACTAAATTAGTTGCTTATAACAATTGTTACTACTAAAGTAGTGATTTATATAATGAATATGAAACTACCAAACAAAAGATAAATGAATATTGAAAATAATAAATTTGTGATTACAATGATCACTAAATTTTACATATATATGACTATTAGTAGTTAATTTACATTATTTTATAACACGACTAAAATTTAGTCATATTTCTTTGGTCATTAATTGGTTTCAAACGATGACTAAAATTTGTATATATATGACTATTAGTAGCTAATTTATAGTATCTTATAACATGACCAACATTTTGGTCATATTTCTTTGGTCATTAATTGGTTTTCTCGGGTGATCAGTTAGTAATATATTTTGTTGTATATTTGGCCATTAATTGTGACAATTAATGACCAACTCAATTATTAAATCAATGACTAAATTAATGACGAAATCAATGACTAAAATCAATGAATAAATTAATGACTAAATTAATGGCCAAATATACTGCTAGATAACAAAATTGAGACAACTAATTAATGACTAAGCTAAAAACGACTAAAAGTTGGCAGTGTTATAAGATATTGTAAATTAGCTAATATTTGTCACCGACCGAAAAATTGTCATTTACATGCAAATTTTAGCCATTTTTTTAGTAACTAATTAGCCATTTTGTACTAGTGTAAGATTTAAGGCATTTATTATTTATTATCATTATTCATGCTACCATTGAATGTAGTCGTGTAATAATTTTGGATAAAGTTGATATAGTTGCATTGTGAAAAGCTACCATTTTTCATATGAACCTTATGTTAAATATATTTTTTAGTAATGGTCGAATTTTTTATTTTTAAGTGTTATATATCCACTTTATGTTAGCTATAAATTGAGGCATATATTCCTTCTATTAAAATATAGTATATTATGACATAGAAGATTCCTCTTCATGCATTTTGATCAATAATTTTATAATTATACCTTTTAATTATTGGCTTCTTATAATTATGGTTAATAATTGGATGATTATTATATTTCAATTAGCTATTTTATGGTTGTTATATTTTAGTAATTTATGTTTAAGTTTTCTAGTTATTTTAATTTATCTAATAATCAAAATTTATTAATATTAACTTGAGTAAGATAGTAAAAATCTCATTAAACCTTTATGCTTCAACTTTGACTTTCTCTAGAAATCCTTTTAAGATACTTTAATGTAATATACATGAGGCTTATGAAATGTTCAATGTTAATATGGGACATAATATAGTAATTATGGTAAATGATCTCAAAGTTCTAATGCTACAATTAATTCATGTTGAAGTTTTTTCACATTTTATTTTTTTTATACCTTCTAAAATAAGTAATATTATGTGAAAATGTGAGAATTGTAGTCAATAATTTCATAATTATATGTTTTAATTATTTTTATCTTATAATTATGGTTAGCCATTCTATGATTATTATATTTTAATTATCTATCTTATGGTTGTTATATTTTACTAATTTATATGAAATTTTTCTAATTCTTTCACTTTATTTAATAATAAAAAATTATTACCATTAGCTAGAGTAGTATAGTAAAATTCTTATGTAAGTTTTATGCTTCAAATAGTCATTTGATGAGTTCTTGTTAAGATAATTTAATGTGATATACATAAGTCTACTTGAGTCTTCTTAAATGTTTCGTGTTGATATGGAATATAATATTCTAATTATAGTTAGTAATGGTTGTTATATTTAAATTAATTTATGTTAAATTTGTAAAGATAGCTTTCCAATGTTATAAATAAGTCACTTATGTTAGAATTAATCAATGATTTTCTATTTTAATTTCTTAACCACTTGGAAAAATAAATAAATAAATAGATCATTTACACGTATCTGAATGGATTAAGGTGTCTCGAGGATTAATCATTTGTACGAGAATATCTCATAAAAACACAACATGCGACAATGAATTAAAGAAAGCACTGAGACTCGCTGACTGTGAAGAACAACAAGGTACGCAATGCTTGTAAGGCTAGTGAAGCAAGAATAAACATCTCCTATATTCAAATTCAATGCTATATAAGTATCACAATGTGCGAGTTGTGATAATTGTGATAATGTACAGATATAAATGAATGTGAGTGAGTTGTAGCATACCCACATCATGGTTAATTCTTACAATTAATGTGGATGAAACAATAAACCATGCTCGATTTTCTTAGAGCATATATGATAATGACATTAGAAACAAGTTAGAGTTAGTTGAAAGATAGGTTCGACTTCTTAATGAGAGGTGCATTGGCAACTTTCCATTCACGAAATATAAAATATATGGCTAATCGTTTAGGCGTCATCGTGGTACCATCCCTTCGGAAAATGTCGGGACAAAGTGGAGGCTGTAGATTAGGTTGTACCATATAAAGTAATGATAAAGTACATCTGCCATCATTAAAAAATAAGGGTGAAAGATTTCAATCAATAATTTTTCTAGATAAATGGATCTAAATATTATTCACAAATAATAAATTTCCGTTAATAACATTAAATTTTTGGATAACTTTTTTTTTCTAATTAAAAAGAAACTTAACTCATGAATGAAAAATAAAATGCAATGTATCCTTCCTACTACAAATATAATAACTGTATAATATGCTTGTTCAATGCGGAAAACTCACAATGACAATATGGTTATATTGATGATATGGAATATTTATTTAAATGATGTTCCTTTATTCAGTAATATGAGATAAAATGTAAATTGAGAATCATACACTTTAAGCCAATTTACCATAGAGTTATAGAATTAATAAAATCATAATGAATGAAGTTAATACTATAAAATAGTTTTGTTCTTTAAGAAAATAGTATTTTGAATAGTTTTAATTGAGGTTGTTACTTTATGAATTTCTCGTTTTCTATTTGTCATACTTTAGAGGAATTTTCTTCCATGTGATAAAGGACTCCATAATGATTATGTTCCAAAGAGAGAATAAAAAAGTTATAATTACATTAGGTTTCAAAATCTATTTTCTTCGTCTTTGTAATTCTATAAATAGATCCTATATTTGAATGGTTCGTCCAACATCCTTTTTTAGAAATGAAAAATCAATTTCTTTTATGGATGTATGAAAAATACAAACTTAATTTATAATTATTTTTCTCAATCTTGCATAGGACATGGCATGGAACATAAATTTTTAGAAATAATTTTAAAGAGTGGATTGCTTATAGGACCATAATTAGAGATAGACTTAAAGTTTTTCTTAAAATTTCTTTCATTGCAATGTTAGAGATAGACTTAAAAATTTTCTTAAAATTTCTTTCATTGCAATGTTGATTTTCTTATCGCTTCAATTTATTTTGGGTTATTTCAATATTTTTTAAAATTATTTTGAAAATTTAATTGTTCTTCTTAAAATATGTAAATCTAGTGATATATATATTTTAGAATGGACTTTCAAATATAGGAGTTAGATATTCATAAAGAGGTCTTAGTAGATACTACTATAAGGACAATACAAATTACTAAAATTCTTAGCAAAGATTTTCATGTTACAAGGTTCAAAAAAATAATTAAAAAAAAAACTCTATAAAGACCAATGCCAATAACAATCAAGGTTTTGTAATATGTTAACTATAACTAAAAATCATGGGAGATGGGATGTTATGTTTGTATATATGTCATTTTTGTTGCTCATTTTAAATTTCATTGTTATTTTTATTGTTTTTATAATTTTTTTGATGCACTTAATATAGTAAGGTGCATAAGTGCATAACTACTTCACATGAATAAATGTGTATTATATATTTGAAGAGCACTAATGCTCTAAAAAAATATAAATATAAGTGTGTCTCACTTCTTTGGTTGACACTAGACCCATTGCAACATGACTTATAAATATATAAGAACCACCATTACCTTGTGCTTAACTGTCCCCCACCACAATGCATTACAAAATAAATAAGACTAAACTCCAGTAAGGATCTCAATAACTAAAAATTCCCTAATGTATTACATAGAGGACCCTTGTGTTAATGGTTTCATGCTAGCTAAACCTTTTTGAATTTTATATTTGGGAATTGTCACTAAACTGGATTTTCCTTTAAAATAACATCATCATAGAAAATAATATGAAGTACTTTGGATAGAATTTATTTGGTTCTAACAAACCATGTAGTTTTCAAGGCGCATTATGTTTTGCAAAAATCATGTACCACTGTTTTATTTGAAGCACAATAATTTTTGAATTTTATTAAAAAAAAATATTATAGTGCCATTCCAAATTAATAAAGTAGCATTGGTGCACCACATATGATGGAGAACCATAATGAAATAGGTGCACTATAAATAATGGAGCATCATAACTATATGTGTGCACCAATTATCAAAGTGTATTGAGACTATGGTTGTGCCTATTGTATGCTATAGGAAAAACACATCCCTATGTGATACATAAGGGGCCCACAAATTGATGATGCTAAGATAGCTATTGAATTTAGTATTTAAATTTTTTATTTATGATGCTTCTTAATAAATTATAATTAGGGCACAAAATAACATGAATCATCATGATAATGGTGATGCTTTTTATTTGACATAGCAAACTATTTCATATGTACATTACTTTTTGTAAAACTCATGCAGATATGTTTCTAAAATTCATTACTTTTCAATTTATTATTTTTCGCTGCAGTGCATTAAATTTATAAAGTTGCAGCAATGAAACACATATGATGTAGCACTGCAACGATATTGATGCAACACAAGTGATGGAAAATTGTATCTATATCAACGTGTCAATTATTTTAGATCACCATGGGGATGGTGGTGTTGGTTTTCTACTATAAAACATTGAAGCTAGTGCATATGAACTATTAAAGGGACACCAATTTATTTACCACATTATTTTTGTAAACATATATATATATATATATATATATATTTGATAGATAGAATATAGTGACTTATGTCTTTTATAAGTTTAATTTATTTTATCTATATGTAATTTATTAAGAAGAATTGTATGCAAATTAAACATGATCAAGACTAGCACATGAACTATACTATGAATAATAGGTTATCATTTACAACTTTTCATGTGAGTGGGAGGGTAGGGTGTGGAGAGGGAGAATATATGTCACCCCATTTCATATTAGAGATATTTCCTATTGAGTAATTTTTATCTGTTCAATTTTTTCGTGGTGGCTACGTGGGGGATTTTGCACTTTTATAATAGATGATCCATTGATATGATAAACAGAGGCATAAAATCAAGGTTATTGTTTATCTACCATATCTCCCCATAGAGGATGATATTTAGTTCATCATCAGATTGTATATGAGGGACCCACTTCCCTAATATACCAACAAACAATGTAGGAATGCGTTAGTTGGAATATGATTAGATATATGTCAGCTTGCATATTGTTCACACAATAAAATTATAGGTTGTTTATTTCCAATTTTGAATAGATTAATTTGATTAAAAAAAAGTTAGGTTGTTACACCTTATTTTCATGGCATTGACACAATTTATATTTGATGGGAAGCAAATTTTTTTTTTTTTTTATAAAACTAGTTCAAATAGCAGAATGAAAGATAGATGAACAACATAAAAATTACCCTCTTTGAGGGGGAAACCTCCTTTACATTACATAAAGTAACAATTATAAGATGATACAAATGATAAGAGCTCCTTGGTATATATAGGAGTATAAGGGGTCACAATATAATCATATCCTACATAAAAATAATAATTTATGGGCAGAACAATAACAATACTGGGCTTATATGGGGCGCGACAATGAAAATATGGGGGATACATAGGCACAACAATAAAAATAGGAGGCTATAGAAAAATAAAAATAATGGGGATACACTAGAATTATAGGGACCTAAAATTCCCCTCTCATTCAAAAATTTGTTTTCTTCAATGCTTAAGGAGTTACGAATGGTTTTGTACAAATTTATAATCCTCGCATGTGGAATGTTTAGCGAGAAAGTTCTTCCACCTAATGAGATACACTAAAATTAATCAATTTTGTAGCTATCTGGTTGTTGTTTTCATCCCTTCTTCAGGCTCAACTATATTTTTTCCTTATTTGTTAAGTTATTGAAAAACTCTTTGAACTCAGAGATTATCACTGGTAACCTTATTTAAGCATGAAACATGAAAATTTTGGTGTACTCAAGAAGATGCACGAAGCTTAGATTTGTATGCCATAATACAAAGTTTTTGCAACACCTTGTAAGGACAATAGTACTTTGGTGATAATTTATTATCCTTCTTAGCTTTCTTTAGGGACATTTTTTGTATGGTTTTAGCTATAAAAATACCTAGTCGTGTAAACCAAAACTTATTTCACTCAGATGTTGATGTGCCTATTTTTTCTTTCAATTTTTCACTAGAGTGAGGTTATCCTTTAAGAGTTGGAGAAATTGTCGTTGATGATCGATGTGATCCTACACTGTTTGAACATTAGAATTTTCTCTGAAAGATGATGTAATGGATGTTGGATGATATCCATAAAGTTCCATAAATGAGGTAATTTTTCTTATAGTATGGAAGGAAGTGTTATACTGCCATTAGACTAGAGGTAACCACTTGACCCATAATTTTTATTTATCAGATACAAGTTAACGAATATATCATTCTATGAATTTATTCACTATATCAGTTTTCCAGTCATATTGAGGATGATAAGATGAGCTATGGCCTAATTGAGTACTAGTACAAGAAAATAATTTCGCCTAAATATTTCCTGTGAAAATGTGATCTCTGTCACTTATAATAATCTTTTTGTTTCTCTGTAGCTTTCTATTTTTTCCCACAAACATAGTAGAAATTGTATTGGCTTTGGAAAGATGAGATAATACATAAGAGTGTACATAATTGGTAATTCTATCAACCAACACCATGATAACACACTTTCCTTTAGACTTGGGTAAACCTATGAGAAGATTCGTTGAGACCTCCAGCCAACATTGACTTCGAATAGATAAAGGCTATAAAATACCTGGTTTCTTAACTATCTCAACTTCATTTTGTTGGAAAACCGAACATTATACCAAAAAATTCTAAATATTGGATTTAAGGCTATCCCAAAAAATATCCTTCTCGACCCTGTGGTAAGTTTTAAAAATTCTCGAGTGCCAACCTAATGAGGAGGTGTGTAATTCCAAAAGAATCTTTTGTTTGAGTTCCAAATTCTTACAAATATATAAGCGATATTTTTACTGTAATGAATTGTTTTTCCAGCTAAATGTATGAAATGTACTGAGATCTTGTTGCAACTTTTCAATGAGTGTCCAAATGTCTTCATCAGTATTCCATTCAATCCTTTCTTTGGCTATCCAATTATCTTGGATAATACAAATGACACAAAGCATTGCTTCTGCATCCCGATCCTTTCTTGTGAGTTCATGTGCAACAACATTATTCTTCCTTTTTTATTTTAGACAATTTCAAATTCATAACCCAACATAGTTATGACCCATTTATATTTCTCTTCTGAATATAATCTTTATTCCAAAAAATATTTAAGACTATCATGATATTTTTTTACATTGAAGTATCTTTGCATTAGGTAAGGTCATCATTGATTTAGTGCATGTAGTATTGCCAACATTTTGTTCTCATAAATAGGTTTTGGTAAATAATTTTCCTTGATTCGAATACTTTCAAAATCAATGGGTCTTTCATCTTGCATTAAAGAACACCAATTCCATTTCCTGAGGCATCACATTCCACAATAAATATTTTTGTGAAGAATGGAATAACTAAGATCAGTTCTTGGAAAATCACCTCTTTGGGATGTTCAAAGGCCTTAGTTGATCCCAGAGTCTAAGAAAATGCATATTTCTTTGCTAATGTTGTTGGAGGTGTTGTTATTCTCCCATAATTCTTAAGAAACTTGCGATAATATCTTTTCAACTCGGGAAATCCTTAAATATAGTTTATGGTTGTAGGTATTTTCCATTACTTAATGGCTTTAACTTTTATATGGTCTACCTTAACACCCTCATGAGGTACAATATGACCCAAATATTCCACCTCTTGTACTCCAAAAAAACAATTTGAGGTACCTTAACAATTAGTCAATGGCTTTAATTTTTTTACGGTCTACCTTAACACCCTCATGAGATGCAATATGACCAAGAAATATTCCACCTAATTGTTTCTCCTCCAATAGTTTGAGCACCTTGTCAACATGTTCAACACGGTCCTTCCATGACTTTCTATAGATTACTATATCATCAATAGGGAAAATTTTAAGGATTGAAATTATTCTTTAAGTTTAGAAATCTTAGCAAATTTCGTAGTCCATCATATACAATCTATAATTTTTTTGACAATATTTTTTTAAAAGTATTAAAATTTGTGATATCTTTATACAGTCTCTATATAATGTTTTAGCGATTTTTAAGGTGAAATAATTTTATACTATAAAATTTGGGCGAATAATTTTTAGGAAAAATGGAAATTAACGAATCTTTTGTTTGGAAAAAGTGTGGAAAAATAGCCCACCTATGAATATTAGCCCCTAATATTTTCATTGATCATCAAAAAATACTAACACAAATTTTCTAAGGAAGGGTTTGAAAATGAAATTCGTCAAACATTGAATTATAGAAGGTGCATTATTAAGGTCAAAAGGAATGATTAAAAAATTCATAATAGCCCTCATGAGTTCTAAATTCGTTTCTGAGAATGTATTTTGTATTCATTCTAATTTGATGATATCGTAAACAAAGATCCAACGTGGTGAAGTAAATTTCTCAATGTAATTCATCTAATAATTCTTCAATGATAGGAATTCAAAATTTATCTTTAATATTGATCTTGTTTAGCTACCTATAATCCAGACACATACACCATGATCCATCCTTCATATACACTAATACCACTAGAGAAGATAAAGAACTTTGACTAGGTTGAATTATACCAACCTCTAGCATTTATGCAACCAGCTACTCAATTTCACTCTTTTGGGCATACGGATATTTGTAAGGTTGAATGTTTGGAGGAACACTTCCTGGAATCAAATGAATAGAATGATCATGATCACGAAATAATTGGGAGTAATTTGGGAGTCTAAATACCTTTGAATGATGGTCCAAGGCATTTTTTGGATTTGTATAAATATATAACTTCGATGTTTCAACCTCTAGTAAGGATAATTGTGCAATTACGCCCCATTATCATTTATTTAAAACCTTTGCCATGCCATCATATCTTTTTATCTTTCCTAGTTTCCCTATGACACCCATTAATTCAAATTCCTTTAATTCCAAAAAAAAAATCAAGAAACTTTATTGTAAATTTAAAGCTATTGTCCCCAAATATTGTAACCATTGGACTCCTAGTACAAGATTAAAACCACCCATTGGAATGGAAATAAATGGACTATTCAATACATATTCCCCCATGTTTAGATTGATGTTGTGGAACTTTCTACAGAAATTTATAGTTCTTGCATTTGCAACCATCACTTGGCACTCTGGTGTTGGATATAGGAAGCAATTCAATTCCTTGGTTATCTTACAATGAATAAAACTATGGGTACTACCCGAATCAATCAACATTATTGCCCTTTTCTTATTTATATATCCTTATACCTTGGGAGTTTTAGGAGTGGTAATTCCTTCAAATGCATTACAAGATATGGTAGGATTCATCTCTACTTTCTCCAGGGATGGTTCTTTATGTAGGTCATCCACTTTTGATTGTTCTTGTTCCTTTTCTTCCTCTATTTCACAATCTGTGTAGAATAATTTCTTCTCAGCACACTTATGACCTTTAGTGTATTTTCTATCACAATTGTAACAAAGATATTTTTCTCTCTTTCCCTCCAATTGTTGTGGTGTCTCCCTTGTAGGTTGTGGAAGGATACTAGTAGCAATACTTCCATATTTATAGTTGTGAGTGATAGACTTCCTTGTTGGAAACATGAATTCCTTCTCCAATGAATCAGGTTTCCAAAGGTGAACCTCATGTTGGATGATTTCCTTTAAATTACCTATGAGTGAATTAACCACATGCTCCTCTAGAATATCAGTTACCCTGATATTAGATTTTTGGAAGTCCTCAATGTGCTACACCATTAAACCCTTTTATTTGAGATTGGTCAATTGGATAAATAATGTGTTTATCTTTGTATCGTCGTCATTTTCTATAATTTACTTTGCAAAAATTACCAAGTGACAAGTTTTTTATGAGAACAAAGACATTGATACAATAAAAAATTATTGGGTTCTAAAGATAACGATACAATGTGTACCTTTTGTGTGTGTTGCACATCATAGAGATCAAAATATTGCTCCATCTGTATTATTGGTGTTATGGGATCCTTGCCATCAAACTTCCTCATGTAAATATTTTGAATTTCATGGGCCTTGGTGTATCTAAAATGATAATTCATATTCCTTTTGTGCTCATCATGATTTTCATGGATCACCTTGTCACCATTAGGAAGCCCTCTTGCAACAACTTTGTCAATTATTCCATCTTGACATTCATCACTCCTTCCATGTATCCTTTTAAACCATCCTTCAAACATTCCAGGTCCATTTTTATTTTTATTTCTAAATCAACCATCTTAGCATTCATAATTGCTTCTAATTCATTTTTTTTACTCTTTTCGAGAGTGAAATTTGTCGCGCTTGTTCTCATAATTTTGATATATCATGTTACATTTCTAGTTTCTTACTAATTGTATCCATTTTAAAGATTCTAGAAATTTTGGAATTAAAAAATGATATCTATGCTTCACTTTTCACTTTGACTCGCTTCAAATTGATCTTCAAACAAAACTTATGCAAAATTTTAAAAACAATACACACATTTTTATTTCTTCTAGGACATCGATATTGAAATTGTTGTATCTCTGTAATTTTGGATCTCTAAGGTGTGAAATTATGTCCTATGGCAGCCTCATCAATCTTATTTCCTAATCCACAAGTCATAAAAAATTTGGATTCTTCAAGATAATATTATTCTCAATCACCCATGATGACTTGATTGTGGATTGTTTTAGTAGAGCGAACATGTAATGAATAACACATGTCACTGTTTCAACCTTAAGCTCTAAACATGATACACGGAAAAAAAAAAATTGTTTAATTTCAATTACTTCAAAAAAAATCAAATTCAATGCTCGTAGAGGAACTTATGATGATTTTCCCAAGGTCACTTGTTTGAGGATAAATTTTGGAGCATGAAAAAAATCTATCTTCTTTGGACCATATCTTAGAAAATATAGCGAACCAAGATTTGAATCTTTTACAATATGTTCATCAATATTTCAACTCCATTTTGCTGGAATTTCAGATTTTGAACCTTCATATGAAAATTTTATAGTGAAAATTTCAAGATGAACTATTTGAAGCAGCAAAACTCTATAATCCAATGCTCTAATACAAAATTTTATGCAACTTTCTCACAAAGCATAAGAAATGACAGATAAATGCCTTAAACATTATCCTCTTTGAGGCGGAAACCTCCTTTACATTACATAAAGGAGCAATTAATGGATGATACAAATGATAAGTCCTCCTTGGTATATATAGGAGTTTAAGGTGTCATAATATAATCAGACCCTGCATAGCAATAATAATGTAAAGGACCTAACAATAAGGATTCTATCATACCAAGGGTAACAATAACGACTCTACACTAGTATTATAGGAACCTAACATGCCCCTCTCATTCAAAAATGTCTTGTCCTCAATGCTTGAGTAATATTAGATGCTTCTATATAAAATTCACATCATTGCATGTGGAATATTCAACTCATAAGTTCTTCCACTTAATGAGATACTCCGATATCAATCAATTCCACAGTTGTCATGTTCGTGATTCCATGACTCTTTCAGGATGAAATAGGATTTTTCCTTCTTCGTTAAGTTTTGCCAGTACCATTTGAACTAGGATCTTGTCACTGATAACCTTCTTTAAGCATGAAACATGAACTGGATGTATTGAGGAAGATTCATGAAACTATAATTTCCTACAAATCGTAAATAACTGTTGCATACCATTCAATTCCATCATTAATGGATTTTTGCACTTACAATGCCTAACATGGGACAAATTTTGTTCAGTTTGACTAATAAAAATAAATATAACATTATTATTATAATTTAATATATTATTATTAATATATGATTAATATATACATATTCATATTAATATCTATAATATATTAATATTAATATTATATTATATGATTATAATTTAAATTAGATATATGAAGTTATTAAATATATTATTATAAGTATAATATATGTGTATGTGTGTGTGTGTGTGTGTGGAGGCCATAAAATCATATAAATTTGACATATTTGCTATATATAGCAGTTGTGATTGTTTTGAAAGGTTCTAGGTTTCTTTTGAGGTTAACTTTTGAACAAAATCATCCCAGAAATTTTGGTAAAAAAAAATGTCACACAACATTCCTCAAGGAGACCAAGGATGTGTGAGATCAACATCAAGGACTTTTGTGAATGGAAAATGTTATGGCCCTTGTATAAATATTGTGGGGGCTTGAGGCCGAGGAGAATTATAATAAAATCAACTAAAAATAATTGTATGTACTATAGACACGTTTAAGGAAAACATGAATATAATCCATTTGTAATTTATTTATTATATGTGTTTGTATTGTAGATTTTTTTTGTAAATTTTTATATGTATATCGTATTTTAGATCGTATGTCTTTGTATTGTAAATTGTATTATTTTTGTATTGTAAATGTATTTTATAATAGTATTTTGGGAGGTGTTTGAAGTACGTTGTCATCTTAATGTGGACTAGAAATATTATTTGATTATTTTTCATTAGGGTAAATTAAGGGGTTAGATTGACTTAGATGTTAATTATTTTATTTCCTTGTGGATAAGGGATTTCTTTTTAAGGAATTAGGGGTTAGGGGATAAAGGCTTAGGGTTTAGGGGTTTAAGGGATTAGGGGAAAGGGGTTAAGGTGTTAGGGGACTAGTGTATATTATTTATGGGGTTAATTTGGATCTAGAGGATTTATAGGTTAATCTTGGGTTTTTATGGAGCATTATTATTCATTTTTTAAAGTATAATGCGAAAAATATGACATTAAGAAAAAATAAGGCATTACTATGATGAATGAAACATAAGACCAACACATTTTCTATTATGGTTGTGATTATATATCTCATAAAATGTCTCACTTTGAACAAATTAGTCTCCTTTGTATGTGTCTTTAACAAACTAGTCACACGTGAATTGACGATTGTGATACCCTTCTATTTAATGCTCCGGTGCCCATGGGGGCATCGTGAGCTTGGCATACCAAGGCATCTGCCCGATAGGGGCCCTCTGCGATGATTTGGTGGGTGGACCTGACTTGGAAAGTGGCACCCACATAAAAGAAGAAAGTTGAACCCATGGCTAAAAATTTATATTATTTTGATGTCATTTATGAGTGAGTGAAGGCGGGGCTCATGATCACTCCTCAAGTGTCACGCACTAGGCACGTCACGATT
Source organism: Pinus albicaulis (assembly GCA_034641835.2). NCBI lineage: Eukaryota > Viridiplantae > Streptophyta > Pinopsida > Pinales > Pinaceae > Pinus > Pinus albicaulis. Next base: position 340,138,911 of record CM076577.1, on the reverse strand, counting down.
TACAATTTCCATCGGGGTCTCTTGTGTTGGGCATGTCGATGCACCCGCTCTATAGCGGTGCTCAAGCAATGAGGTTGTGCATCAGGCCAACTTGGAAAGAGGTGCTTGGACAAAAGAAGTAATGTCAGCACATGACTACCCATGAACATACTTCCCATAAGGAGGTCTCATAAATATGATCTTCAAAAAATAAAGTAAAATAATGTTTATATGTTAAAATTTGGTTTATAATTGAATATTGATAATGGAACATGGAAATAACAAATGATAATTTTTTGTTTTCCTTGATGATAAAATGATTTTTTTTCACTGATTTTCACATCAAGGTCAATGGACATGCCCTAGGTGAGCCCGCACGAAGTTGGGGTGCCCAGGCACCCATGGGGTTATCACGTGCTAGGAATTTCAAGGAACTCATATCAGGTGACCCCTATAATAATAGTGCATCATCCTTATTATTTTTGTTAGTGTAGCCACCTATTTTATTATTGTGCCAATGTATTCTCTATATTGCTATTGTTCTGGCCTATAGAAGCCCACTATTGTTATTTTTCTGCACTTACATTATTATTTTTATGTAGGATCTGATTATATTGTGACCCCTTAGACTCCTATATATACCAAGAAGTTCTTATCATTTGTATCATCTAAGAACTATTCATTTATTTAGTGCAAATGATGTTTCCCCTTGGAGAGGCCAATTTTATTGTCATTTATCTATCTTTTATTCTATTTTTTGAGTTGGTTGCATAATATTTGGTATTAGGTTTTTTGATTCTAGGGTTTCATTCTTCAAATAGGTTATCTTCGAATATTCACTATAAATTTAATTTTACGAGGCTTAAGAAGGTGAAATTGCAACCCCATGGAGATGAAATAAATGTCATCTTAGTTTACGAATTTTCTATATTTCTTCGTGATAGTTTCAGAGATATGAGCTAAGAAGTTTATGGTTTTTGTAGACTCAATAATTCCATTTCAAATAGGTGACTTAGGGAAAATCATCACAACTTTCTCTTTGAGCATCAAATTTGAATTTCTTGGAAAGAGACTAAATTTGCATATATTGTAGTTTTTATTTTATCATTTTTAGGGCCAAAGGTTGAGACAGTGAAATGTCGAACTCCATACAAGTTTGTTCTACTAAACTCATCTATAATCAAGCCAATGTAGGATATTTTGCATAATGCTTTCTTGAATTTCAATATCGAGATCTTGAAAAGAAAGAATAAAGTGTGTATTTTTTTTAAATTTGCATAAATTTTGTTTGAAAAATATGTTTGAAGTGATTCAAATAGAATAGTGAAGTATAGATATATTTTTTTGATTAAAAAATGTCTTGAAGAAAAAAATGGACGCACCTAGTAAGAAATTACAAATATATACTATGACACATGAAGAAGAGGAAGAAATGCAACATGACATATCAAAATTTCGAGACCAAGTGCAACAAATTCCTCTCTCGCAAAGAGTAACAAAAAATTGAATGGAAGCTTTGAAGTATGATTTAAAATATAAAATTCAATATTTGAAGGATGCATTTAATGTTAATATGGAAGGTTTCAAGGTGGATAAGGATGGTTTTAAGGAATGTTTGACAAAGTTGCTACAAAAATTGCTTACTAATGGGGGCAAGGTATTCCACGAAACTCATGATGAAAATAAAAGTAATTCTAATAACGACTTTAAAGACTCAAACTTTGAGTTTAGGAAAAACCACATAGAAAATATAGATATGAGGAAGTTTGATGGCAAGGAACCAGTAACATGGATACCATGGATGGAGTGATATTTTGATCTCCATGACGTGGAACACACATAAAAGGTATGCATTACATTTTTATTTTTATAAACCTATAAATTTGTGTGCTATTCATGATTTTTTCTCATAAACCACTTGTAACTTGTTCATTTTTTATGGAGGAAATGATATCACATTATGAGGATACAAAGAGAAACACCTTCTTTAGCGATTTGATAAATCTCAAAAAAAGGGTTCAATGGTGGAGCACATTGAGGACTTCATAAAATTGAATATCAAGGTACTTATATTATAGAGGATAATATGATTGATTCCTTCATAGGGAATTTAATGGATCGCATCCAACATGAGGTTAAGCTTTGGGAACATGTTTCTTTGAATAAAGAATTTAGGGTGCGAAGGAAAATTGAAATCAAAATTATGGTAACAATGTAGTCTACCACTTACAACTATAAACATGGATGTATTAATTTTCCTAGAATTCCACAATCTAGAAGGTTGACAACACAAAAATAGGAGGAAAAAACAAAAAAAGGGCTTTATTACAATTATGATAGAAAATACACAAAAGGGCATAAGTGTGGCAGAATAAATTATTTTACATAGATTGTGAAAAGGGGGAAGAAAAGGAATAAGAAACATAAAAACCAGAGCATATACACTAGGAACTGACCCCAAAGAAAGAAGTAATGAATTCAACCATATCATGTAATGTATTGGAATGAATTACCACTTCTCAAACTCTCAAGATAAAAGGATATATCAAGAGGAAAAAGGTAATAGTGTTGATTGATTTGGGTAGTACCCATAATATTTATCATTGTGAGATAACAAGGGAATGCAATTACTTCCTATATACAACACCATAGTGTCAAGTGATGGCTACAAATGGAGGAACTATAAACTTCTCTAGAAATTCCCATAATATATAGCTAACCATGGGTGAATATATCTTCAATAGTCCAATTCTTTCCATTCTAATCGGTGGTGTTGATGTGGTACTAAGAATCTGATGGTTACAATCTTTGGGGATGATAAATTTTAATTTTCAATCAAGTTTCTTGAATTTTTTTAGGGACGGAAAGGAAGTGGAATTAAGGGGTATCGCAGGTAATCTAGGAAATATAATAATCTATAATGGCATGAAAAATATTCCAAGGAAATAAAAATGAGCCATGATTTTACAAGTATTATCACTAGAGGTTCAAACATTGAAATCATCTACTTCTCTAGATATACAGGAAGTATTGGACAATAATTCCAAGGAATTTGATACTCCCAAAGGCCTCCCACCTATTAGTTATCATGATCATTCTATTAGTTTGATCCCAGTAAGTTTTTCTATAAACATAATTACTTATATATATCCTTATTCTCATAAGCGTGAAATTGAATGCATGGTTTCTAAAATGCTAGATGCTAGTACAATTCAACCTAGTCAAATTAGAATTAAGGTCATCATGAATTTTTGGTTATGCATTTTGGATTTACTAATGCACCTTCCACATTTCAAGGTTTGATGAATTCCATTTTCAAACCCTTCCTTCAAAAGTTTGTGTTAGTATTTTTTGATGATATACTAACCTATAACGAGTCTTGAAGGGATCATGTTCAACATGTTGATAGGTTGCTCAAACTATTGGAGAAACAATTATATGCAAAAACCTCGAAAGTTTTCTTTGGATTACAAGAGGTGAAATATTTGGGTAATATTGCATCTCATGAGGGTGTTAAGGTAGACCCTAACAAATTTAAAGCCATTAAGGAATGGAAAATCTCGATAACAATAAATCATCTTCGAGGTTTTCTCGAGTTGGAAGGGTATTAATTAATTTTTTTAATAATTATGGGATAATAGCAACACCTCTAACACTATCACTAAATAAATATAATTTTTTTCTTAATCGAATAGAAACTAAGGCCCTTGAACATATTAAAGAGGCAATGTGTCAAGCACCGCTCTTAGCTACCTTAGACTTCACAAAAAAAAATATTGTGGAATGTTATGCCACACGAAATGGAATCATTGTTGTTTTAATGCAATAAGGAAGACCAAACGCATTTGGAAGTCATTAAATATAAGCAAAGTATTTACACAAGCCTATTTATGAGAAGGAAATGTTGGAAATACTACATGCACTAAATTAATGGCAACCCTATCTAATTGGAAGATAATTCAAGGTAAGAACAAACCATGATAGTTTGAAATACTTTTTGGAACAAATATTATCTTTAGAGGAGAAATAAAAATTGGTCAAAAAGATGTTTTGTTATAACTTTGAAATCATCTACAAAAAAGGGAAGAAAATTTTTACTGCAAATGCACTCTTAAGAAAGGATGATGGTGTGTAAGCATTGATTTGTGCCATATCTATTATAAGACCTGATTGGATAACCTACGAAAGATATGAATGGAAGAATGATGAATATGTGTGGACACTCATTCAAAAGTTTCTGAAATATCCCCATACATCTGATACATTTAGTTGTAAAAATGATTCATTATGGTACAAAGATCACTTATATCTTTTCAAGAATTCCCAACTCAAACAAAATACTATTTTGGAATTGCACACCTCCTCCTTAAGAGGGAACTCAAGATTTTTAAAAACTTAGCACAAGGTCAAGAAGGATTTTTTTTGTAATGACCTTAAATTTGATATTCATAAATTTCTATATATTTTTTTGGTTTTCCAACAAAATAAAGTTGTGAAATTTAAGACCCTAGGTCTGTTACAACCTTTAGCCATTCCAGGTCATCATTGGGAAGAGGTTTCAATGGATTTTATTGTAGGTTTACCAAAGTCTTAAGGAAAGAGTTACATCATGGTGGTAGTTGATAAACTTACCAAGTATGCACACTTTTGTACATTATATCATTCTTTAAAGACAATATAGTTTCTATTAAATTTCTAGAAATAATTAAAAAGTTGCACGGAAAGTTTCTTTTCTTAGTAATCAATTAGCTCATAGTGCATCTTATCATCCTCAATTTCGTGGAAAAAATGAGATAGTGAAGAAATATTTGGAAGTATATCTTCATTGCTTCATATCTAATTAAAAAACAAAATGGGTCAGGTGGTTACCTATAGTTGAATGGTGGTATAACACTTCCTTCCATACTACAACACAAATGACCACATTTATTAAACTTTATGGATATCATCCACCATCCATCAAACCATTTTTAAGGGAAAATTATAAGGTTTAAGTAGTGGAAGATGAAATCAAGAATTAACAAAAATTTCTATAAATCTTAAAGGATAACCTCAATAGCGCATAATCGAATGAAACATCATGCATATGAACATTACAGAGAAAGAATTTTTCATATAGGGGACTGGGTATTTTTACGACTACAACCATACAAACAAATTTCTCTTAATCAAGCCAAGAAGGATAATACATTATCACCCAAGTACTATGGCCATTACCAGGTGTTGCAAAATATTGGTACTATGGCATAGAAATTGGAGTTTCTTTCATCTTTCTGAGTACAGCCAATTTTCTATGTTTCATGATTAAAGAAGGTTATTAGTGACAGGATCCTCATTCAAACAGTATTGGTAGAACTAGATGAAGAAGGAAAAATAATATTTGAGCCTGAAGTAGTCACGAAAACGAGAACTCGACAACTAGAAAATTGATTAATTTTAGAGTATATCGTTAAGTGGAAGAACTTACTTGATCAAGATTCCACATGTGAGGAAGAACCATCCAGAACTACTCAAGCATTGAGGACAACCATTTTTTGAAGGTGAAGGGAATTGGAGGTTCCTATAATAATAGTGTATCCCATTTCTTTTTATTATTATTGTATCCCCCTATTGCAATTATTATGGCCATGTATTCTCCATATTGTTATTTTTGTGCCCAATATATGCCCACTATTCTTATTGTTGTGTCCTGACATTATCATTATTATGTAGGCTCTGATTATATTGTAACCCCTTAGATTCCTATATATTAAAAGGAGTTATTATCACTTGTATGATCCAATAATTGTTCATTTATCTAATGTAAAGTAGGTATCTCGCTTGAATATGCTAATTTTTAAGTCGTTGATGTATCGTTTCTTCCATTTTGTGAGTTTGTCTCATAACAACCCTCCATGGAGGGGCACCTGTGTGATGACTTGGTGTTTTGTCTCAACTTAGAAAGGTGAACCTCGATAAAAGAAGTAAGGTAGGTTGAAGACTCCCCATGGGCAAAGATCCCAACAAGTGGTCTGATAATTAATTTTAGAAAATTTACTAAAGTAATGTTTGAATATTAAAAGTCGGTTTACAATTGGTTGATCATGTAACATCATTATAGAAAATTACAATAATTTTTTGTCACTGACAAGTGAATGAAGGGTTCCTAGAAAAGCCATGGAGGCTTTTTGTGGTGGGCATGTCAGAGTGTCTGCTCGACAGCGGTGCCCGTGTGGCAAGTTCTTCAGTCGACCAAACATCGCAAGGGGTGCCCACATAAGATAAATAAGGTCGATCCATGAATTCTAATGAAAAAATTTCCCACCAAGGGGTCTCATAATTATTTTTAGAATATTTACTAAATTAATGTTTAGGTGTTAAAACTTGGTTTACAATTCGCTGATTATGCAACACGTTACTAAAAAAATTTAATATTTTGTTTTCAATGACTACTGAATGAAGCTGGGGCACCAAGGCACCAATGATGGTGTAATGTGATAGGCACACTAGTGTTCCTGATGGCCAAAGGGGTCTTTCATTCTAGGCACGCTAGGGTGCCTGACACCCATGGGGGAATCACATGTTTAGCATGCTAGGGTGCACACTTGACGATTTGGTGTCTAGATCTGACTTCGAAATGGGTGCTCACAAAAAATAATTAATTTTGACCCATGACCTCCCATGAACAAAGTTACCATAAGGGGTTTCATTATAACATTTTTTTTGAAGATTAAGTAAATTAATTTTTAGGTGTTAAAATTTAGTTTAAAATTGAATATTGATCATGTAGCATGGAAATATAAAATAACAATATTTTGTTTTCATTGATGATATAATTAATTTTTTTCATTGATTTGCACAGCAGGGTGAATGCTCTTTCCCTGGGTGCGCCTGCACGAAGGTGAGGTGCCTAGACACCCATGTGGATCTGACATGCTAGGCACACCATGGAATCCAAAACTCATGGGGGTGTCACGTGTTGGGCACGCAGGGCACTCACCTGAAAAGGGCACCCATGCAATGAGTTGGTGGGTTGGTTCAACATGGATAGGGGTGCAAGCATAAAATAAGTATGTTCAGCCCATGACTTCCCATGAAGAAAGTTCCAACCATGGGATCTCATAATGATTTTTAAAAAATTCACTAAACTAATGTTTAGCCGTTCAAATTAAGTTAATAATTGATTTAATATGTAACACAATACTAAAAAATTATAATATTTGGTTTTAATTCATGAGCGAACAAAGAAGTGGTGCCTGGGTGCCCATGGGGGCATTGCGTGTTGCACTCTCTAGGGCTCCCACCTGGCAGGGGCACCCGTGTGACAAATTGGTCAGTGAGCCTAACTTGGCAAGGGAAGGTCACCCAAAATAAGTGATTTTAGCTCATAAATTATGATGAAAAGAGTTCCCACAAGGAAATCTCATAATGATTTTTGGAAACTTAAGTAAAATAATGTTTAGGTGTTAAAATATGCTTTATAATTCAATATTGGTTATGAAACTTGGAAATCACGAATCATAATATTTTTTTTATTGATGAGCTAATGAGTTGTGGTCAATTATTTTCATAAAATGGAAAATTTCCGCAACCTCCATCTTCCCGCACAAAAGCAGGGCGTCCAAGCGCCCATGGGGGCATTGCATGTTGGGCATGCCATGGCACCTGTGCTATTATTTGGTGGGTCAGCCCCATATTCCATCGGGAGCCCGCAAAAAAGAATTAATATGAGCCCTTGAGTTCCCATGACTTGATAATGGGTCCAAATTTTAAATTTGTTTTTTTTGTGCTTGTATGCATCAAAATTTGACATGGTTATGGCAATGGATGCATTGAAGATATGGGAGATTTTTTAAACTCAAATATCACTCACAAAAATAATTCGACAATTAAAAAAAAAATTTATAACATATAGAAATTTCAAGGAGTTGAAATTGTTTATTATTATTTACGAGTTGAGGGATTATTGGCTCTAATTTTGCTTCCTTCTCGTAAATCAAGTCATGAAGCTAGTCAGTCCTAGTATGATGTAATTCATTCTTTGATAATAAGATATCTAAGGTAAGGTTCTGAGCTATGACCTATGAGCTCGACAATATCTGAATTCCAATAAAAATATGTAGTATAGCTTGCCAAGAAGTTATAGTTTTTTTAATAATATATCATTACATAATGTTTATAATGTATTTTTTTCAATTCGGCCTAAATCATCTCCTAGGAATATTATTGTAAATGGAACATAGAAATATATATATATATATATATATATATATATATATATATATATATATATATATATATATATATATATTCACTTTTTCCTGTCAATGTATCCATAAGATGCCTCTCGAATGTGCCTTATGGTGGAATATTATTTCCCTTTTGATGATGATGATATATTCCTTCCCAAGCTTCATACTTCCTATAATATTTTATGCAGTCGAAGCTTCCAAGGAGAGAAGTCAAGAAGGTATAATTAAGGTGATAGATTAATCCTATTCTTGAGTTAAAATTGTAGTTATGTAGTTTGTCAACACTTACATAAAATTTCTCCTTTTGTTACCTTTAACAATAGGTCGAGACTACTAAGATATATGTAGCATTTTGTTGTAATTTTTTTCCTTTAGGTCTGACAATAGTCCGAAAAGGATGTAAAATTGATCTTCTTTCAAAGTGTCACACTCAATGGACTGAGAGGTTTCTATTCGGAAATATTTGTATAAATATCAGAATTTGTGAAGATTATTATTGTCCTTTAGGGTGATTGATCTTTTGATTTGAACTACCAAATGAGCCTACAATCCCTCTATATAATTTGGTCCTGGTCCTTCTTAAAAGTAGTTTTATTCCTACCTATTAGGACTACCTCTAATAACAAAAGATGAGTAAATTAGTGTAATTACAACCATTACTGTAAATTGATTACTAATAAATAAAATTAATCACTATTTTGTATCACGTAGCTCTTTATTTTTTTATATATAATATTTTAGTTTTTTGAAATTAAAAATTACATTATTAAATAAAAAATATATATTAACTATTATATTATTAAATAAAAACTATATTATACTAATTATTATATATTTTTCTTTCTAAGTAATTCTAAATCTATTATGGGAACATATGGTACATAGCATTCATGGCCTGCATGAGGCAGACTGTCAGCAAAATATCAAAGATCGAGCTGCCCTTTGAGGGAAACCAGCCCGAGCATTGTTTAAGAGCTGCCTCATCCGAGGAAACCAGCAGTGACACATCAGTACTAAAAAAAAAACCAGCGTCGCCCACGAGGGGAAACCGACTCATTCTAAGTTTTTTCCTAAGACCGAAAACAACAGAAATTGCCAAAAAATCATAGAGACCATACAAGATTACTTGAACATGGAGCTCAGCTAGAGGCCATAGTCGCCTAAGGGCAATTCTTCTTCTATTCTACACCATCCCGCGTCTTCATCTTTGTGGGTTGAATCACTTGGAGCTGCAGCTGGTTCAGCATCTCGAACTCCCACCTAGAAACCTTCAGCTTGAGGGTTGCTGGAGTAACCCTCTCCTCCTTTGCGCGAAACATCAAAACCTGCAGGCATAGTGGTGTGCAGAGCAGAAGATGGTGCAGGCTCATTATTCGGAGGGGCAGTAGACGGAGGGGCGGGAGTAATCTCAGCAATCTCTTTCAAAGAGACAGTGATTGTTGTGATGATCAGAGGCTTGTCGGAATTGCTTTGAAAGTGGAAAATGGTGGTGGAAGGGTTGCGTAGAGGTGTGATAGGAGCGGGGAGAGAGTCAACAGGAGGTCTGGAGGTTTCAGAGTGTTGTTTGGGCAAGGAGGGGACTCTGCATCTACGCTCAGGGCCATGCTGGTGTCTCGCTCGAGAAGGCTGCTCGAAGCTGTCTGTAGAGGAAGACGACGTCGAGGAGGCAGAAAGAGAGCGTCGGCGCCTGGCTGAGGGAGCATGCGTGCTGCCCCATCGGCACCTTAGCCTATGTCTGAGCCTAGGCATAGTGTGACCAAGGTCAAGGGGATGAACAAACGGGAAGCAAGGAGGCAAAGAATCCAAGAACTCAGGCGGGGTAGCAAACAGACAAGAACAGTAATGACTGTGGGTGTAATGCAAACCAGGTAAAAAATTGATGCAGCCAGTGAGCGGACAACGTCTGCCTACCTGAGTGCGGAAACTAGGCGAGGTAGCTTCCTGAGAGCACCTGGAATTGAGAGGTATAATATGCATAGGCATGAAGCTCAGCTAGGCATTGCAGAGAGGCCAAGCGATCAGACGGAGAAAGGAAGCAGAACGCTGAATGACGATGGTGCAAAGGCGAGAGTACATGAAGGGAGGCTTGCTGCCTCGACCATCCGACCGACGTAAATGCTGCGTGGGGTGGTGGATTGCAACGAAGATCATGGTGGTGAGAAATAAATTCAGCCAGCGTGAGTCCATGTGGCTAGGCCACGCGCCCTCCCGCGGCATTACATCTATCTGGACGCCCTTAATCACCCGCAGCCAGGAGATTGTAGTCCTGTTGCACTAGCAAAGTGCATTCCTGATGTAGTTTGCTATCATGAATACTGGAGAGGGGTCCCGCTGTGAGAGTTTGGGGGCTCCCGACGCCTAAGTTTGCCAAAAGATCAGCGACCTTTTTTCCTGCTCTCTTGGTGTGCCTAAAACAAATAGCTCGCCGATTTTGCAACCAGCCAGCTATGAGTTCGAGCCTAGCCATCAATCTCCATCTATTAGCCACTCGAGAAGGAGGAGAGCTGGAGAGGAGTTTCTGGGCCATATTGATGAGAATTTGTGAATCTCCCTCTATTTCGAGAGGGAAGAAATTGTACATTTGGGCCAGCTGCATACCCTACCACAGACCTTCAAGCTGCGCGGAGTTATTAGTATCCCACCCTATTGAGCCGAAGAAGATGAGCGTTGGACTGCCATTGTGGTCCCTGAAGATCCCTCCAAATCCAACTTCCCCAGGATTACCTTTAGATGCCCCATCAAAGTTGAGCTTCAGAAATCCAACCGGAGGAGGGGCCCATGGGTCGGGTGTGTCCATCTGAGGACCCCGGTTGCTTGTAGGCGAAGGATCAACTTGGAGACTGAAGTGCCACCTATTCAAAATTCTCTGTTCAATAGGGAGAGTCGGAAGGTCCTCTTGCTTCCAATTTTGAAGGGCTAACGTCTCCTGAAGATTGCTGCATAGGTTGTTCCATAAGATTTCTTATGGAGTGGACTGGTCTTTGAAGATTCTATTGTTTCTCTCCTTCCATATGGTCCAAATGGTTAATCGTGGAATGAGTCTCCAAAGGGTGTTGAGGATGGTGCAGTTGTAGGGAGCCGGGGACTAGTTGTGAAGGATAGTATTTAAGTCTCTTGAACTTCTGCCATCTCTCCTGCAATGCGTGCTTATGTTTTCCCATAAGAAGACCACTAGAGGGCAATTGATCATGAGATGAGTTATGTTTTCCTCCAGGCTATTACAGTTGGGGCATCTTGAGGGTCCAGCAAATCCCCTTTTGAGAAGATTGTCCCAAGTTAGTATTTTTTTGTGACAGAGCAGCCAAAGGAACGTGGAGACTTTCGGCCATGTAGGAGGTGACCAAAGATCTTTCCAAATGGGATCAATGGGATCATGATTTTGAGTTAATAGAGCAAAAGCTTCCTGAGTGGTGAACTCTTCTTTCGATGTGTGGCCCCATCGAAGGATGTCCTGTTTGTCTGAGTATCTGATCTTTCTGCTATTCAAGGCCACGTCCAGAGCTGAGATCATGTGTTCCTGTTGATTATTCAGGTAGGATGCTACCGATTTCCAACGTCAATAGCCATGGATTTGGTTTTCCTCCCAAAAGCGATGAATTGGAGCTGCGAGAGAGTGGATCAGATCTGGTTGCAAGGGTGGCTCGATGGTAGAGCAGATTCAGTTTCTGTTGCCAGGAATCAGTCCAGAATCTAGCTGTGTGGCCATTGCAAACCTCCCAAAAGTTGTGCTCTTGCATTAGGTGGTGAATTTTCTTGGCTGCATTCCAAATTTGAGAACCTGTGTCGACTGCAGAGAGTCTGATTAGCTCAGAAGGAGGTCTGTGATTAGCATATTTGGCAGTCCAAAGCTTGGCCCATGGGCACTGAGGGGAAGTTAGCCAACACCACCATATCTTGGCTCCCATCATCGCGTTGCTATGCTGGGGGTCACGAAGGCCAAGGCCACCTGCAGTCTTGGGTCTGCAAATCATAGCCCACTTCACTAGTGCCCATTTCCTGCTATGTCCTAATGCTCCCCACAGGAACTGTCGTTGAACAGCTCTGATCTCCTTAAGGACCCACTTGGGGGCTGCAAGCACAGAGAAGAGATACAGGGGCATGGTTTGAAGAACCGCCTTGACCAGAACGAGTCTGTTGGGGAGGTTAAGAGCGTGATAGGTATAGGAAGAGAGTCTGGCCTCGAGCTTGCTAAGTATATTTTGCCAGGCTGAGTGCTTGAGTGCAGAGTTAGTCAGGGGTGCCCTAAGATATTTATCAAGAAGCTTGGCAACAGAAAAACTGAGGATCTTGGCAATACCGTTTTGGACAGGGATGGTTGTATTGAAGAAGAATATTTGCGACTTTGAGGCGTTGACAGTCATGCTCGAGGATTCAGTGAAAAGGTCAAGCAGGCCTTTGAGGGTCGAGGCTTCCTCGGTAGAAGGGTGGCAAAAAAGCATGTTATCATCTACAAACTGCTGATGGGTGATAGGAGAGGCTCCATGGACTGCAATACCTCTAAGGCACTGGGCATGGAGAGCATGGGATATGTAGAAACTAAGACCTTCGGCCATGAGAACGAAGAGAAAGGGGGACAGGGGATCTCCTTGCCAGATCCCACGGGAGGGGGAAAGGGGAAGGGAGCGAATGTCATTAACAAGTACAGAGAAGAATGAGGAGGAAATAAGGCTCATGAACCATCTGATCCAAGTGGGGCTGAAACCATAGGATGTTAACATCTGACGAATATAGTTCCAATTTAATTTGCCGAAAGCCTTAGAAAGATCGATCTTCAAGAGCATACCTGGCTTTTTGGTCTGTTTCAGCGAGTGGATGACTTCATGCGTGAGGATTATGCCATCAAGAATTTGGCGACCCTCCACGTAGCCTGTTTGCTCTGGGGAGATGAGCATGGGGAGCAGTGGCTTGAGTCTGTTGGCGATGACCTTCGAGATGATTTTGTATATGACATTGCAAAGAGAAATAGGGCGGAATTTATCCGGAGTAGCCGCCTGGTTTTATTTAGGGACCAGAGTAATGAAGGTGGCATTGAGAGATGGTAGGAGCCAGTGCATGGATCTGGATTCCTCCACAAGATGCCAGACATCATTTTTGATTAGTTCCCAGAAGTGGTGGAAGAAATTGGAAGTGAAACCATCTGGTCCTAGCACTTTATATGCTTTGTTTTGAGCCACTGCTTGCTCCACTTCTAGGAGGGTGACCGGGCGAAGAAGGAGCTGATTATGATCCTCTGTGGTGAGTTTAAGAATGTGTTGAAGGACTCTATTGATGGCAGGTTTCCGATCAGTGTTGTCTTCCCGCAGTACAGATTTGAAATGGTTGACTAGTTCCCCCTCTATGGCTTGGTGATCTTCCAATATCTCTCCTGATTGATTTATGAGAAAGCTGATGTGGTTGCCCATTCTACGATGGATAGTGGAGCGATGAAAGAACTTAGTATTCCTCTCACCCTCTTTCAACCATCTGATTCTGGATTTTTGCTTCTAGTAAATTTCTTCTTGCTGCCTTCTTTCCTCTAATTGTGTGAGCAGGATTTGCTCTTTCTGATTGATGGCATCATTACACCCTTCTCGGATGATTTCGCGCTGCAGATCTGCCATTTCTTGTTCGATGTGTTTTTTCTGTTGGAAGATATTGCCGAAAGTAGAGTGGTTCCAATCCTTAATGCGGGTTTTGAGATCTTTGAGGTGTTGCTGAAACTGGTACATTTTGGTTCCTGATGGCGGAATGAAGGCCTTCCAAGCTGAGTGGACCATTTCCTTGAAGCCTGGATGAGTGAGCCAGAAAGCTTCGAATCGGAAAGGTATTTTGATGTTGTCTCCTGGTCTGGACCATTGGAGGGAGATAGGCCAGTGATCCGAGCCAGAGTAAGGCAGGATGGAAGTCTGAAAGTCACCCCCAATGTGAATGGCATTATCGGAGAAGAGGAAGCGATCTAGTTTGGAAGCGATTTGATGTGACCCAAATCTCTTTTTGTTCCAGGTGTGGGTCCCATTTGCAAATGGGAGATCGATTAACCAGTTCCGTTGTATGAAATATTTGAAATGAGTGCTGTCTGATTCCATCTTTCCCCTGTCGCCTCTTTTTTCCTCTCGACAGGTTATCATGTTGAAGTCCCCTCCTGAAATCCAGAGGGGATGAGTTCTATTGGAGTTGATAAGCTCAATTGTATCGAGAAGCGTTATTTTCCTGGTAGCGTCTTGGGGAAAATCGGCATTGGAGAGATGGCCATGCAATTTGGTGCCATGGATGTGAAATGAAGCTTGAATTAAATTGTGGGCTGCATGAGCATCACTTATTGAGATAGTTCGCAGATCCCAAACAATAGCTAGACCTCTAGAAGCTCTGGAGGCATCGACTACCACAGATTGACATCCAGGCCAGGCTCTTGAGAGTATGGGGCCTAGAGTGAGGCTGTTGCATTTAGTTTCTTAGAAGAATAAGACTTGGGGTCTTTCCATCCTTATCAGGTTCTTGATCATACGAATTTTTGAGGGGCTATTGAGTCCCCTTATATTCCATGAGACGAGTTTCATTGGGAACTGCTTTCACGAGGTTGAAAGAACTTGGTAAGCTTGGGATACCTACCAGATTCAATGAGCATCTCCCCAACGAGGATAGTTCTTTGCAAATCAGTCTTCCTTCCTCTTTTCTTTGAGTCTTTAAAAAAAAATTTCCCATCCCATGGGCTGCCTTGCTGAATACCCAGGGTTTTCTGATGTTGTTGCGCTCGTGTGAGTGCCACCGTTAGGTTCTCAATTTGTTTTTCTGACATCTGATCATACTCCCTTTTTCTGCAAGCTTGCTCGAGGGTAAATATGTCTAGGTCTCCAATTTCCACCATTTCTGCTTCTTCCTCCATAAGACTGCTTTGTCCTTCATTGGCCACAGTTGTATCAACTTCCATGTGCCCAGCTGGGGCGGCGCTAGTTCCAGGCTCAGCATTCTACGGGGGTTGAGTGGAGGCTTGCTCAAGAGGGGTATTTGAATCTGAATTGGTTAGTATTTCGAAGCGGTTGCTAGAGGAAGGCGGGGGAGGATTTTGTGAGGGGCCTTTAGGGTTGGTCGGAGGGGTTTTCGTGGTGTGAAAGCGGTGATTCTAGACTTTGGTGAAGCCCTCTGCATCCGGGGTGGTGGGGGTGGTAGAGGGATTGCTGGGAGGGGCATTCAAAGGGCAGTCTCGAAAGAGGTGACCATGGGTATGGCATCTTCTGCATCTAAAAGGAACATGTTCATAGTTTATGGACTGAACCCATTCATAGTCATCATGATAGAGACTTACCGAGTCTGGAAGGGCGCTGGCTAGTTGCATGAAGATGCAGATGCGGGCATAGGAAGTGTAGCGCTTGAGCTTGGTTTCCTCCGCCGTTTTTATGAACTCGCCAAGACCATTTCCAATGTCCTTGAGGGATTCTTTGTCCCAGTATTCCAAGGGCAGAGAATACAGCCTGATCCAGACCGGCGCCCAATTAAAATCCTCTTTATCCAAGTTGAATCTTTCGATCCATTCACGAAGATATAGTCCCGATGAGTTGAAGAAGTAGGGGCCCTCGTCCATTACGCGGTTTTTGTCCTCCAGACAGTTGAAAATGGCCTTGAATAACCCTTTGGGACCGAGTTGGAGCATGACTTCGCCCTTCGGCTTCCACTTGGTATTGACCCATCCATGCAAGGCTTTTTCAGTGGGCCAGAAGCCCACGAATTTGCCAATCAATGCATGATCATGCATGTATTGGATCTGAGCATTGATCCGCTGGCTGGGGAGATCAATCTTGGTCCGTTCTGTAGCAATCGGCTGGCAAGTAGTAGAAGTGACTTTGGGAGAGGCCGTATTACCTTCAGGATCTACGCTTTTGTCTGGTTGCGTTTCTGAATCTTGCATGGTGTGTTGAGTGTGCTCAGCATTTCCCGTGGAATCGTTGTTCATACCCAAGCTCTGAGCATTACCAGAGGGGGCGCGATTCGTGTCAGTAGTAGGTGTCTAGACTGTAGAGGTATTTCGATTGGGGGGGGCTTGGTGAACCTCCCCCTGTGATGGATCCATGGCTCTGGATCAGCAGAGCAGGAACGGAGGCACATGCGGTCAAAAGGGAAGAGAGAAGTAGGAAATGCAGCGGGTCGGCGCCGTTGCTGAAGAAGAGGAAAACCCTAACGCATGAAGTTGCAGAGCTCCATTTCATTCACCCTTAGAGGAACGTCAACCTGTTACAACATTACCAATTCTGAGATATGACTTCATCCTTATGATTAATGGGTATGCAATAATCCAAATATACTAATTATTATATTATAAATCAAAGAAATATCAAATTAATTATTATATTATGAGTTTATTATTAATAATTCCTAGCTCGTGTATATGTTTTTGGCATGTCATTCCATATGGATTTCACATAGATTGTTAGTTTTCTTCGTGGATCCACTCCCCACATTTGATTCTTGTATAGACCTCACTATTTCTTGGTGTCTTCTCTTCCTAGATTTTATTCTTACATTAGATATTATGGTTTCTCGGTGGCTTCCCTCCTTACATTTGATTTGGCATTCCCTTGATGGTTTCTCAGTGGGTCCTCCATGCATTCAATTCTTATGGACTTGAGGGTTTCTAAGTTGATCCTCCCTACATTTGATTTGACATTCCCTTCCCTTTGGGATTCCTTTAACAATCCATAGTAGCTGAAGAATTTGAGAATGAAGGTTAAGAAAATGGTAAGTCCACATTCCTTATTGAACACTTCCAATTCTATGGTTTTCAATAAATATTCACAATCTTGATGTAAAAAACAATTGAGACCATTGATGCACTAAAACAAAATTATTTTATGAATGTATGCATTAATAAGAGATTAGCAGCATGCTTATGAGTTAATTAATTTGTTCATTCCTTCTTGAATCACTTATTTTTTCACGCGTTGTGACTTATTTATCCATCTATAAATATCTAATTTAGTCATGGGTGACCATAGGTGGTGAACTGAGAAACTCATCAATGCTAACATGAGACCAGTAAGCTCGTACATGGTACCAAGACTATGACATGTGGTATCCAAAATAATTCATAAGGAAAGTGAGGGTAAACATTTAATATACTACCTCCGATATACATGTCATGATGGAGAGCACCACTTTTGACTCACTGACTTTGGCATGTGGAGGGATCTTGGCATCACAATATGGATCCAACCCAACATGTTTACTCCAAAAACCATATTTTCTTTGTTTGTGAGGACCACCTTGTATTTTTTCAAGGCTTCTTAAAATATCACGACCAACATTCCATGCTATCCCATTCCTTTTGTGGATGCTTTACCTTCTATGCAAAACAACCTTTCCCAGACTCACTGCTACATCCACCATCTCCTGTAATCTAGCCATGAGTGGGGAAAGAGGCCATGAATGTCATCCTAGACGTTGAGGAGGCAGAGGGAGAACCCTCACCCCAATGTATGATGACTCCATCGCCACCATGTTCAGCCATGCCATTCTAGAGAGTATCCGAAGGAAATTTGTGGCTATGGAGGATGAGGATATGTGCGATAGATGCTCAAACCTCTTGAATATGTGTAACATTGTTGCCAAAAAGTTGAAACAAGGGAGATATATTAAGGAAAAATTCACTCATCATATTGTTGAGCTATCTTCGCTCCTTATCCGCTCTTATACCTCTTTGTAATAGTTAGCCTAGGGGAAAGTAGGAATTGATTAACCTCCCATGGTCTCCTCCCTGGTCATGTCTCCTGCACACTCCCTTCCTTCAAGCTCCTCAACCCTACTTCTCATAGAGCTCCCACTCCTCCAGTTGTACCCAATTTTCCTCCTTCTTACCTTCCTAAGCCTAGAACTTACAAATGGTTCATTCTAGAGGAAATCAAATTCAAGGTTGGTTCAATGCAAGCTTTTGGAAATTATCAGGTGCATGGTGAGTGGACTTAACTTCTGTCTAGCTTGAAAATAGCTCGCATCACCTAGAAGAATATTGAGGAGATCCATGTGTTTTTTTCTCCTTTTAATAAATGGACTATAGAAGACCATTTTTCTTTAGAAATTACTGATGTGATAGAATAATTGCAGGTCAACCTAAGTGTGAGAGTTTTGAGACTAAGATTCCTTTTTCTATACCTCAATTTGAAAATACATTTTTGTTCAGTGCATAGTCTAGGAACTATGAGTTCTTGACCTCCCTTGGAGTTTTTATTGTTCTATATTTTGGAAAAACAATGTTAACTTTGGTTTCCCTCTCCAAGGGAAGAGAACTATTGTCTTATATCTCTGGTTTCCTTGCTCTAAGGAAAAGAAGAAACTCATGAGTCTAAATATTGTAAATTTCGTTCAGTTAATATAATTTATACATGCTTATTTACAAAAAAAGAAGAAGAATTAATATACAAGTTTTATATCCCTACACCGAGATACTTTGGACTATATTTCTGAGTGGTTTGTTTTTTTTTCATTTTTCGTCACATATTCATTGATCAAGATCAACCAAAAAATTAACTTTGGCTACTTTGGACTATAATTTTGAGTGCTTTTCTTTTTTTTCTTTTCTTCATCACATATTCATTGTTCGATCTCAATGAATATCTTTTCTTTTTGAAGCCTATGCTTATTCTGTGTTAGGTCCCTATATTACTAGTGTAGTCCCTTATTATTGTTAATGTAGCCCTCTTATTATTATTTTTGTACCCCTATAGTCCGCATATTTTTATTATTATGCCCCATAAAAGACCGATATTGTTATTTTTGTGCCCTTACATTATTATTGTTAGGTCGGCTATGATTATTTTGTGACCCCATAGACTCCTATATTTAAAAAGGAGGTTTTTTCATTTGTATCATCCAAGAATTGTTCATTTATGTAATGTAAACGAGGTTCCCCTTCTAAGAGGAATATTTCTAGGTTTTTGATCTATATTTTCTTCTATTTTCTGAGTTCGTTTCATAACATTTGTTATAAGAGCTTTCGATTATAGGGTTTTGCTGCTGAAAACATGACATCATGTAACTTTCGATATAATTTTTTTTTTACGAAGTTTCAAATGCTAAAAGAAAAACCCATTTGAGCTGAAATCCTGAGGAAATTTGAGTAATAATTTCAGATCTTATTTCGCTATATTTTCGGAGATGTTATCTGAGGAAGTCAGGGTTTTTGCAGGCTACATAATTTCATCTCAAAGAGGTGACCTTGGGAAAATCATCATAACTTTCTCTCATAGCATTGGAATAAAATTATGTAATATGTGGATGAAATGTCATGAAATGTAGTTTCTTTTGTATCGATTTCAGAAATGAAAGACGAAACAGTGACACATGGCATGTCATAAAAACTAACTCTACTGAACAAGTCCATTATTAGGTCATTTTAGGAGATTGGACATACTTTTCCTTGAAGAATCCAAATCAAGTATAACCTGTGGCATTGGAAAGATGAGTCAGAGAGATACTATAGACCCGAATTTCAAATCTTCGTGATCCAAAATCACATAGATACATGAGGATAAATATGGAGCTCCTCAAAAGTAAGAAAAATGTGTGTATCATGTTTTTAAATTGCATAACGTTTGTCCGAAAAATAAGTTTGAAGTGATGCCAATGGAATATTGAAGCATAGATATTAGTATTATATTATAAAATTCCTCCCAGAAACAATTCCACACCCATTAAGTCATCATAAACTTCTACTATGACGCATGAAGAGGAAGAAGTGCAACATCATATATCAAAATTATGAGACCAAGTGCAACAAATGTTGCTCTCAAAAAAAGTAACGAAAAATGAAATGGAAGTTAAAATGAATGGTTTGACGAAGGAATGTAAGCTACGATGAATGGCATGGAAGCTAATATGGATTATTTGAAGAATGGCATGGAATCTAAGATCGATTGTATAGAAGAAAAGCTAAAATCACACATGGAAGGTTTGAAGGAATATTTGATAAATTCTATAGAATAAATGATTCCTAACGGCGAAAAGGTAGTAGAGAAGAAACTCATGATGAAAAAAAATAAATGTTAATTTTTATTTCATAAAATCTAATTTTGGATTGAAGACCCACCATATGCCAAAGATCGATACAAGGAGGTTGTATGGAAAGGATCTCCTAACATAGATTCTACTGATGGATTTGATTTCCATAATTTGAAAAACCATATTTAAGAGAAAATTTTAAGGATCAAGTAGTGGAATATCATACCGAAAATTAACAAAAAAAATTGCAGATCTTGAAGGATAACCTCACTCTAGCGCATACTTGAATGAAACAATATGCATATCAAAATTACAGAGAAAGAATTTTTTATTTAGGGGACTGGGTATTTTTATGACTAAAACCATACAAAAAACTTTCCCTCAAGAAAGCTAATAAGGATAATAAATTATCACCCAAGTACTATGGCCATTACAAGGTGTTGCAAAAGATTGGTACCATGGCATAGAAATTGGGGTTGCCTGCATATTCCCGAGTACACCCATTTTTTTTCTTTCATGCTTAAAGAGGGTTATTAGTGACAAGATCATTTTTCAAACATTGTTGGTTGAACTTGAAAAAGAAGGAAAAATAATATTTGAGACAGAAGTATTCACGGAAACAAGAACCCAACAACTGCAAAATTGATTAATTTTATAGTATATCATTAAGTGGAAGAAATTACTTGCTCAATATTCCACATCGGAGGACGAACCGTCCATAACTACTCAAGTGTTGAGGATAACTATTTTTTGAAGGAGAAGGGAATGTTAGGTCACTATAATAATAGAGTATCCCCTATTTCTTATTGTTATTGTATCCCACTATTGTTATTATTGCACCCATGTATTCTCCATATTGATATCTTTGAGCTCAATAGAAGCCTACAATTGTTATTTTTGTGTCGTAACATTATCATTATTATGTAGGCTCTGATTGTATTGTAACCCCTTAGATTCCTATATATTCAAAGGAGGTATCATTTTTTGTATCATCCAATAATTTTTCATTTATTTAATGTAAAGTGGGTTTCTTCCTTGAAGATGCCAATTTTTAAGTCATTGACCTATCATTTCTTCTATTTTTTGAGCTGGTTTCTTAACAACCCTCTGAGGAGGGTCACCTGTGCATTGACTTGTGGGTCATCTCAAATTAGAAAGGGCAACCTCCATAAAAGAAGTAAGTTTGACTGAATACTTCCCATGAACAAAGTTCCCGTCAAGTGGTCCCATAATTATTTTTCAAAATTTCACTAAAGTAATGATTGAGTGTTAAAAGTCAATTTACAATTGGTTGATCATGAAACATGATACTATCAAATTACAATAATTTTTTTTCATTGAAGAGTGAATGAAGGAAGGGTTCCCAGGAAGCCATGGGGGCGTTGGGTGGTGGGCACGCTAGGGTGCCCGTCTTGCAACAGTGCCCGTGTGACAAGTTGGTTGGTCAACCCAAATTGGCAAGGGGTGCTCGCACAAAATGAGTAAGGTTGATCCATGAATTCTATTGAAAAAATTTCCCACCAAGGGGCATCATAATGGTTCTTAGAATATTGACTAAAGTAATGTTTGGGTGTTAAAAGTTGGTTTATAATTAATTTATTATGCAACATGGTATTAAAAAAAAATTATATTTTGTTTTCATTGACTAGAAATCGAAGGTGGGGCACCCAAGCACCAATGATGGTTTCACATGATAGGCACACTAGTGCGCCTGATGCCCAAGGGGGTGTGGCATGCTAGGCATGCTAGGGTGCCTGACACCCATGGTGGAATTGTGTGATGGGCATTCCAGGGTGCACACCTTACAAGTTGGTGGCTAGATCCAAATTTGCAAGGGGTGCTCACAAAAAATAAGTATTTTTTTCCCATGACTTCCCATGAACAAATTTCCCATAAGGGGTCTCATTATATTTTTTTTTTTTTGAAAATTAAGTAAATTAATGTTTAGGTGTTAAAATTCAGTTTATAATTGAATATTGATCATGTAGCATGGAAATACATAATATTAATTTATTTACACAACAGGGAGAATGCTCTTTCCCTAGGTGCACCTGCACGAAGGTGGGTGCCTGGGCACCCATAGGGGTATGAGCTGCTAGGAATGCCATGGATCCCAAAAATCATGGGCTTGTCGTGTGTTGGGCACGACAAGGTTCTCGCCCGACTAGGGTGCCCATACGATGAGTTGATGTGTTGGTTAGATATGGATAGGGGTGCCAACATAAAATAATTAAGTTCGGCCCATAACTTCCCATGAAGAATGTTCCCACTAGGGGGTCTCATAGTGATTTTTAAAAAATTCACTGAAGTAATGTCTAGGTGTTAAAAGTAGGATTAAAATTGATTTATTATGTAACACAATACTAAGAAATTAAAATATTTCGTTTTAATTCATGCACGAATGAAGGAGTGGTTCCCACGGGGGCATTACGTGTTGGGCCTGTTAGCGCGCCCACCTGGCAGGGGAACCCATATGATAGGTTGGTTAGTCAGCCTAACTTGGAAAGGGAATTTCACCCAAAATAAGTAATTTCATCCCATCACTTCCCATGAAAAGAGTTCCCACAACGGAATCTCATAATTATTTTTAGAAACTTATGTAAATTAATGTTTAGGTGTTAAAATCTAGTTTGTAATTGAATATTGATCATGCAGCATGGAAATAAAAAATAATAATATTTTGTTTTTATTTATGAGCCAATTATTTGTGTTCCATGATTTGCATAAAAGGAAAAATTTGCGTACCCTCAACGCACCCACACAAAGGCGGGGCCTCGCATGCTAGGCATGCCATGGTGCCCATGCGATAATTTGGTGGGTCATCCCCACTTGGCATGGGGAGCCCAAAAAAAAGAA
Organism: Pinus albicaulis; assembly: GCA_034641835.2. Taxonomy (NCBI): domain Eukaryota; kingdom Viridiplantae; phylum Streptophyta; class Pinopsida; order Pinales; family Pinaceae; genus Pinus; species Pinus albicaulis. Next base: position 340,115,881 of record CM076577.1, on the reverse strand, counting down.
GCAATCTAAGCCCATGAGTGCCCATGACTTCATAATGGGGCTAGCGTTGATTTCCTTTTTTGTGCTTTTCTATATCGATATTTGACATGGTTATGGCAGATGGATGCATTGCTGATATGGGAGGGTTTTGAGACTCAAATACGACTTACAAAAATAATTCAATAATCAAACAAATAATTTATAACATATAGAAATTTAAAGGAGTTGAAATTATTTATTATTATTTACGAGTTGAGGGATTATTGGTGCTAATATTCCCTCCTTCTCGTATGGAAATTCATGAGGCTACTAAGTCCTGATATGATTTCAGTCCTTGTTTGATAATAATATCTCTAATGTAAGGTTCTGAGGTATGACCTATGAGCTCTACAGTATCCTGAAGTATAATAAAAATATGCAGTACCAATGCTCCTAAAGAAACTAGGCCTGCTATTTTAGGGTTAATATATCATTATATAAGAAGCCTATAAGGTATTTTTTTCAAATCGGCCCAGATCCTCTCCCAGGAATATTCTTGTAAATGCAGAATAGAAATATATCTATGCACCATTTCCCTTCTCATGATGATGATATATTCCTTCCCAAGCATGATACTTCCTATAATATTGTCTATAGTAGAAGCTTCAAAGGTGTAAAGGATCTAATTAAGGTGATATGATAATCCTCTTCTTGAGTTTACATCATAGTTCTATAGCTTCTAAACACTTACATATAATTTCTCCTTTTGTTACCTTTAACAATAGGTCTAGACTACTAAGATATATGTAGCATTGTGTTGCAATTTTGTCCCTTTAGGTATTTCAATAGTTTGAAAAGGATGCAAAATTGAACTTCCTTCAAAGTTTCACACTCAATGGACAGAGAGGTTTCTCTTTAGCAACATTTGTATAAATCATATAATTTTTGAATATTACTATGGTCCTTTAGGGTGATGGATAATTAGTCATGGCCAACCAAAGATGGTGAACTGAGAAGCTCATCAATGGTAACATGATACCAATAAGCTCATACATGGTACCAAGAATATGATATGTGGTATCTGAAAGAATTCATAAGGAAAATTTATGAAAAAGTGTTAATATACTACCTCATATCTAGGTGTCGAGATGGAGGGCACCCCTTTTGACTTACGGGCTCTAACATGTGGAGGGAATTTGACATTGCAATATGGATCCAACCCAGTATTTTTAATCCACAAACCATATTTTCTCGGTTTTTGAGGACCACCTTTCATTTTCTCAAGGCTTCTCAAATTATCATGAACAACACTCCATGCTATCCCATTCCTTTTGTGGGTGCTTTAGGTTATACACAACAACACATTTTCCAGACTCACGGCTACATCCACCATCTCCTATACTCCAACCATGAGAGTGGAAAGAGGGCATGACTATCATCCTAGACATGGATGAAGTAGAGGGAGAACCCCCAACTCCCTATATGACCACCCCATTACCACCATGTTCAACCATGCCTTTCTAGAGAGTATCTATAGGAAAGTTGTGTCTATGGAGGAAGAAGATATGTGCCATGGGTGCTCAAACCTCTTGAATATGTGTAAGCTCGTGGAAATTTTTTTTAAAGAATGGAAACATATTAAGGATAAATCTACTCATCGTATTGTTCAGCTCTCTTCACTCCTTAGGAACTCTTCTACCTCTTTGAAGTAGATAGCCTGTGGGGACCTAGGAATTGATTACCATCCTAGGGTCCCCTCAGTGGTAATGTCTCCTGCACACTCCGTTCTTGCAAGATCCTTCCCCCTCCTTCTAAGAGAGCTCCCACACCTCCATTTGCACTTAATGTTCCTTCCTCTTACTTGCCCAGGCTTAGAACCTACGAGTGCCATATTTTAGAGGAAATTGAATTTGAGGTTGGTTTGATGAAATATTTTTGAACTTATGAGGTGCATGGAGGCTGGGACTTAAATTTTGTCTAGCTTAAAAATAGATCGCATAACGTGGAATCATCTTGAGGAGGCCCACGTTTTTTTTCTCGTTTTGATCAATGGATTATAGAAGACCGTTTTTATTTGCAAATTACCAATATGATAACACAACTACAGGTCAGCCTAAGTGTGTTAGTTTTGAGACAAATAATAATTTTTTTGTACCTCAATGTGAAACTACCATTTATGATCAATGCATAGTCCAGGAACTGTAAGGCCTTGACCTCCCTTGGAGTTTTAATGGGTCTCTATTTTGGAAAAATAATGTTAACTTTGTTTTCCCTCTCCAAGGGAAGAGAATTGTTGTCTTATATATCTGTTTTCCTTGCTCTGAGGCAAAGAAGAAAATCATGAATGTAAATACTGTAAATTTGGTTCAGTTAATATAATTTATACATGCTTACTTACAAAAAGAAGAATCATTATACTAGTGTAGTATCACTACTCCAAGATACTTTGGACTGTAATTCTGAGTGGTTTGTGTTTTTTCCTTTTCTTTTTCGCGTATTCATTTTTCTATATCAACCAAAAACTTAGCTTTGTATACTTTGGGCTATAATTTTGAGTGGTTTTGTTTTCTTCATTGCTTCATCACATCTTCATTGTTCAAACTCAATTAATATCTTAACTTTGTGAAGACTATGGCTATTCAGTGTTAGGTCCCTATATTACTATTGTAGTCCCTTATTATTGTTAGTGTAGCACCATTATTATTATTTTTGTACCCCTATAGTCCCCATATTTTTAGTATTGTGCCCTTCAATTATTATTGTTTGGTCAACTAGGATTATTTTGTGACCCCATGGATTCGTATATATAGAAAAGAGGTTTTTTCATTTGTATCATCCAATAATTGTTAATTTGTATAATTTAAAGGATATTTCCCCCTTTAAGAGGCATATTTCTAAGTCGTTGATCTATCTTTTCTTCTATTTTTTGAGTTGGTTTCGTAACATTTGGTATCATAGCTTTGGATTCTAGGGTTTCACTACTGTAAACAGGACATTGTGTAATTTTTTCTATAATATTAATTCTACAAAGTTTCATATGTTGAAACACAAACCCATTTTAGGCAAAATCCCAAGGAAATTCGGGAAATAATGTCAGAACTTGGTTCACTATAGTTTCAAAGATATTATCTAATGAAATTAGGGTTTTTGCAGGCTACAAAAATTCATCTCAAAGAGGTGATCAAGGGAAAATGATCATAGCTTTCTCTCTGAGCATCAGATTTAAATTTTGAAAAATATGGCTAACACGTTATGGAATGTATTCCCTTTTGTATCAATTTAAAAAATGAAAGATGAAACAACGACATGTGGCATGCCATACAAATTCTCTCTACTAAACAAGTCCATAATTAAGTAATTATATGAGATTGGACATAACTTTTCCTTGAAGAATCGAAATCACGTCTGACCTATGGAGTTGGAAAGATGACTCAGAGAGATAATATGGATCCAAATTTCAAATCTTGGTGATCCGAAATTAGAGAGATACAATAGGAAAAATATGGAGCTCCTCAAAAGCAAGAAATAGGTGTGTATCGTGTTTTTAAATTGCATAACATTTGTTTTCAAAATCAGCTAGAAATGATTCCAAGGGAATATTGAATCATAGATATCAGTATTATGTTACGAAATTCCTCCCAATAATAATTCTACTTCCATTAAATCATCATAAAATTCTACTATGATGCAAGAAGAGGAAGAATTGTGACACGCTATATCAAAATTATCAGACCAAGTGAAAAAAATTTCACTCTCCCAAAAAGTAACCAAAAATGAAATGGAAGCTAAAATGAATGGCTTGAAGAAAGGAATGGAAGCTAAGATGAATGGCATGCAAGCTAAGATGAATGGTGTGGAATCTAATATGCATTATTTAAAGTATGGCATGGAACCTAAGATCGATGGTATAGAAGAAAAACTAAAAGCAGACATGCAGGGTTTGAAGGACGATTTGATAAAGTTTATACAAGAAATTATTCCAAATGGTGCAAAGGTACTAGAGGAAACTCATGATGAGAAAAAAATAAATTTTAATTATCATTTCGTAAACTTTAATGTTGGATTGAAGAACCACCATATGCCGAAGATCGATATGATGAAGTTTGATTGCAAGGATCCTGTAACATAGATACTACACATGAAGCAATATTTTGATCTCTATAATGTCCAAAACACAAAAAAGGTATGTATTTCAACTTTATATTTGAAACACAATACATTTTTATGGTATCTATTGATTTTATTCCGTAAGAAGTTTGTCACTTGGCCAATTTTATAGAGGAAATGATAACACATTATGAGGATGAAAAGAGAAACACCTTCTTTATCTAATTGATAAATCTGAAAAAAAAATAAATGTCAATGGTGGAGCACATTGAGGACTTCCAAAAGTTGAATATAAGGGTAACCAATCTTCGAGAGGAAAAAATGATTAATGTCTTCATAGGTAATTTAAAGGATAACATCCAACATGAGGTTCACCTTTGGGAACCTGATTCATTGGAGAGGGAATTTAGGATAGAAAGAAATATTGAAAAAAAAATTATGGTGACAAGGAAGCCTACCACTCACAACAATAAATATGGAGGAGTTGCTACTCCTAGACTTCTACAACCTACAAGGTTAGCACCACAAAATTTTGAAGAAAAAGAAGAAAAATGGCTTTGCTACATTTGTGATAGAAAATACACTAAAGGTCATAAGTGTGTTGATAAGAAAACATTTTACATAGATTGTGAAGAGGAGGGATAAAGTGAACGATAAAATTCAAAAGAAGAGGATAGACACGAGGAACCAACCATAGAGAAATAACAAATGAATTCAACCATATCCTATAGTGCATTGGCATGCATTTCCACTGCTTAAACTCTCAAGATAGAATGACATATGAAGAAGAAAAATGTAATAGTGTTGATTGATTTGGATAGTACCCATAATTTTATTCATTGTAAGGTAGCCAAGTAATTGAATTGCTTCCTTTACCTAGCACCAAAGTGTCAAGTGATTGCTGCAAATGGAGGAATTATTAATTGCTCTGGAAAGTTCCAAAATTTCAAGCTAACTATTGGGGAATACATATTAAATATTCCAATGCTATCCATTCCAATGGGTGATTCTGATCTTGTATTAGGATTACAATGGTTACAATCTTTGGGGACGATGGATTTTATGTTTCAAAAAGGTTTCCTAAATTTTTTTTTAGAAGGAACATAATTTGAATTATGGGGTGTTGCAGGGAAGCTGGGAAATATAATAATCTCTAATGTCATGAAAAATCTTCTGAAGAAATAAAAATGACACATAATTATACAATTATGCTTACTAGAATTTCCAACATGAAAAACATCTATTTCTCCAGATCTCCATAAAATCTTGGATAATCATTCCAAGGTATTTTAAACTCTCAAATAAATCCCACCTATTCATGATCATGACCATGATATTAAATTTATTCCATGATTTTTTCCTCCAAACATCGAGCCTTGTAGATATCCTGATGTCCAAAAGAGTCAAATTGAACATATGATTGCAAAATGTTTGAGGCTGGTATAATTCAGCCTAATCAAAGTTATTTCTCCACTCCAGTATTATTGGTACATAAAAAGGATGGATCATGGCACATGTGTTTGAATTATAGGCAGCCGAATAAGCTCACTATTAAAGATAAATGTCTCATTCCTATTATTGACAAGTTATTGGATGAATTACATGGAGCTATGTATTTCACCATGTTGGATCTCCATTCAGGATAGAATGAAATGGTGACCTTACCTAATGGGAGGAAACTTCAAGGTAAAAACTAATCATGATAGTTTTAAATACCTTTTCAAACAAAGACAATCTTCACAAGAGTAGCAAAAATGGTTCAGAAAGATTTTGGGTTACGAATTTAAACTCATCTATAAAAAACAAAAGATAAATTTTGTTGAAAATTAGCTCTCAAGAAATGATGGTGATGCATAATCATTTCTTTGTGCCATTTATATTATCCAACTAGACTGGATAACTGAAGCAAGGGAGGACTATAATAACTATGAATAAGTGTGGACACCCATTTAAAAATTGCGGCAAGATCCCAGTACATATGCTACATTTAGTTGGAAAAATATTTCCTTATGGTACAAAGATCTCTTATATATTTGTAAGAATTCCCAACTAAAACAAAATATTATTTTGGAATTGCACACCTATCCCTTACGAGGACACTCTATATTTTTAAAAACTTACCATAGGGTGAAGAAATAATTTTATGGGATGGCCTTAAATATAATATTGAAAATTTTGTGGTGGAATGTTTGGTTTTCAAAAAAAATAAACTTGAGACAATTAAGACCATAGGTCTGCTACAACCTTTATCAATTCCATGTAAACGTTGGGATGAGGTTTTGATGCAGGAGAATTTGCTCCGAAAAACACCTTTATTTTATCTAAGCTAGGGGGTTTCATGTTTTGAAGAAATATGTAAATATTAATATTATTTTCAGTGATTAATTAATTACTTGTGAGAAATTGTAAATGTGAGAGAAATTAGTTTCTAGATTATTTAGAATTAATGAGGGAGCCTAAGTTGGAATTAGTTTCTAAGTTTTAGGGATAAGAATCTATCTTTTAGGGATGTTCAGAGATTTAGGGATTTGTTGAGATATTAAGGGTATTGAGCATTTAATTAGATCATTTTTAAAATTGTATAAATAGGAGGGGGTTTTGAGAGAAAAACACATTAAGATTGTGAGAGAATGTGAGATTGAGAGTAGGCTTGAACAGCAAGGCTGTAAGCCTTCAACAATTGTAAAGGGCCACAGAATTGAAATATCTAGCCAGCAAAAGTTTGTAAGTCATTGTTTTGTTTCAGATTTATATATAAATCGTTGATTGTTTGAAAGTATATATATGGATGGATGTATCGGTTGATTGAATAAAGGGCCAACATGAAAGAATTTTTAAGTGTAAGTTGAAAGGATTAAAATTAGTATGGCAATGTTAAATCCATATCTGTGTATATCAACTTGTAGTTTGATTGACAAAATTGGAAAGAGAAGAGCACCAACAATGTGAAATTTGTTATGGGTAATCCTTGAGTATGAAAGGCGTTAAAACCCTGCATAAAAGGAGTATTTTAAATTTGCAGATTTGTGTGGAATTCTATAGGTAAAATTCTGTGAGGCTTGTGTAATTCTGGGTGTATTTGATAGCAGTAATTGCTATTGTCTACTGCGTTGAAGCCACGGTGGAATGTTTAAAACTCTGTTTTCCAGAGTAATTCATTTCTGGTTGAATGTCAATGCCAGTACTCACTGTGAGTTTTAATTGATCTTGAATGGTGATAGGGCGTAGTATTCGAATGTTGTCTGTTTGTTTTGAGCAGAAAAGTCTTGTGGAGGTAATTACTTCAGTGGCGCAGAGTTTTGTTTCAAAACTGTGTCTATTCTGAATCGTCTAAACATTGAACCTAACGATAGAGGTGCATAGCAAAGTTTAAAGTCGATTTGTGAATTAAATGAAATGTTGTAATCATTTATGAAATCTCTTTGATGCTGTGAAAAGAGCAGAACTTTAGCTAGAACGATATCTGCGCTAATGAATGTTCAGATCGAATCACAATTGTGCGTGGGAGTGTGTGAGATCAATTTTATTTTAATTAAGTTCATGGAAGCAATCCATCATGACAGCAGATGTGTAATTTCAAAAGCTGATTCGTTGTCATGCCATGATGCGTTGAAAGCAGAGGGCGGAGTTCACACATGAGGCACATATTGAAGGCGCTGAGACTTAAAGTCTTCGATTGATATTGGGGCAAGAACGCTCTTGGGAAAACGTGTACAGGTATGAGTAGCATCGTTTCTAATTTAAATGAATAAATTGATTATGTATGAGGCTGCGTTGAAATCAGTTAATTGAAGATTGACCACAGAAGTGATGGTATAAAAAGGGTGGAACAGCATAATTACTGTGCAGTCGGACATTTTAAAAGTTCAAAACTTTTGAAATCAAATATATATCAAATAGCTATTTGATACCGTGGATGGAAGCGTTGAACGCGCAGTTGAAATTGCCAGAGCAATAATCAATATAGAAGGCGCAAAGTGAAATTGAAGGCAAAGGAAGGTGTGTTGGCAAATAACGAGAATTGTGCAGTTAAGGTTGCAGCGTCCAAGGAGGTAAATAGAATGGCAGATCGTTGCAGATGGTACAGCGCTGGAATGAAGTTCATTCCTAGTCAAAGATGCAGATATCCAGGTATGAAATTCAGATACAATTGTCTGGATTGTGCGGTCATGAGTTTGGAGTAAGGCGCACATATAGATTGCAATTTTAAAGTCTGAACAGTGTTATTAAATTGCAATGAATTTTGCAAACATTGGAGTTCCATTATTATGATGGTATTGAATTGTGAAGGTTGTGGCATGTAATGTTTGAAAAACGAAGGGCGCATTTGGTTGATTGATTTTTATTGAGTTTCATGAATCATGAAATTTATCAACAGGTGTTTAAGAGAGCTTCCACATTAAGTTGTTAGAATTGCCAGATATTGAAGTTTTGATTTGGGGAAAAAGCTGAGATGCACGTTGATATGCACAGATGTTAAAGATTTTCGTTCTAGAAGAACAAGGTTGGCTTGGTATCAAGAGTTTGCCTTGCTTGAAAATGAAAATGGTTTTCCTAATGAGGACAAGAAGGTTTGTTGAATCGAAATTGGCTAATATGTGATGAATGATGAAGACCGTATTTTAAACCGATATGCGCATACACAATTGAACTCTACAGGATTGGTAGAAGGAAAGATCATGTGTAACATCTTAGCAGAGATGATTTCCATTTGAATTTTCAGATGGAAAGTTTAAAAGTTGCGTATAAGATGATGGCGTTGAACTGGTATTCACCAAACACTGAATATGATGGAAATTATGAAGAACTCAAGAAGAAGGTGAGATGAAGAGATAAAGCCCAGAGAGAGAAGAGGTAGCGTTCAAAAGGTCCTATATGCGTGAACCAAGTACTTACCAAAGATCGTAGTGAGAGGTCAGAGGTAAGTGGCAGCAGATTGCCGAGAGGTTAGAACAACTTCAAGTGATGAGTGAGAACCCACAGGAGAAGATGATCATGGAGGATTAGAGAAGAGGTTCAGATGAATGCCACAGAGATGAGATGACTGCAGAAGTTCGAGAAAGAGAGATTGCATTAATGAAGGTACAATTGGAGGTACTAGAAGAATGGCTGCAAGAGTAGGAAGATCAGAATAGAGGATGGATCTTTCCACTGAAGGGAAAGAGAGTGATTTGGCGACAATTTCAGAGGAGGTTGAGGAAAATTGTGATTGCCTTGTTGAAAAAGGAACTTAGAGTTTTTGAACCAGAGATGGAATTTGAAGATTCCACACGCAAATTTGCTCAGAAGAAAGTATTGAAGGAAGCAGTCAAGAACGAAAAGTCTTGTGGTTTTAAAACTGACGATTTGTGTATGTTTGCAGGTACAACACAGGAAGATGAGCAAGCTTTAGAGTTTTTTCAGGAGAGAGAATTGAATCTGAAGGCTGTTCAGATCGATGCTGAGATGGCAAGATCTCAGGAGGTAATGAAGACAAAGGAGTCTAATCAGAAGGTTGGTGTAGAGAGAGAAAGACTAGCTGATGATTGGTCAAGAATTGGTGAAGGTATGGAAAGTTGTGTGAAGTTTCCAAGTTCTACTCCTAATAAAGTTTTTGAATTGTATAGGAAACTAGATCTCCAGAGAAGAGAATTGGAGAGACAGAGGAATTATGTGCAGGATAATTTGCTGGGGAAGCAAGGCAGGAAAGTTTTCATGAAGGACAGTCATGAAGCAGATAATGGTAAGAAGGCAAGACTAGCTGACAGTCTCATGATGAATGCAAATCATCATACTGATGCACTGAGAGAGGAGTCGGGAAGTAACTCAGAGCAGCATACTAGAGTGTTGCCAGAGGAAGCTGAGGAGAAAACTAGTGAAGATTTGCTGAGTCCTGAAGAAGACTTGAAGCTGTAGAGAGAAAAATTGGTGACTGAATCGACAAGTGAGACCAGTAGGTCTTGTGATTTTGATACTGACAATTTGATTGTGTTTACAGGGGATATAGAAGACAGTTCATCACTTGGAATTGTCTTGGAAGAAGAAGAACTGTTGCAGGTAGTGGATGAGACAGTCATGCAGAAGCTTGTTACCATGGGTGACAAGAAAGAATTGGCTTGTCTGGATAGCCAAGAGAATACTGGTGGACAAAATTTTGGAGCTGCTATAGTAGTACAGAATGAAGCTGCAGTGTTTGAAAAACTTGATTGGATTGCCAGAATCAATCAAGATGATGATGGACAATTACTGAAGATTTTAGAAAGGGAAGATGGAAGCTATGCTGGAGTTAATTTGCAGCATGTTGATGAAATGCTGAAATGTTTACCGGAAACATTGGAACCTGAGGAAGAAATTGCAGGCATTGAAATGAATTCGCTTGAAGTTGCGAAAAGTACGGATGAAATTGCAAGTGACGCGCAAAAGAATGTTGCAGTGGGACAGGAAGTTTGGGAGGTCGCAACATTTATGGAGGCCTCCGAGACAACACTGACATAAGCAACATCCATAGTGACAACTAGAGCAACATGTTTTATTGAAGATGCTGCAAACAATCAGCAGAAAGAGGATATACTGGACAGAAAAATTGCGTGGATAAGAAGATTAATGATGAAAATGTCAGAGAGAAAGACAGTAGCAAGAAAGAAAAGGAGCGACAACAAGAGAAAGACAACGAAAGACTTGGAAGGCAGAGCAAGTGGAGCATTACAGTACAAAATATGGAAACCTGGAGGACAACAACAGTTAACAACAACAGTAAAGCAATTGACAAGCAAAGAAAGATTACAAAATAAAATTTGGGATCCATGAGGAAATATCCAGACTTATGACCAGGTGGTCATGAATTTTCTTACATGGGGAGTCTGATGCAGGAGCATTCGCTCCGAAAAACACCTTGTATTTTATCTAATCTAGGGGGTTTCATGTTTTGAAGAAATATGTAAATATTAATATTATTTTGAGTGATTGATTAATTACTTGTGAGAAATTGTAAATGTGAGAGAAATTAGTTTCTAGATTATTTAGAATTAATGAGGGAGCCTAAGTTGGAATTAGTTTCTAAGTTTTAGGGATAAGAATCTATCTTTTAGGGATGTTGAGAGATTTAGGGATTTGTTGAGATATTAAGGGGATTGAGCATTTAATTAGATCATTTTTAAAATTGTATAAATAGGAGGGGGTTTTGACAGAAAAACACATTGAGATTGTGAGAGAATGTGAGATTGAGAGTAGGCTTGAACAGCAAGGCTGTAAGCCTTTAGAAATTTAAAGGGCCACAGAATTGAAATATCTGGCCAGCAAAAGTTTGTAAGTCATTGTTTTGTTTCAGATTTATATATAAATTGTTGATTGTTTGAAAGTATATATATGGATGGATGTATCGGTTGATTGAATAAAGGGCCAACATGAAAGAATTTGTAGGTGTAAGTTGGAAGGATTAAACTTAGTATGCCAATGTTAAATCCATATCTGTGTATATCGACTTGTAGTTTTATTGACAGAATTGGAAAGAGAAGAGCGCCAAAAATTTGAAATTCGTTATGGGTAATCCTTGAGTATGAAAGGCGTTAAAACTCTGCATAAAAGGAGTATTTTAAATTTGCAGATTTGTGTGGAATTCTATAGGTAAAATTCTGTCAGGCTTGTGTAATTCTGGGTGTATTCGATAGAAGTAATTGCTATTGTCTACTGCGTTGAAGCCACGGTGGAATGTTTAAAAATCTGTTTGCCAGAGTAATTCATTTCTGGTTGAATGTCAATGCCAGTACTCACTGTGAGTTTTAATTGATCTTGAATGGTGACAGGGCATAGTATTCGAATGCTGTTTGTTTGTTTTGAGCAGAAAAATCTTGTGGAGGTAATTACTTCAGTGGTGCAGAGTTTTGTTTGAAAATTGTGTCTATTCTAAATCGTCTAAACATTGAACATAACGATAGAGGTGCATAGCAAAGTTTAAAGTCGATTTGTGAATTAAATGAAATGTTTTAATCATTTATGAAATCTCTTCGATGCTGTGAAAAGAGCAGAACTTTAGCTAGAACGATATCTACGCTAATGAATGTTCAGATCGAATCACAATTGTGCATGGGAGCGTGTGAGATCAATTTGATTTTAATTAAGTTCATGGAAGCAATCCATCATGACAGCGGATGTGTAATTTCAAAAGCCGATTCGTTGTCATTCCATGATGCGCTGAAGGCAGAGGGTGGAGTTCACACATGAGGCGCATATTGAAGGCGCTGAGACTTAAAGTCTTCGATTGATATTGGGGCAAGAACGCTCTTGGGAAAACGTGTACAGGTATGAGTAGCATCATTTCTAATTTAAATGAATAAATTTATTATGTATGAGGCTGCGTTGAAATCAGTTAATTGAAGATTGACCACAGAAGTGATGGTATAAAAAGGGTGGAACAACATAATTACTGTGCAGTCGGACATTTTAGAAGTTCAAAACTTTTGAAGTCAAATATATATCAAATAGCTATTTGATACTATGGATGGAAGCATTGAACGCGCAATTGAAATTGCCAGAGCAATAATCAATATAGAAGGCGCAAAGTGAAATTGAAGGCAAAGGAAGGTGTGTTGGCAAATAGGGAGAATTGTGCAGTTAAGGTTACAGCGTCCAAGGAGGTAAATAGAATGGCAGATCGTTGAAGATGGTACAGCGCTGGAATGAAGTTCATTCCTGGTCAAAGATGCAGATATCCAGGTATGAAATTCAGATACAATTGTCTGGATTGTGTGGTCATGAGTTTGGAGTAAGGCACACATATAGATTGCAATTTTAAAATCCGAACAGTGTTATTAAATTGCAATGAATTTTGTAAACATTGGAGTTCCATTATGATGATGGTATTGAATTATGAAGGCTGTGGCATGTAATGTTTGTAAAATGAAGGGGGCATTTGGTTGATTGATTTTTATTGAGTTTCATGAATCATGAAATTTATCAACAGGTGTTTAAGAGAGTTTCCGCATTAAGTTGTTAGAATTGCCGGATATTGAAGTTTTGATTTGGGGAAAAAGCTGAGATGCACGTTGATATGCACAGATGTTAAAGATTCTGGGTTTGCAGGCTAGGCCTGCGTCAGGTTTCACTGAATTTTATCGCAGGTTTACCTAAGTCCGAAGGAAATAGTGTCATCATGATGGTAGTTCATACACTTACCATGTATGCACACTTTTGTGAATTATCTCATCCATTTAAATTGGGTACAATTTCTACTGAATTTATGGAAACAATTCAAAAGATACTTGGAAACCTAAAGATTATTGTAAGCAACATAGATCCCATTTTCACTGGAAATTTGCGGAAGGAATTATTTTGTTCTTTGGGTACTCAACTAGCTCATAAATCATGTTATCATCCTCAATTCACTGGGAAAACTGAGATAGTGAACAAATGTTTGGAAGGATATCTTCGTTTCTTTGTATATGATAAGAAAACAAAATGGGTCAAGTGGTTACCTCTGGTTGAATGGTGGCATAACACTTCCTTCCACACTGCAAAAAAAATGACCCCATTTATGTCACTTTATTGATATCATCCACCATCCATCACATCATATTTAAGAGATAATTTTAATATACGAGAGGTGGAATATATGCCACCTGTGTGTGTGTGTGGTTTTGTATGTATGATAATCTCATTGTGATATAATACAACATAGATAAACTATATAGTCTATTATATTAATATGATAGCATGGTGTGATTTACAATTACAATTCATTATTGGCATGACACTACACATGTGTGAAACAAAGTAGTATTTCAACATGTTTGATTAAATACAACATATATCAACTATAAGTCTATTATACTAATATGATATTATCATGGCATGATTTACACATTGCAGTTCAATATTGGAATGGCACTACACATGTGTGCAATATAATAGTATGGAACCATGTTTTATTTATTCATTGTAGTTCAATATGCAACATAGTAGTATGGAAACATGTGGCAAAGGTATCCATGTTCTCATTTCTAAAACCTCAAACCCTAGTGACAATATTGGCATGATAGAGTTGATCATATTAAAGTAACAATATTTTAAATGGGTCAGTGGTTTCAATGTTTCTATGGCGAGCGTAACCTTGTAACAAGTGTCTCTATATGTGAAATAGTTTCTTCTTATGTTCCTTTTATTTTTTTAGTATTTTTATTGCTCTTTATATATAATTAATGCCCAAGTAAAACAAACAAACTTTTCTTCCTTTCCTCACTATCCTTCTCTTCTTTCTCACTCTTAATTTTTCTCAGACTTATTGAAGTGTGTGGATTTCTTATCTATCTCCAATGAGGTTGAATACCTCTCCTTTATAAGTATTTTGGTGAGGAAAAAGGTCTTATTATTGAGCCAACTAGATGGGTTGGCCGACCCATCACTTGGTAGCTTCTAGATCTGATTTTGACATTTAAATATTTCTTTTAAATCAATTCAAAGTCCTTCATGGATCTTTACATCATGACCTTTCTTATGCAAAAATTATGATTGCAGACAAAATTATAGTGACTATGACTAATGGACTTGACTAAAACAACAACAAAAAAATAATATAGAGCTTCCCTTAGAGGAATTGACGAATGGAAAGAGCCTTACCTGGAATCTGTCGCAAGATTTAATTTCCTCCCACCTTGTTATCTCCAATCATAGCTCCATATTCTATAATTAGAACCGACGCATACAACCAAAACAAGCCAAAGATCCACAACATATGCATATCATAATTTAATTACTCTATGAAATCAATGAATGAGACTTTTAAATACATAAATGTAGATGTAACACAACACATATAGGAAAACAAGATACTCATTATATTAATATAAATAAGAAAGATTTTACAACCAATAATAGTATATGATCTTGTAGAAATCTCGCCAAGTTGACTTTTCCATCCTTGTCACAAATAATAACTCAATGTCACCCTGATGCATGAAGATAATTACTCTGTTTGATTAAAGGAAACAAAATGAGCAATTGATCTGTCCCTTAAATACAAATTTGTTGTTGTATATGGAAATACATTTATTGGAGAGGGATGGTAGTTTATGATTTACCATAATGGGAGGAGGAGTTCAAGGGATAATAGGTGAAATCTAAAAGGTAGGATAAGATAGGAATCAATATTATTATCCAAGGTAAATTATCAAAACAACCCTTGGAATATTCTAGAAGAGGAAGCCTCAGAGATATTTTTAATTTTCCCAAATTTCTAGAATCAACTCACCCCCATAAAGGATAAAATAATGTTTGTCATTGTTGGTGTAGAAGGGAGAAACCAATGTTGAAAGTAGGTCTCCAAAAGCGATAGGGTTTGATGGGACTTAAAAGAATTCATTTTTAGCAATTACACCCTGAAACTCAGTCATTTGGAAAGTTCATGGTAGTGGTTTTGTGTAGAGATGATGACAAAATTTTCATAGATGTAGGGATTGATGTAGTTTACAGGCCTATTGACCAAATGCAAGAAAATGTCCTATAACAGATTCCCCCCTAAAGATAAAAGTTGGAAATAATAATTGATAACAAAAGTTCCTTACCTTCTGACAAGTTTTGGTCAAGAAACATTGGTCGATATCATCATCTATTACAATAAATTTTCATCATGATATCATTTTTGAGGAAGGAATAACCATTCTCACTACATAAGCTAAAATTACATGTACAATGATCATGAAGTTTGTCCACTGGTAAAAAATGGTTGAATCATGCTTGGAGGATTGTCTTGTATGATCATAGCCATCATGCTTTGTGACCTTACATTGATCCTCAAATCACAACCCATATGGATGGAACTATATCCAAGGAATTCTATCTTGCTCAATCGATCATCTGATGTACGAGTCTAACCATGTGAATAAAGGAATTTGAGTTGAACGTGGAAGACATGATATGATTACCAACAAATTATGTAAGACTGAAATCATCGATGATTTTAATGGATGTCAAGGTATGATAGTAAAATCCATATGGTGTGAATAAATTATTTGAAGTCAAACAACATAAAAAAAAAATTTCAGTCAAAGGCCAATGATGAAAACATGTCACTGAGAGCAACGAAACTTGCCTTTGATGTGTGTAAGCTCCAGGGTACCAGAGGGAGTTTCTAAGTCAATTTATTGGATAATAATCTAATGATGACATGAAGCAACCCATAACAATAGGGCATTGATTTATCCCCCATCAACTACAAGAAATGGGTATCAATATTTGAGAAAAAATTATGTTCATGTGGAACTGGTTCAGGAATGGTAGACGTGAAGTGAAGGCTTAAGAGTATCATAGAAAATATCACATAGAGGACTTACCTTGAAAATATTCATGACACTGAATGGAGTTGAAGCATTGACCTAAAACCAAATGTAGAGGCTTTCATATCATATGATGAACCAAAAACAAAATTATATTTTCAAACCAAAAGTTCACAGATATGTGGTAAAAGAGTCCAATTTCAAGAGAGACTTGCTGCCATTAAAAGGTAGAGTACCCTGTTTCCCAATTTCTAAAACCATTTCTAGTCAATAACTATTTATTTTTTAATAACCTTGAGGTGGATAACATATGATTGATCTTGAATTTCATCATTCGTATGAATCCCTCTGATTAATTTTAACGAACACTGAGAAGGAGTGATTCAATTCTGTCATCTTTGATGAAATCATCATTTTTTGATGTTTTAGAAGTCTAGAAATGGTAAAACTCAACTCCTTTTCCATGTTTAGAGAGTTTGAAAAATAGGTCAAAATAAAAATCAAAAGGTTCCATTTTGTAAAGTTGTCCTTTGAGTCCGAAAAGGAAGAAAATGATACTCAAGAGAATCTCTTAGCCATGTTCGACTAAAGTATTCATTTTTCATAAATAATCTATGTCAGTATGGAAAAGGGTTAAACTTATACTGAGTAGACATATTTTTATTTACTTTAACGAGTTTGAAAATACAAGTTCTCGATAATATTTGCATATTTTTGGAGTCTAAAAAGGGTTATAAGAGGACTCAAGTGGATTCATCCTTCATAAGTTTACAGAGCCTAAAAAGGTGATAAAAATATGCTCTTTGGTAAAAATGGTATTTTTTGATTCAGAGATCATCAAATCTATAAAACAACTATTAACATGCTTAGAACATCACCAAAATATTAAAAATATATTATAGATGATAAAATTAGGTCATATTTAGGTCAGCATAATAAAATATTAATAAATTAGTCATAAAATGATGATAAATAGCCAAGAAGTAATTCATTTTTACCATTTTACATTTTACCTCTTAGTGAGTAAGCTCTGAGCATTTTTTACGTTGATATTATACAAGTGATTGTGCCCAATATGTTGGATCATTTCGAGTGTCATCACTTCCAATTAGGAGATCTCACCTTGATCTTTCTTTTTGCAATTCAGATTTTACATTTCATCCATATTTTTTCTACTTTTGGGTGATCTAGGGCTTTAATTTTTCACCCTAGCTCCAATGCACCCGAATAGTGTTGAAAGGTGTGCTGGGCAGGAGGAAATTTCATTATGGAGTGCACTACAATGCATTGTATCCCTTTATTAGGGTGTTTTGGGTGCACTTCAATTTTTTTTCTTGTTGGACTCAAATTACTCTCTAATTTTTTGATTGAAATTCACTCTAATGATTCTTATTGTAATGTTTTAGGTTTCCATCGGAACAAAATGAATATAATAAGGTGATAAAGAGAACATGAGGAAGAATATATGAATTCTACTAATGATCCAGCCACTATCTAGGCATTAAGAAACTATGCCCTTCTAAAATTATTTTGGCTTCCTAGGATGAGCCAACAAATGGAGTTGTTAGAGTATCTTGTTCGAGCATGGGATGTTCAGGAACAGTATTTCAGGCTTGGAGCACATATTCTTAGTATACAATTGGAATATATCTATTTCCTGATAGTTTTATCGAGGAGAGGTTTTCCTATCTCGTTATCTTGTTCAAGAAGTGGTGGAGAGACCGTCAAGAATTATACCAGTACACATAGTATACCTCGATCCTAGCCAACCAAATATTGGAAAATAAAGATAAATGATGTGGTTTTTTTTCCTTTTAGGATAATCATGTTTATCATTGCTAGATTAGCTTGTAGTGCTACACTTCATCTAGCTAAAAAGTCCCAAATAGATTATGCTTTAGAGTTCATAGAGATGAAAATGTTCAACTAGAGTGAGGGTGTACATGCAAACATGAAAGGAAAAATCACCAAGGCAAAGGATGCATGGTTGAAGGAATTTGGATATGGCTCAATTTTGATTCCATTTACCTTGGAGCATATTTCATTACTCCAACACAACATATCTCACTAGAGCCCTCAGATACGAGAGTTACACAAATAAGGAGACGGGGGAATCTAATGTCTAGACATGTAGCTCCATCATCTGTGAGCTTCACACTCATATTATTTTTATTGTTTCACACACAACTCATTACCATTGTAGACTATCAATATAAAAGGATGGATTTTTGTGGAGATCCATAGCTCATGATTCCTGGTGGCGAGTGATGGGGATCGATAGGTAAAAAAAAAGAATTATTATTATTTTTTAATTTTAAGTTTTATCATTGTTTTTTTTATAATTTTCTATGTATCCAAGGCTACGCATCGATTTTTACATGCAGATGTTAGACAGATTCGACCTTAGGGTTCATCCTATATTCAACGCATTGGAGACCCACAACAGGAACCACTTAGAGTACATATTGCTACAGGGGGATGAGACTTTTTGAAGGATATTAATATTGTTGATACTCTTGGAGAGGTCAAGCGACACATGGAGGGACTGACCGAGGGCATAGTCCAGATTAGGGTTGATCAGATCCATATGAAAATGTAGCGCCATACTAGTGGCATGTATAATTGTATCAACTTACTATTCTACAATATGGCCCACATAGTTTCTTACTATCATGAGCATGATCAGGACTAGTCTACTAGGAGGCTATATATAGCCATATTTTGAATACATGTATATTTTTTCATATGACAGGACATGTGGCCATATGTGTCTTGGGCTTAATTGTTTATAAAAACAAACTTATATATATATATATATATATATATATATATATCAAACTATCGATGTTTCTTATGCATTCTATTATCTCGTTCAATGTAGGTGATTTGAATTGAATTAAATTTACATATGTCTCAAACGTCTCTCTAAAACATGATTTGCTAATACATATATCAATTTGTTTAGACTTCTAGAAATTTGTTGGTATTGGATATAATCAAAATTTGTTTCTAGAAGGTGAAACCTTAAGAACATACGGAGCATAGTTGGACTTCTAACTAAATATAGATTAACCAACTATATTACAGCAAGTTTTGAATCAATTTTGATAACAATAGGATGAATACCATGATAAATAACATTAGACAATAACTTTATCACTACACGATACTCAATGATATTATTTTTAGAGTGAATAATTCAAATCCATTGTGAACTCACTAACTCACCACTTGGAGCATATATAGCCCATGTTGTGGAAGAAAATTTCTGAGTACTACGACTAGCGCCATCATCATAACCAACATATGGTTGATGGGATGTCGACATCAACAAACCAAATGTAAATAGGATTAACATAAACTGTAAGAAAATTTGAAGGGACACTACAAACACACTAACACATCGTTGAAGCCTCAAAAATTGATGCATCAACATCGGGGATAACCACATGGTTGGTAACTTGAAAATTTTTCCTTTTCTGTTTGGAATAGTTGATGTTACTAGAGATAGTGGGACAAGTTTTTCCTTTTAAATATAAGCTTTACAGCTAGGAATTAGTGTAATTTATTATCAATTAGATGAGGTGTGATAGATGGATATAAAAACAACTTATCTCTCTCTCTCTACATATATATATATATATATATATATATATATATATATATATATATATATATATATATATATCTATATATATATATATATATATATATATATATATATATGTATGTATGTATGTATGTATGTATATTTACTCTTATATCTGATTTCAAAGATTTCCTTAACTACACAATAATATAGATCATCAAACTATTGAAGAAGTGGATACAAGTGAGATTATTAATTTAATTAAATATTTAATAAAATTAATTGTTTAATGCATATCACATGAAATATCTTGTTGTTTCACATATATATTTAAATATGGCAATATCACACGTTCAATAGTGAATTAGTGCTTAATTGTATTTAAATAAGATATATAGAAAAAAAAAATTAAAGAAAAAAATCATTATAGATCACATATAGACACATCGATCATATAAAGATAAAAGTACCTGATATATAAAAATTTCTATATTCATGTGAAAATAGCCTTGGTCCATCCTTTCTATTAAGATCATTCAAAAAGTACATTAGTGCAACTATATAAAGCCTTATTTACAAAAATTCAGAACCCTTTTCTTAAAGACATGAAAGCATATTTATTCTTGATAATTGAACTGTAAAAATAGTAAAAACATGAAATGTTTAATAGGTTTGAAAAAATATCCTTAAAATAAGACTTAAAAGAACCAAAATAGACTTTGTTTGAACAATAACATTAAGAATTGGAAGTTGTTTTTTTTCCCATTTGTTGTCCTAATCCATAGATATCCACCATGGGCTTCAATTCAAGAGGTTGAGCTAGCTTTATGCACATCTTTCTTGTATACGCTGCATTTGAGAGAACATGAAGCATGTGTGAAGTCGTGTTGGCAAGGAATCACAACATTTTCCATTGCCTATGTGGCTTTCCAGATATTTCCAACACTTCTCATCATTCAACTTTGATAAAATTTTAATATTATCCTCCTTCTTCTTAGACCATTATTTCCGTGATTTCATTAATACCTTAACACCAGGAAAGGAATTGGTTGGGAATTCCTAAATTATATTAGCACCAAATAGGTTCTCGCTGTTGGTTTCAATAATATTTATTGTGATGTCTCGTGCACTGAAAATGGCTCTTTCTTCTTGCTTCAATTTTATATCCCAAACTATGAGGGGGATTTATTTATGTGAATCTTCTATCCTTGGAGGGTTTGATGCTATTCCTTGTGCACTGTCTTTCCATGTGATATAATCAAAAATTTTATCGTCAATGTCATCAAATTTTGTCCTTAGATCACAAAATTGATTCATCCGTGAATCACTTCTTTTACGTAGATCATTGATTACTGCCAATTTTTGGCAAAATACCACCTTTTTTTGGGAAATGAGATTGTTAATTTCTACTAATTCTTTCTTTAAATCCTCAATTTTAGGATTATCCTTCTATTTCTCAAATCTAAGCTAGAGTTCTCATAACTGAGCGTCTTTAATCTTGATGCCGGTTTCATGCTAGAGCTTAATTTCATCAGAGCCATTTTAAAACTCTGATAGTTGTGATTTACATTGTTCATTAATGTTTTGTTTTTCTATTGATAATTCCTTCTACAAATTTTGGATCATGCCATCTTTGTCTCTAATTAATTGTTGCACTTCTTAAGCCTTTTCAATAGTAGTTGTTGCATAGGAACCTTCAAATTGTAATATCCTGGTTAAATCGCCAGAGGGGTATTTTTGTGGATCCTTAAACACAACATCCAATGATACATCTATAGGAACTAGTGCTTTGGATTAATCAACCCTCATCCTCTTTCTTTCCCTGCTCATTATTGCCATATTCGTGAGACTACAAAATAAATTGAGAGGATGTATGTCTTCAATTTGAAAAATAGTTTTTGAAGTCGGTTGTGCCAATATTAATTCCACATCATTTGTACAGATAACTTTATCAAAAGCCCCAATACTAAGCAGGTTATTCTTATTAGTTTCAATAGTGTTGATTTTTTCTTTTGGAGTTGAGGTCTGTACCTCTGTGATCCGAAATTATTAATTCGTTGATATAATAGATCAAAGACTCCATCTAAATCACTTCTAAATAGTGGTTTTCTAGCTTTTTGCACTCTTGAAGTAGTTTCCTTTGTTCCTTATGTCATGTAGATGTATTTTGTAGACTACGAGAAATCATGATGTAGTATTCCTAATTAGCTTCGAGCTAGTTGTAATATTAATTTTTTCTTTTGATTAAAAGATAGGTGAATAAGTGAGTAGAGAGGCCTATAAATTTCCTTAGTAGGAATAAAATCTACTTCTCATGCGAATGTGGGTAATTTTATTAGTTTTATAAAGCCCCTTGAGGTGTGAACAGGGGCTAAAGCATGTGGATAAGGTCAATCTTGACCAAATCAATAGCAATGTTATGGAGATAGTGAGACCCTTTTATGGAGGAGTGTATGCATGAGAGTAAATCCTTTAATGAGTGGGACCTAGGGTGAGGAATATAACCTAGCATAAAAGGAAGAGGATGGAAGCCATAGAGGACATGATTTGGATTATTTATATTGTATTAGTCTTGTATGACTATTTTCATGCTTTAGATGTTTAGCTAACTCTACTATGTTGTTTAGCACAAGGGTGTTTCCAAGAAAAAATCCCACCCTCATCCTCGAGGGACTTCAAGTGCCTACTAAAGAGAGGTTTATTGAGCATCATTTCCACTATCCATGTTTAGGCCAAGCTTCAGCCATTATTTCGAGTGCAGTCTCCTTAAGGATTGTGTTGTGTTGCAGGGTTGCAGTAATGGAGGATTGAGAAACCCAATTTCTGAACTTCTTTCCCAGTGGAAAGAGAAGCCCTTCATCCCAAAATTTGGTGAGGAAGTTCTCATAGCTTCATTCCAACATTTGGCATGATTTAACGCTGCATAATTCACCCACAATACAGTCCCTTCTAGAAAATTTGTTATTTTTCAATGTAGTTGTAGTGGGAGGTCAATTACCTAAGTTCTTGACCCTGTTTTCCAATAATGGGATCAACCGTTTATCTAGAAAGGTTGTAAGGAGGGATATCAGGCTTTTCTACATCAGATCCACCACCTCCTATCAGAATTCAGTTGTAGAGCATTATTTAGCCCTAGGGCCACATTTTATATATTATGCATTTTAAGTATTTCCAGAAACCCCTTCTGGGTTATCTTGGAATAGTGTTAGAGGTTCTAGATATTTGATCCCGACATCTTATAAGCACCCTATCAGTAAATCCATGTGTTTATATTTACAGCATCAATAAACCCCAGTTAGAACTGTGTTGTCTTATCCTCTGGAATTCCTATGTAGTAGTTTTTCTTAATATTTCATGTACTTGGTCTATTGAGGCTTGTTTGCCTAGCTTAAGTGTCTTTTTCCTCAAGATCTTGTATACATTTGCTGTTATAATGTTTAATATGATGGGTATATGATCTTCTTTCACTTTATCTGTTGTTGTATTACTTCATTTTCTAGTTTATGTTCTATATTCTTGTCTTTTCCATTTTTAGATATTACATTGGCATCAGAGTATGATCTTTGGCTCAACTTGTGGGAAATACATCTTATGACACAAGAAGAAGAGATCCATAATGATGGAAGGAAGGAGTTTTTCCTCATTTATTTTCAGATATATGTAGGGCCTCTCCAAGGAGGTCAAACAAATGAGAAGGGAGAGACACAAGAAGACCTCATTAGGGTTTCAAGTTGAGGAAGGTCTAAGCACATCCTATCAGTGACAAAAGGAACTAGTATTGCATAGAGCTCCAAAGAAATATACTATGTCCACTTTCTTCGAATACGAAGGTGAAATAAATGGAGATGGAGGAAACTTAGATCATGAGACTTTAAGTGATTATCCCAGAGTAGAAATCTCAATCAAGGGCTTTCAAGGATAATCTAGCTCTCCAACAGTTCATTCAGATCAAAGAAGAGTGGAGACCTTGCAGCAGCAGTAAAAGGAAAAGAAAAAATATATTTCTATTGTATACTTATGATGGGTCATCCATAAGCACAACAAATTCTTGGAGCAGGAAGTTAGATGCATTCTTCCACCTACATATAGTGGCCGAAAGAGAAACGATTGAAATTGCAACGGTACACCTTGAGGGTGAGGAAAATGTTTCGTGGTTCAGCCATTTGAAACATGAAAGAGTGACTACTTATGCATATTTTACTCAAATGTTGATAAAGAAGTTTGATAAGAGGAAACTGCAGGTAATTCCTATTGAGACATTTCCTGACACAGATAAGATAGAACATGTGGAGCCAAGGTAATATGTTAGCATTATCATTCCGGAAGAGGAGAAACTTCCACCCCCCCGAGCTGCAAGAGTAATTTTATTAGGAGAAGGAACACTTGCACCTTTTCAATATGGTCTTGATATCTTGACATTGAGAATCCCATGGACTATTTAGGAGATGCATGAGGAATATGAGACATATACCAGTGTTGGTACAATGGTAGAGGAGCATCCATCACCACCACCAGTAGTTGGAGGAGTCATTACACCAGTAGGAGGAACCCTTGTAGCTATACAAGATGTTCTCGAGGATAAACTTATCCAAGGTATGCACACATTTCCACCCTATATTATTTCAGCACATCATATGGTGAGTTGTGGGGACATGCCATCAGGGTAAGTGCATGAGGAAGGGTTTAAGCACATTGCTGATTTTGAGTAGCGAGCTATCATTTCATAGAGGACCATTCAATGTTTCAAGGAGAATATGCATATCCATCCTGGTTTCTCATCGTTGAGATGCACACAATACCTTGATTTGGAGTGTAGAGTTTTGGAGGATAGGATGATCACAATACTAATCAATCAAATACAGAATTGTCTGTTCACCATTGTGCATCAGCATGAGACAATAGATGCACCATCATGGAGATCAACATCGTTTTCATTGAGCAAGCATGGTGAGTTTGGGGCCCAACTATTTGTTTGGTCTCAATCTAGTCTCCTAAATTGAGCTCATTTAATTGTCAACCAGGGTTGGTAAACTGTTGAAGTGAAATGTACTGTATGTACCTAGGTGTTTGTTTATTAATGCATTGTGTGTAGTATTTTATGATGTTTTTGGTCTTTTGTGATGATTTCTGATGCTTTTGATCTTTTGGTGGTTTTATGTTCACAAGGAAAATGACTAGAAAGCTAATGGAAGGAAGCTAATGATTAAAAACAGAGTGAAACCTAATTGGTTGATGTCAAATGGTAAATGCAAATGCAATATTAAAAACAAAATTAAATCTAAACTATGAATAAGCAAAAGCAAAGCTTGATAATGACTTTTAAGCAAATGATTCAAAACACAAACTAAACTTGTCAAATTCTTTCATCAAAGGAATTTGAGAGAGAGCTTGAGACATGGTCAACTAAGTATGCAAATCTTCCTAACTAAACAATTTAAACAACTAACTTATAATGATGCAAAATTTTTGTCCTTGATTAGAGATTTGTTGAAGTATGTTTGGAGTAAAACATTGATACCATCATAAGATCTTCTACTCTAAGGCTAGTTTCTAACTCTATTCTGCCACTTAGTTTCATAACACTACACTTCACTCAAAGGTTAGAGATCTTTAAAATAGTATTTTGAGGAAATGTTTTTTTGTAAGATGATCAGGAAGTTGCAGAAGTACTTCAGGCCTTAAAATGATATTGTCTTCTGTTCATATGGTTATGAATCAATTATGGATTTTAGAACAAGAAGCGATTTGTGAATAATGAAGGCTGTTTTGTTAAGTTTAACAACTGAAGTAATCTAATATGCAGTGAATGACAACTGAATGTGGAGTGCCAATGCAATGAGTGAAGCTAAAACTGTGCTTAAGATGTCACTAGTATAAAACAGTGTTAAACTACAAGTCATTATCAAACTTAAAGCAAAACAACTGAACATGAGTTAAGTGCAATTAAACTCCGGAGTATCCTAACTTATGCTATGTAAATGTAAAGACTGAAAGCAATGAAAGACTAAGATATCATAGCCATCTCCCACTCATCATTATGATATTTTGGACAAGCGTTTAAGAGCAAGAACAACTATGGTACTTAGTGAAAACACACAACTAAAATGTTCAAGATCACAATCATGCTTAAGACAGTATAAATATTTCTTGGAAGAGTTTCTTCTTGTGGAAGAGTATTTAGCATAAGTATAACTTTGATGGTGAATAAAAGAGATTACAATTAAATCCTACAATACTATAGCCATTTCCCATTCATCATTATAATCTTTTGGAAGATCTTCTTCTTTTGGAAGATCTTCTTCTTTTGGAAGAGTCTTTAGAATGAGTATAACTACAGTAGCTAATGAAAGAAACTACGAATTCAACTTCAAAAACGTAAAGGCAGCTAGAATACTTATCTAAATTATGCAAATAAATCCGTGCAAGAGGCAGGGGCCCTCTACCACCTGACGGAATCTAACTCCAAATCAAATCAACGCTTTCAAAACAACACTGTCTGCTTCATTAAAAGAGAAATAACTTGAACAGAGCAATCTACGTCTTCAGAAATGTAGCACAGAATCTAAGCAAAATCTAGAACAAAATCTAGCCTAGCTCTCGGTTTCCCAAGTGTTTATATAACAAATGTACATAACAAGACTTGCAACAATTCCAGGGTCATTGTCTTTCCTTATCGAAATCACATTAGGACTCTTGAAGTGGCAACGTAAAAAGGAAAAGGACATCTGGACCGAGACAGTCCTAATAGAAGTCTGCCTTCCTAAATGTGTTCCCACGTATCAAAACCATATCCAGAATCTGTTTCTTCCTTCATGGTGAGCAACGGACAATGTAGATATGACGTGGATTATGCCCATATGCGGTTTTTCTTGAGAGGCCACCTGGAACATACCCAAACGTGAAGGCAGCTATAGAATTTCCGATTAGCTACGGAATGTCTACATTCTGCAGCTAGTTCCGGTCAAAATGCTTTACAATGGCAAAAATCACAAAACTTAGCAAGTCATTCATGTAAATCATTCTAAAAGTAATTTTAACTAAATTCATTGATCAATTGGGTCTAGGATAGAAATGGAAAAAGGAAAATGAGGTAAATTAAGATGAAATAAAGCACAATTTTGAGGCTCAACATACCCCCACTGCTGTCTCCTTGCATGTCCTCATGCAAATTATCCTATGAACTCAGAGGCTTCTGTAAGAACATCTAATCCTGTCCTTATCCTTTGTCTGGAAGCTAAAGATCTTCTGGGTTTTCTGATAACAAGTTTGAACCTTAGGTTGGTAAGTGCCCTGATTAGCTTTTTGTTCCTCTTCTTCAACTTGTCATTGGTCTTTTCCACTTTTTCTATATGTAGGGATAAGGTTGAGTTCATATCAGTTTTGAGCTTGACTTGATCCTTGAGAATTTCATTCTCATTTTTGATGTGTCTATTAAGTATTTCCAACTCATATCTATCCCTTATTAATACATCTATTTCAGACAATGGAGGACTAGGGGTTCTCTCCTTACTTTCTGAAGCTCTCTTTTCCAAAGTTTCCAGATAGTCATAAATTTCTTGTTGAGCAGGGTCAATTTCAGGGGTTCATTCATTAAAATCCTCTTCAACATCTTCTTCAATAGATGTTTCCTCATCCTCTATATTAATCACCCCTATTTGTTTGATTTGAGTTTTCCTTAGTTTCCCCTTTAGTCTATAGCTTCTTCTTGGCTGAGAAGATCCTTCTCCTCTCTCTGTGGCAGGTTTCCTGATTACCTTCTCTTTCCTAAGTTGTCTCTTGATTTGAGTCAACTTCTCTGAGATGATTTCCTCACTACTTTCTTGGACTGTTTTATCAATATCAACTTTTGAAGCCCTCCATTTTCTGCTTCTCTTTGTAGGCTGTGGTTCAGGTGAGGGCTCTTTTGGCTCTTCAAAATGATTTCTTGTCAAGAAATTGTCCCATGTATCATTTGTTTTGGCTAAATGGTGTTCAATCAAAATTTTAACCAAGCCATGATGATATAGGGTTGTCTCTAAAAATTGAACCCTTCTTTGAACACAGGAAGCCATCTTTTTCAAACTTTGAAGCAAGAAATAGGGTAGGTTTAAGTCTTCCCCCATAAAATGCATTATCAGTCTAATGTGGTAGACATAAAATGTGCCATATCTACCCTCAGATGTAATAAATTTTTGCAGAATAAGTAGTATGTTTCTCCATTTATTTTTCAATGCAGAACTTGGAATTCCTTTCTTAAACACAGTTAAATCCATACCTAGTGATTTTAGAATTTGCTTCCAGGATTCATGATGGAATTCTTTGTTTTTGAACCATCTCTCTCCATTTCTAAGCAACCCTGTAGCTTCTGCAATGAAAACTTCAGTGACAGTGAATTTGATATCTCCCACTTCAACTTCAGCTCCTTGAAATGATCTTGCAAATGCTTGAAATGATCTTGCAAATGTTTTAGTGACTTCTTTGTGGAAGCCATTAAATTTCTCCAAAAATTGTAGCCATCCTATCTGTTGCAACATTTCTTTACATTGAGGGTAGCCTTCTAGGTATTTTGTACCTACTGGTTCAGTTCTTACAATGAAACCCATAATTGCTTCTTCAATGTTCAGATTAACACTCTTCTACCCACAGAAACAATAACTTTCACCTTCGAATTGAAATGGCTTCAAGTTCTTAATGAAAATGGCTTCAAGCTTCGGAATGATATACCTCTGATTGATAGTGACAACAGCTTCAAACTTTGGACTAATATGCCTCTGGTTGACAATGAAAACAGTTTCAAACTTTGAGCTGATATGCCTCTGATTGACAATGAAACTTTGGATTGATATGCCTCTGGTTGACAGTGACAAATGGCTTCAAATTCCCACACTGCTATACCTCTGTCTCTTGGTGGTAAATGACTTCAAATTCTCACGCTGCTATACCTCTGTCTCTTGGTAACAAATGGCTTCAAACTCTTCACTGCTATACCTCTGCGTTTATAGTGATAATGCTCAATCTCTGCCCACAGTGATACTTTGTCTGCCCACGGTAACAAATGGCTTCAAATTCTCACGCTGCTATACCTCTGCGTTTACCCTTTTTCTCTGCTCTCGGTGGTAAGGATATCTCTGTTTGCGGAATGAAGTGCCGGCTACAGAATGGAGTGATGGAAGTAGTCACGGAATGGGGTAATGGAGTGAGGTGGAGGAAACGAATTAATGATTGAAAAGACGGTGAAGATTTTTACAACGGAAAAGAGAATCATCATTGAATGATTTGGTTAAGTGACGTGAAGAATTCAAACACCTCGGCCATTTTAACCGCTTAAATGATGTCGGATATGGAATTTTAAATGAGAGATTTTAATCCAAAGTTTGTGGAGGGTTTATTGGTCTTGATCAATAAAAATAATTAAAACAACCTTTTCGAACAATTCATAACTAAAACTGTGCTAAACTTTATGAAATGCCATTATAATCTAAACTTGTTACCTCTGCTTTTCATTTGATTTTTTGTAGTCTTTGTCTTCTTTGTTCTCCTTTGGAAGAGTATTCATAATCCTTCTTGATGCTTTTTATTCATGCATACACTGGATCATTTTGTTGCAATTCTAATTTCTGCTGACTAATGCCTTCAGGATTTGTAGCTGCGGAATGTCTGGCTAGCTACGGAAAGGCTGATCAGCTGCAGAATGTTTGTTAAGCTGCAGAATGTACCTGTAGAGCATTTTGATCAGGGAATGGAGTGGTTTGGGAATATACGTGAAATGTTATATGGTATGAATGAATATGGATGATGAGACATGATATGTATGAAGTGGATGATGAAATGGAATGGATTCAGTTTATGAAATGGAGTGGAAGAACATAAGAACTGCCCTGCAATCCATGACATGTTTTATTCCTTTACAGCAAGACATCAAACTTTAAATCTTGACATGAAAATGAGATGGATGGAATATGGAATGAGATGAATGAAATATGGAATGAAGTAGAGTATGAATGAATGAATAAAATGGAATATGGATGGATAAGTGAATGAAGTGAAATGAAATGAGATGGATCATAAGCACTATGGATCTGAACTTATGATTTTGTAACAGCTGCTTGTAAACACAAAATGGGAAAAGTTAGAGTGTCAGAGAGACTCTGATTTTCACCCTATCTTTTCTGTATAAACATGCCAATCAATGATTGGTTTTCATGTTTATACCTTTATTTTTTATTTTATTTATTTATTTATTTATTTTATTTTTCAAAGAAATACTTCAGAAAATTTAATCAAGTTGATGAAGAAGAAGAATTCTTCTTCATTAACTTCACATCACTGCATTCTTGGAACTTCTTGACAAATTGTTCTCTTGAGAGTGGTTTGTGATACAACTTCAATCTATGACCATTCACAAGAAAAGTGACCTCTTCTTCATCTATAGTTCTGATTTTTATTGCCCCATTATCAAAAATTTCAACAATTTCATATGGCCCAAGCCAATGTGTCTAAAATTTACCTTGAAAATCCTTGAATTTTGAATCAAACAAGAGAGCCCAGTCACCCTCTTTGAATTTCTTCTCTTTGATGTACTTGTCATGCCATCTAGCCCTTTTCTGTTGGACTAGACTTGTTTTCTGAACTGCATCTTGTCTGATCTCATCCAATTCATTAATTTGCTCCAGTCTATGCTTTTTTGCCTCCGTTAAATCAAGTCCTAGCTGAACTGCCATCTTGAAGGTTTGAATTTGGAACTCTATGGGAAACAAAACTTGCTTTCCATAAACAAGCTCATAAGGAGTATGGCCTGGTGTGTTTCTCCATGTAGTTCTATAGGCCCACAAGGCTTCAGGAAGCCTATCTACCCAATCTCTTCTATGTAAATGAACAGTCTTTGTTAGGATTCCTTCAATGATCTTATTAGTAGATTCCACTTGACCATTTTCTTGTGGATGACAAGGAGTAGATTTTCTATGTCTGATTTTGTACTTCTCCATCATTTGCTCCACTAGCCTTGATGTAAATTGAGCTCCTTGATCTGTAACAATTTCCCTTGGGACACCAAAACGAGCAAAAATATCCTCAAAAAAGAAAATTAACTACAGATGCTTCATTAGCAACAAGTAATGGTTTAGCTTCTACCCACTTAGTAACATAATTAGTGCAAACTAATATATATTTCTTTTGTCTTGATGGAGGACTAATAGGTCCTACAAAATCCAGAGCCCATTTTTCAAAAGGTTCAATGTGTACCTTGGGTTGTAATGGCATCTCACCTGAAGGAGAAGGTTCCCTACCCTTTGGCAACTGTCACACCTTTTGACATACTCTTTAGCATCTTTAAACAAGGATGGCCAATAATATCCTAAATTAAGGATCTTATAGGCTGTCCTCTTATCTGCAAAGTGTCTGCCACAAGGTTCGTCATGACATGCCTTGAGAATCTCAGGCATCTCATCTTTGCGAACACACCTTCTAATGATCAAATCTAGACCTGTCTTGTACAACTCATTAGCAACCCATGAATATTTTGCACTATCACAAATGATTTTTCTTTTATCCCTTGCATTCATAATTGAAGGAAATTTTCCTGAAACGAAATAATTAGCAATATCAGCAAACCATGGAGTTTGAGTAGAGATTGCAAAAAGATATTCATCAGGAAATTGATCTTCAACCGGAGTGTCATCTTTGATATTTTGGAGTCTATATAGGAAATCAGCTACTGTGTTTTGTTTTCCAGGCCTATCTAGAATAGTAATGTTGAATTCTTGTAAGATTAACAACCATCTTATAACTCTGCCATTAGTAATTTATTTGTTCATTAGGTATCTAATTGCAGAATGATCCGTGTGAATAAAAGTTTCATAGCCTGTTATATAGTGTCTAAATTTGTTTATGGCATGAACAACGGCTAAAAACTCTTTTTCAGTTACAGTATAGTTTAACTCTGCAGGAGTCAAATTTTTACTGATATAATAGATGGCATAGGGAATTAAATCTTTTTGTCCCAATACTGCTCCTAGAGCTGTATCGGAAGCATCTGTCGAGATATGAAAAAGTAACTTCCAGTTAGGTCCCCTTAATATAGGTGCTTCAGAAATTTTGGTTTTCAGGGTTTCAAAAGCTAACTGGCAATCAGAAGTCCACTTGAATTCACAATCTTTGGTGAGTAGTTTGAAGAGTGGAGATGCTATCTTGGTAAAGTTTTCTATAAATCTCCGATAATACCCTGTAAATCCTAGAAAACTTCTAACATCTCTTTGACAACTTGGAATGGATAGGTTAGAAATGACTTCAAATTTTACCTCATCAACTCTAATCCCATCCCCTGAAATGTGGTGCCCTAAAACAATACCTTTAGTAAACATCATAAAACATTTTTCATGACTAAGTGAAAGGTTTTCTTCTTGACATCTTTTTAAGACTTTTTCCAGGTTTTCTAAAGCCTCTTCAAATGTATTCCCATAAACTATGAAATCATCCATGTACACCTCTACGCAGTCATGTATTAGATCCGAAAAAATTCCTAATACTTCCCTTTGGAATGTTGCAGGTGCATTGCATAATCGAAATGGTAATACTCGGTAAGCATAGGCATCCTAGGGACAGGTGAATGTGGTTTTGTCTTGGTCTTCAAGTGCTACTTGGATTTGATTGTAACCACTAAACCCATCTAGGAATGAGAAGTAATTTTTGCCAGCTAATGTATCTAATACTTGATCTATGAAAGGTAAGGGAAAATGGTCTTTAAGAGTAGCTTTATTCAGTTCTCGGTAGTCAACACACACCCTCCATTTTCCATTTTTCTTTGGCACAATTACCAAAGGAGAAACCCACTAACTATTTGAAATAGGATAGATGAAATTAACATTTAACAATTTTTGCAATTCCTCTTTAACAATTTCCCTAAGATTTGGATTCATCCGTCTTTGAGGTTATCTGATTGGTTTGCAATTTGCCTCTATATAGATGTGATGAGTACAAGTCTTGGGGCTTATCCCTCTCATGTCAGTGTATTCCCATGCATATGCAGAAGAATGTCTCTGTAATACTCTGACTAAATCTTCTTGTTGAGATTTTTCTAGGTTCTTATTTATGTTCAAAGTTTTTCCTGGAAAAATTTCACTTGTAGAGCTGCCAAATTTGTCCATACAATGAAGAGACATCTGCCTAGATGACAAAAATTCAATATTGGATCCCTCCTGAAATGATTCATGTTTGTGTTCTGGAGAGGATTCGAAGTTTTCTAGAGTATTCAGAATTTGATTATCTTCACTAATTTGTGAAATTGTGAAGAGTAGTTTTAAATATTCTTCATCCTCTATCCATGAAGTGTCATCTAGATCTGTAATTGTCCTAGCTGGAGGATATAAAGTGAATTTCTTAGTTGAACTACCATCAGAAATATACATATCACCGGACCTACATCTAATAAAAGCATCAGTTGTAGCCAACCAAGGTCTTCCTAATATAACAGGATGGCCTCCTAGATTATTCTTAGGAGTTAGGATCATGAAATCCACAAGGTGTTCCCAAGAATCTAGGGACACTGGAATGTCTTCTATTACCCCATCTGGTTTGATCACAGATCTATCTGCTAATTGTAATAGTGTGGGTGTAAAGAGAAGATTAGAAAGTTTCAGTTTGTCCATGATTTGTCTACTCATGATATTTATTGCTGCTCCTAAATCAATGAGTGTGTTTTGAATTTCAATTCCATTGATGTGAATTTTGACAACTGGATTTCCTGGGTCAAGATACTTTGGAATAGCAATCTTGCCCATCATAATGTCTGCTATTTGTCGAACTAGTTGAATTTTCTTGGTTTCTCTTATTCTTTTTCTTGTTGTCTTCATACTCAACTCCTTTATTTTTTTAGCTAAAATTGGGATTTCTTTGATAGCTTGTAATAATGGAATTTTAATGCAAACTTTCTCAGCTCATCTAAGAAATCATAATTAGGCACCATGATTTGTTTTTCTACACCTCTATCAATTTGTAATCTCTCCAGAAAGGGAGGTATAGAAGTAGATGTGGATGGTTGCTCTAATACAGGAGTTGGATTTATTGGATCTTTGTGTTTTAG
Source organism: Pinus albicaulis (assembly GCA_034641835.2). Classification (NCBI taxonomy): domain Eukaryota; kingdom Viridiplantae; phylum Streptophyta; class Pinopsida; order Pinales; family Pinaceae; genus Pinus; species Pinus albicaulis. The sequence goes on along the minus strand of CM076577.1, from coordinate 340,081,926 downwards.
TTTTTCAGTGTTTGGGTCCTGAAAGGATGTGTCTTCCTCAAGACTTTTATTCGCCCGTAGGGAGTCTTCCTCAGAATTATCTTGTTCTTGTATGATCACAGAAGGTTTCCTCTTTTCAAGTATTCTTCCAGACCTCAGTTGAACATCACTAAGGTCTAAAGGAGTAATTAAATAAGTTGGAAATTGTTGGCCTTCTATCATGTATGTATTATGAGGGTTCTTATTATTGGGGTTTGGTATGGGTTGAGCAGGCAATTGATTTGATTTTTGAGGGAATGGTAATGAAAGTGGTTGATTTTGATGTGGTTGATTTTGATGATGTTGTTGAGAATTTTGTTGAAAATTTTGTTGAATATTTTGAGGAAAATTTTGTTAAGGATTTTGAGGATAAAAATGTGGGTATGGTGGATAGGATGGTGGATACTGATAGTATGGAGAGTATCTTCCATAGGGACTTTGTGTTCCTTGTGCCCAGGACTGAGATTGATTTTGAAATTGGGGCCAAGGTTGCTGCCAAGAATTCCAAGGTGGAAGTTGATTATACATTTGATCATGGAATCCTTGTGTCTGAGATCCCTGCCAAGGTCTTCTAGATACAAAGTTAAGAGATTTTGTGGAGTCTGTAGGAGTTTCTTCCTGAAAAACATCCTTGAGACCAGGAAGAGAAGGAAAATTCTTGGTCTCATGTTTCTCAGAACAAATAACACAGGTTTCTACAACTTTTACATCTAGAGGACACTCTCTCAAGGCATGTTTCTTCCTACATTTGGGACAAAAGATTGCCAAGGCATCAGATTCAGACTTTTGCTTGTTTTGTATCTTGAGGGTGTCTATTTTTTCACTAAGACTCCCTAAGATGTCAGATTTAAAATCATCAAGCATATGTCCTATTTCTGATCTACTTACTATCCCAGAAGCAGATTTACTTGCCCTTGCAAGAGCAGGATCTCTTGGACCTTTGGCAGTTTTAGATTTCCCTCTGGAAAGGTTGATACATAACTCGGATATTTCAGGTAATGTGAGTTGTGATATATCCCCTTTTCCCATCATGTTAAGGATATCCAACCATTCATCCCTAATTGTTTTCAACAAAAGAGCTTTTAAGGTGTCTTGATCTAGGTTTTCCATTTTTGCCCTTTTGATGTTGTAATTAAATCTCTCCAACAAATCTTCCAATTTTTCATCTTTTTTTTGTAAAATCTTGAACACTTCTTCCTTATGATTAACCGGCATAAAATAATTCAAATATCTCTCTAGAAATGCTTGTTTCATGTCTTCCCATGTTCTAATAGAACTGCTAATCAGACTCATAAACCACTTCAATGCTGCTCCCTTCAAAGTTGAAGGAAATAATTTCAATTTTTGAGCATCTTGTAAGTAGTCATAAGTTCTACAAAGCACTTCAAATTCAAATAAGAAGGTTTCAGGATCTTCAGTTTTAAGTCCATAGAAGTTTGGAAGGATAGAGGGTGAAATATTTTTCATGGTTGTATTGGTTTCTTCATCAATTATAGGGAACCCAAAAGAGCTTCCTATTCTACCTCTTCCTCCATTTTCACCTCTACCTCCTTCTCCTCTACCTCTACCTCTACCTCCAAACAGTGTGTTTTCTCCATTAAAAACTCCTCCTCCTCCTTCTTCTGCCATGGTTGACTCTCTTGTGGAAGTGGAAAGGTTTGTGTCCCTAACAGGAGTTTTTAGATCTTCTTCCATGGCAGGTTCAGTGGATGAAGTGGAAGGTTTCTCTAATGGGATAGTTGACCTTAGATCTTCTAGAAGTCCAGGATCAGGAGAGGATGGAATATGGGTTTGAGTTGAAGGTGTACTAGCTCTGGATCTAGATGAAACAAGTGGTGTTCTAGAAATCAAACTTCTGCCTCTGTTGCTTATGAATCTTCCCCTTGAATCTCTCTCCTTACGCATATAATTGTTTTTGGATTCTAAGAAACAAAGGTTACCTAGTTTTCACTTCCCCGGCAACGGCGCCAAAATGTTTGGTCTCAATCTAGTCTCCTAAATTGAGCTCATTTAATTGTCAACCAGGGTTGGTAAACTGCTGAAGTGAAGTGTATTGTATGTACCTAGGTGTTTGTTTCTTAATGCGTTGTGTGTAGTATTTTATGATGTTTTTGGTCTTTTGTGATGATTTCTGATGTTTTTGATCTTTTGGTGGTTTTATGTTCACAAGGAAAATGACTAGAAAGCTAATGGAAGGAAGCTAATGATTAAAAACATAGTGAAACCTAATTGGTTGATGTCAAATGGTAAATGCAAATGCAATATTAAAAACAGAATTAAATCTAAACTATGAATAAGCAAAAGCAAAGCTTGATAATGACTTTTAAGCAAATGATTCAAAACACAAACTAAACTTGTCAAATTCTTTCATCAAAGGCATTTGAGAGAGAGCTTGAGACATGGTCAACTAAGTATGCAAATCTTCCTAACTTAAACAGTTTAAACAACTAACTTATAATGATGCAACATTTTTGTCCTTGATTAGAGATTTGTTGAAGTATGTTTGGAGTAAAACATTGATACCATCATAAGGTCTTTTACTCTAAGGCTAGTTTCTAACTCTATTCTGCCACTTAGTTTGATAACACTACACTTCACTCAAAGGTTAGAGATCTTTAAAATAGTCTTTTGAGGAAATGTTTGTTTGTAAGATGATCAGGAAGTTGCAGAAGTACTTCAGGCCTTAAAATGATATTGTCTTCTATTCATATGGTTATGAATCAATTATGGATTTTAGAACAAGAAAAGATTTGTGAATAATGAAGGCGGTTTTGTTAAGTTTAACAACTGAAGTAATCTAATATGCAGTGAATGACAACTGAATGTGGAGTGCCAATGCAATGAGTGAAGCTAAAACTGTGCTTAAGATGTCACTAGTCTAAAACAGTGTTAAACTACAAGTCATTATCAAACTTAAAGCAAAACAACTGAACATGAGTTAAGTGCAATTAAACTCCGGAGTATCCTAACTTATGCTATGCAAACGTAAAGACTGAAAGCAATGAAAGACTAAGATATCATAGTCATCTCCCACTCATCATTATGATATTTTGGACAAGCGTTTAAGAGCAAGAACAACTATGGTACTTAGTGAAAACACACAACTAAAATGTTCAAGATCACAATCATGCTTAAGACAGTATAAATATTTCTTGGAAGAGTTTCTTCTTGTGGAAGAGTATTTCGCATAAGTATAACTGTGATGGTGAATAAAAGAGATTACAATTAAATCCTACAATACTATAGCCATTTCCCATTCATCATTATAATCTTTTGGAAGAGCTTCTTCTTTTGGAAGAGTTTTTAGAATGAGTATAACTACAGTAGCTAATGAAAGAAACTACGAATTCAACTTCAAAAACGTAAAGGCAGCTAGAATACTTATCTAAATTATGCAAATAAATCTGTGCAAGAGGCAAGGGCCCTCTACCACCTGATGGAATCTAACTCCAAATCAAATCAACGCTTTCAAAACAACACTGTCTGCTTCATTAAAAGTGAAATAACTTGAACAGAGCACTCTGCATCTTCAGAAATGTAGCACAGAATCTAAGCAAAATCTAGAACAAAATCTAGCCTAGCTCTCGGTTTCCCAAGTGTTTATATAACAAATGTACATAACAAGACTTGCAAGAATTTCAGGATCATTGTCTTTCCTTATCGAAATCACATTAGGACTCTTGAAGTGGCAACGTAAAAAGGAAAAGGACATCTGGACTGAGACAGACCTAATAGAAGTTTGCCTTCCTAAATGTGTTCCGACGTATCAAAACCATATCCAGAATCCGTTTCTTCCTTCATGGTGAGCAACGAACAATGTAGATATGACGTGGATTATGCCCATATGTGTTTTTTCTTGAGAGGCCACTTGGAACATACCCAAACGTGAAGGCAGCTGCAGAATTGCCGGTTAGCTACGGAATGTCTGCATTCTGCAGCTTGTTCCAGTCAAAATGCTTTACAATGGCAAAAATCACAAAACTTAGCAAGTTAGTCATGTAAATCATTCTAAAAGTAATTTTAACTAAATTAATTGATCAATTGGGTCTAGGATAGCAATGGACAAAGGAAAATGAGGTAAAGTAAGATGAAAGAAAGCATAATTTTGAGGCTCAACACTATTATTGGAACACTCTAATGACCATCCCACTTACATAGCATTGGACAAGCAGAGGGTTGATGATAGACATATTATGATGGGTTAAATCCACCATTATTGTCATATAACTGTAGGTTTTAACCCTGAATAGAAATTTTCTACACACGAATCTTATAACAAAAAATAAACAATAGAGAGAGCATAAAACATAAAACAGATAAACACAGAGATTTTCCCCTAGATCCCAAATCGGGACGACCAGCTTCATTTTTCATTATATTCCTTTTAGTGTTACAACACATATATATACATGCCGAAGCATACATAAACCCCAATCCATAAACCCTGGATTAGAACATAACTATATTTCCCTTGACCGGATCTACAAAAATACCAGGGGCCGAAAACCATCGTACCCCAAAACCATGTGCAAAATCATGCACAAAACCATGGACGCGGACTACCCACCAGAAATTAAGAACCAAAAAATTTTCATTGGGGAGCTGCCCTGGACCCTGACAGGGGGGGCTACTGCCCCCGCTGTGACCCCCCCTCTTACCCCCCCCGCACGTGCTTAGTCGTGGAAAGAATATAACACATACCGAACATTATCCCACTTGTTGTTTTCTTTCCACAGGGGGTCACAAGAGAGCTTAGTCATTGGCCCAATTCTTCAACACCCATTGTTTCTCTACACCAAGAGAACTTCTGAGTGCTCACAGACTTTGTTAATGCATCTGCAACATTCTTCAAAGTGTCCACCTTTACCAGCAATACCCTTTTAGCCTCAACCATATCTCTAACAAAGTGATATTGAACATCAATGTGCTTTGTCTTTGAATGATAAGCAGGGTTCTTAGCCAAGAAAATTGCACTTTGGCTATCGCAGTCTATCCTTATAGCTTGCTGTACCAACCCCATACTTGAACACAATCTCTGCAACCAAACTGCTTCCTTGCTTGCATGAGTGGCTGCTATGTATTCTGCCTCTGTAGTTGAAAGCGCCACTACAGACTGTCTTTTACTCATCCAACTGACCGCACCTCCAAATAGGCTAAACACATACCCACTTGTAGATCTTCTTTGGTCCAGATCTCCAGCCCAGTCTGCATCAACAAAACCACGAATGTCCAACATTCTTTCCAATCCTGGTCTTCCCTGGTAGCACAAGCCATAATCACTAGTGCCACGTAAATATCTGAAAACCCGCTTCACTACCGTCCAATGCTCCTTCCCTGGGTTTGACATAAACCTGCTCAATACTCCCACTGCATGTGCAATGTCTGGTCTAGTACAGACCATTGCATACATCAAGCTACGCACTGCACTTTCATATGGAACACGGGACATATACTCCTCTTCTTCTTGTGTCTTGGGACACTGTTCAGCAGACAGCTTTACACCTACAGGAATAGGAACATTCACCGCTTTACTATCCTGCATATTGAACCTCTGCAATATAGTCTCGACATACTTCCTCTGGTTTAACCAGAGCTTCCTCTTTGCATGATCTCTCTTAATTTCCATGCCCAAAATATAGTTTGCAGCACCCAGATCCTTCATGTCGAATTTGGAGAACAGTTGGGTCTTCAAATCTTGGATAATTTCTTTGTCATTTCTAATCAACAACATATCATCCACATACAAGACCAAATAAATAACACGGTCACCAATTAATTTAAAATAAACACAGTGATCCTCCTTGCTTCTGGTGAAGCCAAGTCCTCGTATATAGGTATCAAATTTCTGATACCACATCCTTGGTGACTGCTTTAACCCATACAGAGACTTCTTCAACCTGCATACCAGTTCTTTCTTACCCTTCACCATAAAGCCTTCAGGTTGCTTCATGTAGATCTCTTCTTCTAGATCCCCGTGAAGAAATGATGTCTTCACATCCATCTGTTCTATCTCAAAATCAAATGCAGCAGCAACAGATAAAAGTAATCTAATAGAAGTGACTTTGGCAACAGGAGAAAAAATATCACCAAAATCAATTCCCGGCACCTGGGAATAACCTTTCGCTACCAACCGAGCTTTGTATTTATCCACCTTGCCTTCTACATTCATCTTCTTCTTAAACACCCATTTGCTCCCAATGGGCTTCCTTCCAGCCGGCAACTCCACCAGATCCCATGCATCGTTTTTGTGCAAGGATGCCATTTCATCAACCATGACCTCCTTCCAGAGTTTTCCATCCTCTGAATCTACTGCCTCCCTGACAGTTCTGGGTTCATCATCAGTTATAGTTAAGGCAAAACCTGAACAGAAAGCAGATGGACTATACCTTTCTGGTTGCCTTCTTTCCCGAACCGATCTTCTCAAAGCTGGAGTTTGTGGCTCTTCATCTTCTGAGTCTTCTTCTATTGTAGAGTCTGATTCATCCTCCTTTAGCTCAAACTCTATCTTCTCAGGTTTCTTTGGTAGGACTTCATGTTTAACAATATCTTTCACTTCTCTAAACACCACATCTCAGCTGTACACAACCTTCCTTGTTTCTGGGTTCCAAAGCTTGTAACCCTTTAAACCATCCTTATACCTAATAAAGATGCACCTTTCAGATTTATTATCCAACTTGGTCCTTTTCTCCTTTGGAACATGTACATATGCATCACATCCAAATACCCTTAGATGTGAAAGAGTGGGTTTCTTACCAGTCCATACCTCATGTGGGTTCTTATCCTCCAATGCCGATGAAGGTGATCTATTAACTAAGTAACATGCAGTCTCCACTGCCTCTGCCCAAAATTCTTGTCCTAACCCGGTACCACTGAGCATGCTTCTTGCCTTTTCCATCAGTGTTCTATTCATTCTTTCTGCAACTCCATTTTTCTGAGGTGTGTATGGAGTAGTCTTCTGCTGTGCTATACCACACTTCTTACAGAACTCTTCAAATTCCTTCTTGCAGAACTCCCCACCATTATCCGTCCTCAACGCCTTTATCTTCTTCTCTGTCTGGTTTTCCACCAGAGCCTTAAATTCTTTAAATTTGTCAAAGACTTCAGATTTCTTCCTCAAGAAATATATCCATGTATTCCTTGGGAAGTCATCTATGAATGAAACATAGTACACAGACTTTCCCAGTGATGGAACTGACACAGGTCCAAACACATCACTGTGCACAAGTTCTAATATCTTGTTCGCCCTCTTAGCACCAGAAGGAAAACTCATCCGATTATGCTTCCCATATACACAATGTTCAAGGTAATTGAAATCCGTAGAAAAATTAGACATACCTTTCTACCATACCATCTCTATGCGTATCCGAAGGCCCTTCTTCCAAAAAATGTCCAAGCTTCGATGCCATAGCATGGTCTTTTCTCCAGACACAGCTAGGCTTTCTGTCCCACTTTCAGGAACCACAGAACTGTTACACCCATCAATAACAGTGCTACCTTGTAGCTTGTACAGAGTTCCAGTCCGAACTCCCCGCATTAATACCAGTGCTTCCCGAACCATCTTGCAGGCATCTTTCTCGAACACTGTTTTTACACCTGCATCATCCATCTTGCTTACAGAAATCAGATTTCTGGCCAATGCAGGAATATGCAGAACACCAGGAAGTGTTCTAATCCTTCCACCTTGCAGCTTCAGCTTGACCTTTCCACGTCCGACGATTCTGGCCTTCCTATCATCCCCTAGGAAGACATCACCGTCATATTTTTCATACTCACAGAACCACTCCCTATGGGGAGTGAAGTGAAAGGATGCACCTGAGTCAATCAACCATCACTCATGATCTACATGTGTATTTGAAGAAGAAGCCAAATACACATCCCCACCTTCATCTGAGGTGGTTTTTGCCTCTGCAGAAGGAGCATCATTAAATCCCTTTCCTTTCTCAGGAGCTTTAGATCTACAGTCCTTTTTGTAGTGCCCTTCCTTTCCGCATTTCCAGCACACCTTTACAAACTTTCTAGGAGATTTAGATCTCCCTCTAGATTTGGATCTCCCACTCGAAACCTTATTCTTGTTTCTTTTCTGGGACCTTCCTTGTACAGATAAGGCATCTCCATTATGACCCTCCATATTTCTCCGTCTCATTTCCTCCAACAGCAAGGCTGAGACAATGTCATCAAAATTCAAGGTAGTTGTATTGATACCTATTGCAATAACCATACTATCCCATGAGTCTAGTAGAGAGCACAAAAAACTGATGCACTTATCTTCATCTGAGATTTTAATATCAATAGATGAGAGCTAACTTACCACAGTATTGAAGGCATTCAGATGCTCTATCACAGAGTCTCCATCCTTCATCCTCAGGTTATATAGCTTTTTCCGCAGGAACAACTTATTCACCAGAGACTTAGATTGGTACAAAGTCCCTATCTTTTCCCACCAGGTATTCGTCGTAGCTTCCCCAGATACATTCAACAATACTGAATCTGAGACACACAACCGTATTGTGATTTTAGCCTTCCGATCCATTTTCTTCCAGTCTTCATCTGATATTCCTGTTGGCTTAGTACCTGGATCTACCGCAATCCACTGATCTTTATCCACCAGCAGATCCTCCATCTTGAGCTTCCACAACTCAAAACTCTGACAATTAAATTTCTCGATCTCTATCTTTCCGTTGCTCGCCATCTTCTCTCATAACGAAATTCGGTCTCTGAATCTCCTCTTTGAACGAGTCTGCCTAGAACCCAGAACTAAAAAACCCCTCGACGACAAGGCGTCCCCTTGAAGCTGAAACAGCTCTGATACCAAATGTAGGTTTTAACCCTGAACAGAAATTATCTACACACGAATCTTATAACAGAAAATAAACAATAGCGAGAGCGTAAAAGATAAAACAGATAAACACAGAGATTTTCCCCTGAATCCCAAATCGGGATGACCAGCTTGATTTTTCATTATATTCCTTTTAGTGTTATAACACATATATATACATGCCGAAGCATACATAAAGCCCAATCCATAAACCCTAGATTAGAACATAACCATAGTTTCGTTGACCGGATCTACAAAAATACCAGGGGCCAAAAACCATCGTACCCCAAAACCATGTGCAAAACCATGCACAAGACCATGGACGCGGACTACCCACCAGAAATTAAGGACCAAAAAATTTTCGCCGGGGCGCTGCCCCGAACCCCGACAGGGGGGGTTGTGACCCCCCCGTTGTGCCTAGCTTAAAGAGGGGGGCTATCGCCCCCCCTCTTACCCCCCCCACTCGTGCTTAGTCATGGAAAGAATATGACACATACCCAACAATAACCTTGTTTATGAGCATCTCATAGCTCGTTGAGAAGCTTTTGCCTACAGCATATTGGGAACCTTATGGGTTGAACTTGGTCATCGATGAGTGGTATATATATAGAGATCTCCATGAGGTTGCAATTCAACATATCATGGAGTGAAAATATAGTCATCAGATTTGGGAGGATGATATTCTCCATTGGATGGATAATACATTGGAGCATGATAGGAGACACCCACAGTTGGATGGATGGGTGAGGATGATGACCAAGGAGTTGGTGAGGCATTTTCAGATATATGACACAGGGTAGTAGGAGGCATGGATGCACTGGTTACTCTTGAGATATTTTGGTCATCGCATGAAATATCCTATGTCAAGGGGTGTATCATTGTTTGGCATATGGCATGGTACTTGCATCATGGGGTGACAAGGAGATTGTTTATATTGGTATGATTTCATATTTTTCATGTCAATCATCATGTTTTTATTCCATGGTTTGTATGATGATGATATGAGAATGAAATAAGAGTCATTGTTTATTTGGTTACTCTTAGGAGAGTATGGGTTGAATTTCTCCCATACCTTTCATGATGCTTCAGGAGTTGATGGTCGTAAAATCATGGTGCAAAGGGGCTACTCCTTAGCCTTGGAGGATTAGGAGGTACTTACACATAGGAAGGAGTCTTCCATATATAGAAACATTTCAGCATGACACTTTAGCATGTGGCATGTCAAAGAGGGGAGTTATGAGATGGCAGGAGCCTTATCACTAAGGCCAACAATGTTGTCATTTGGGAGTATGGATCTACTGATGGAGTGTTCCAGGGATTAGTTCACATATGTTCTACTTGATGATCAAGTATAAGAGGAGAGGTATAGAGTGGTGGATGGAGTCATCTATTACCATGATGGGATATTATTGTTCAAGAAGAAGACTCTACATACGTCCCATCATTCATTCCTTTACCAAGGTATCATGGAGACATATTAGACCATTATGGAGGGATTCTGATGGGAAGGATCATCTATGGACCTCTTCACTAGTTTGCAAAAAATATATGGTAAGGATTGTGTCTTATGCTTATTGATCAACTAACCAAGTATTTTCATTAGTTTGCCATACATTTACAGTGCATTGCTCCACAAGAGGGTAAGCCTTTATTTGGCACTAGAACATTTGGCGCAATTTCCGACGGCCAAATCGTCACTTTTCCGACACACAGTCGTCGCAAGAGCGACAGTTCGAGGCCGGCAAAAACGTGGTTTCTCGTGCGGTCGCAATTCCGACGCCTATACAAAGTGTCGCACTACCGACACTTCCCGTCGCTTCCAAACACTCGTCGCTCTTCCAACGCCTCCCAAACCGACGTTTGTAAAATGTCGCCATTCCGATGAAATTTGGTCTGACGTTTTGAACATCGCGGTTCCGACGTATTTATACTGTCGCATTTCCGACGCCATACAAAAGTGTCACAAGACCGACGTATTGCAAAAGTGTCACAAGACCAAAGCTTTCCAGAAGCGTCACAATATCGACGCCAGGAATAACTGTCGCAATTCCGACGAAATGTGGTCCGAAATTTTGGACGTTTCTAGAGCTGTCGCAATATCGACGGACGTCACAAGACCGACGAAAATGGAAATCGTTCAAAACGTCAAAAGAGCGACGCTTACAAGGCGTCGGTATGCCGACGACGGTTTCAATTTTAAAAAAAAAATATAAAACTTTAAAACAGGACAGTAAATCTCCAATGTTTGTTATCACAATAAGAAATCAATGATCAGTGATCACGTCAAATTTTCCTCGTAGCGTGACGGGTCTAATAAATTTTATTGTAAAGGTTGGTGGCTAGTGACAACTGGCGCAACATTGAAGGAAATGCATTAAAGAAAATTAATTAGGCTGCGAACTCCAAGCCAACTGGAAACAACCCTAATAATTTTCCTTACCAACTTCCAAGTTGTGACTCAAGCTTCAGACTCCAAAGCTAAGAATTTTCTTTTCATCGTGTTGGAGAAGAGAAATGCAACCTACAGCAAAGGAGCAATTCCTCAGTCTCACTGCTCAGGACTCGTAGTCATTCCTTGCTAACACGGTATGTGGAAATTTTGATAACTTTATTCACCCTCGTTTTTACTAAATTTATTCTTTTGAAAAGGGCCTGGTTCCATTTCAGAAATTTTCAAATTTCGACTTCTAGAATTTGTACATATGATTTTTGGACTGAGGTTTTGTTATTAATGAGGAGATAGTGTCTTGGTTCTCTCTGTATAAAATAATTTCTCGTATTTTTCTTCATGTTCGGGGTTTTTGATTTTATCAAAACCTATCTCTCTTTTAAGCATGCCTGCAAATTAATATATTCCAGGAATGTACACAATTCCAGGCTTCATGTACAACGTTTTGTATCAACTATATTTTAACAAGTGAGCTACATGCACATATAGTGTTACAGATTACAGGGCTTCATTTGGAGAATAAATGATAAGCCTGTCAGCACTAAATCCAAGTAATTCCCCTCATCCCTTAAAAGACACCTCTAAATATAACTAGAAATTTCAAATAGTTAGTAAAGGAAAAGTACAAAGATATAACAGATATGTGTTGAGCCAAAAACCTGTGCATTCACAACAAAGCTGGGATGGATAAAACTTAAAAACAATTATGGACTTTGACAAAAAATCGTCTTATGCATACAAAATGAAAGAAGCATTGGCATACTACTATGTCTACAAATTTAAGGACAGGCAGAGTGAGTCTCCGGGCAACACAGTTTCATGTGGAGACCCTAGATCCTTGTACCCACAATATCTAGTGACTTAAAAAATGATTGCCAAAACAATACCTTTGCTATGCATGTAAGAAAACCACCTGTATAATGAGGGAGATGTAATATTGTCCAAGAAGCAGATTTATACAGAGTGGTCCAAGATTGTGTATTTATGGAAGATACAACTGATTTTGGCATGAAACATGTATCCAAGATTTCAATGTGGCCTTATTTTAGAGCCCATTGATGATTTACTATGAAACCTAAACTTTCAAAACAAACACATTGAAATCAAAGGATCTCCATCACGAATATCATAAATATTAACTGTCTTTTGGGCACTGGCAGTAGATACCATAAGAGGCCCACATGGCCTGTACCACCAATGTTGATTCTATGGCACAACATTTGCAAAGCCAAAATTTCTCCCCGAGACATCCCTCTCTGCCAAAACTGGAGAGATGGTACTGGATGTTGAAGTGAAGGCCTCTGATTCAGTATGGAATGCCATAATTTCTTTATTATAAAAGTCCCATGAACAGAAACCTGAGTCCAATGTACAACTTGCAGATGCTGCCACAACATATTTACCAGAGCAACCATCTGAACCAGCTGCTCTGATCAACCAGCAATCACCCCACATGTTTGGGGTAAGCCCATATGGAGATTTATATTCAGCCTTCTCCTGGAGATTGGAAAATTACTGAGTATTACTCATACATCAACTGCCCTTTATGTTAAGGGAAAATTTAAAGAGTGCATAAATATTCTTGAAATGCCAATCATAGTTTCTAGAAAATTTCAACAGTCTTTGAAATGAACTACATCCTATTTAAACTACATCAAATATTTAGGCAAATCATTTTTTTAAACAGAAATTGGTGAATTTTATTTCAACTATAGAAATTTAAACCATGAGAATAATCTAACCCCTAGGCTTTTCCCTATTTCTAGGATACGCCCAAATTGTATAATTATAACACCCATAAACCCCAAAATTAAGTACAATAATTAAAACCTCCACACCTCTGAATTTGCTATATCGTGAAAAGAGCAGCATCCATCATCATGGGAAAGCAAAACCGATTCTCCTTCTGATACAAACGAGCCTGCAGTAGATGTCTTATGGCTGAGTTGATTCAATCGATCACGGGAAACCTCTTCAGTTTCTTCAATATTGCCAAAATGCTCTGGCTTGTTTTCCTGATCATCATCAAAGTCCATATTTTCATCACATTGAATTAGTTGGGGTTCATTACGATCAGGTCCAGTGCCTATTGCAGAGCTCCGGACATATAATCCAATATTGGAACTACCATACCCATTCCCATTAGAGATTGTAAATCCTGTTTCTGGCTTTAATTCGGTAAGTTCAAGAGCACTAGAACTGGATTCAGTTGATTTAGACTTGGTATAGTTGTCCTCCAATTTGTATTCCGATACAACACTATACTTGTGCTTCAACGCAGACAGAAATTCTACACCAATGGGATCTTCATCTATGGGGATTATGTATCTGCCCTCAAAAGGATCCCGAATATCTGATTCATTTTCATTCAACTGATCATGCAAATCCACCCTCGTCTTCAGCACAACAAGCTGAACTGAAGGCCGGTTTTTCAGAAATTTATGGTGGGGGTAAAGCCTGTCTTCCAGATCTTGACTATTTAAGTGTTTAATTGGCTTTTTCAGAGACCTGACCATAGAATCAAATGAATCCTGCGAATCCTGTGAAATAATAAACAATATTAAGGCCATTAACAAACCCGCATAATTAGTAAATTATTTAAAGACAATGTTGGCAATATGTTTCCTGTATCCTATTATATGATTGTCCTTGATGGCAAGCTCTGTATTTAATGGAGAATCGATATAAATAAGGACGAGCTCATACTCGAACATAACATCTGTATCAATATTCTTATGTATCTTCTTGATCTTCATCCAACTGATCGACATCTATATCAACATCTGATTCAGAAACGGTGTTGAAATGATCGACCATGTCATCATCATCATCAATTATGTCATTTTCAATAATATCCTCATCGACATCATCATCAATAATTGTTGCCTCATCTTTTATGCCTGGTTCATCTTCTAAGATATCTTCTTCATCTGTCCATGCATCTTCCTGCTCATCTGCCACTGCATCATCTTCTTCTTGATCAATATCATCTTCTTCCTCTACAGTATACTCTACTGGCCTTCCTCTTGGATCATATCTAATAGCAAATGAGCATTCCTTCTCACCTGGAACCTCTGAGTAAAAGACTTGTTCGCATTGGCTTGGAAAAACATAGCGATCTTTTCCTGCTTCAAACTGCGATGTTTTAACCATTGGAAATTCATTGTCATGTTGAATAAGTGTTCTATCATCATCACGTACATTCATTCGTAGCCTATACCATTTGACATCGAACAAAACTATTTTGAAGGAATTAAAGTCACACTCAACTATATCATCTAAGAACCCATAATATCTATTTTCAGATTCTCGAGGATGTCTGTCACTCCTGGAGGAAACATTAGTGACTTGGAATACTGCAGTTATCCCACTATCAGAAGTTTTCCTGTTATCATCCAACTGTTTAACGCGAAATTGACGACCATTGCACCACATAGCCTTGTGGTGTTTCAACTGCAATATGTCAAACATGAAAAAGATGCATTCTCAATTAATAATTAAACATATAATTTACACAACATGAAAATTAACTGAAAAATCAAACTTCTTGTCACATTATAAATAGGTGAATTAATTGCTTACCTTTCTATCTTTCAAACCATATGCTAAATCGATTTCCCTGTCCGTAACGTTCCCATCTCCACTACGATACGCTTTTCTAATCAATTCAGACAGTAGTTGCCATGATAACATACCGTCGTTACGTGCTTTACATGTTTCAATCCATTCACTCATCCACTCAAGATTGTTTGCAATGTATAAAAGTAGCGCCTCATAATCTTGAGCACCTGAATAAAAAAACAATAATTCACCAATATTAATAAATATTACTTATAACCATGGTAAATTATATTAATTAATAAACTATGAAAGAATAAAACTTGAATGAATATAATGATCATATACATGATGTAAAAAAATGAAACATTATATGTATTATACATAATAAATCTTTTACCTCTCACTTTCTTCATTCTACCTTTTCCCAACATGTGCTCCTCTTCAAATTTTTTGATGGAGTTCACATCCCAAATGCAATCCACCGCTTTCATGGCTGGCGCAACTAATTTAGGAAGATAATGAATAATATACACCATGGATTGATATGCCACATATCCCTCCACCATAGAACCCTCAGGTCGTGCTCTTTGTTTAACCAAAGCCTTCAAGGATTTCAGGTGCCTCTCGACCATCCACATTGACCTTGTGTGTACTGGTCCACACATTTCAATCTCCTCAACTTGGTGTATCAAGTAGTGTTCTTGTGCATTGAAAAATGTTGGAGGTAGATACTTTTGCATTTCACACATTAGCCGAGGAATTTCTCTCTTCCGATACTTTATTTCATCTTGATGGATTTCTTTCAATGACAACCATCTGCAAATCATTACGCAAGGTTATTTCAATGAAACATAATATATATTTCATTACAAGTCAATTAATACATCATTTCATCAAGTACAAAAATAAATTGTAGCAATTAGATTTTGGGTATAAATCAAAACTACTTACCTCATGTATTTACTAAGACCATATATAACTTGTTTGACATTGTTGTCGAAGTCGTTTGGGAGAGATACAGGTAGAACATACTATAACAATAAAAAATGAATCGTTATTGGTTTCCAAATTAAACAGAAAAAAGAAAAATTTAAAATATGTATTCAAGCAATAACAAACAAAAACGTATACCAAAAAAATTACCTTAATAAAGGTATGCCAATCATGTGTTTTCACCCCACTGAAGTCACCTTTCTTCGTTAAGATATTATTTATGTTTGAAGAAAAACCTGTTGGAAATTTAATTCTTCTAACGACCTCTTTTACATCATTTCTTTGTTGTTCTGTTAATAACCATGGAATATTATTATAATTTCGACCTCCATTGTTATTTGATCCATCAATCACACTTTTCATTGCATGATTTGATTTCTCAATGTCAGCACAAATTTTGTCAATTTTATCTCTATCATGTGCACCATCTATGGTTCGCCATAAAATTTCTGTCACATTCCTCCCAACATGCATTGTATCAAACAAATGAGCTATCTTTAGGTCCTCATAGTAGGTCAACCTCGCGAATTGAGAAGGATAACATTTCATTCCAGGTGGAAGTACAATATTAGTACCTTCACGGCGACGATGACCTTGATATCAAAGAATAAAATAAATCAGAACAATATTAATTATAAAATACAATAAAATAAATTCATTAGTTAAAAAAAAAATTCCAAACATTACATAAACAAATAATATAGATATATATATATATACACACACACATTACGTACCAGCTGCTCGACGATTATTAATTCTGTTATATTCCAACATCCACAACTGAGGTGTCATTCTTCGTGGTTTTAATCTAGTTTCTTCTTTATCATTTAAAAGATGTTTTTCAGTAGTACGATACTTATGGTTCCTAGGGAGGAAGTGCCTAAACTCATCAAACACCATCTTTTTTAAGTCTGCTGAATGACGATACTTCATCTTAGGGCCACAAACTGGACATACAAATCTACCCTTTGTTTGAAGACCTGCAATAGATGGATCAATAACAATTAATATACTATGAGATCATTTTTAAAACATGCAATATGGTATATCTAATTTAGATAATTATGTATCATATTAAAGTGCGATGAAATATTACATACCACAAACATGTGTTAGTCCTGGGGCATCATGAATTGTCCATACAAGCATTCCACGACATTGAAATCTCTTATGCTTGATTGGTTTAGTGATGTCATACATAGTGATGCCATGCCATAACTGTATTAGCTCATCGATAAGAGGCTCAATATATACATTCATATCTTTGACCTGGTACTTACCTAATTTTTCAAAATTACGGAACATAATAATTACTCCCATGATATATGTATATATAAGTAAATAAATAAAATATATATTTATTCAAACAACGAGAGAAATGAAAATGTTACATTCAAAGAAATAATGTATCAAATACCTGGAATAATCATAGTCAACATCATGTGCTCCCTCTTTATTGACATCCAAGGAGGAATGTTATTTTTGATAACGAAAATAGGCCACACTGAGTAAGTAGATCTAAGCTCTCTGAATGGATTAACACCATCGGCTGCCAATGAAAGCCTGACATTACGAGGTTCATTTTTAAAATCTACATATTTTTCCTCGATTTCTCTAAATACAGAACCATCTGCAGGCATTCGAATAACACCATCTCCACTTCTATTCTTTGCATGGAAATCCATAAACTGTGCTATGCTGTTACACCTGAACATTCGCTGCAAACGTGGAATTATGGGAATATGACGAAGAACCTTTTGAGGCACCTTTTTGGTTAGTTGATCTGTTCAATATCTACTGGTACCACATTTCGGACATTCTGTTTTCAACGCATGTTCTCTATAATATATAATATGATCTTTAGAACATGCATCTATAGTGTTATATTCCATTCCAAAGTGTTTCATAATAGCACGTAGATCTCGATATGTTCGAGGTAAAGTATTTGGCGATGGTAACAAATATTCACCCAACAATCTACAACATAAACAGAAAGTAGTGTCTTGTAAAGATTATTAATCACATATATATATATATATATATATAAAATAGTTATTAAAACCGGAACCGGTGACCGGATCGGTGGAGCTAATGAACCGGGTTTCGAGAGAGAGGGTCTGACAGTTCCTAGCTGAGTGTGAAATAAGGTTGCTGCTGATTGTTTTGAGAACATAAATTGTTGAGTATGAGTTATTAGAGAATTTTGTTGCTAGTATAATAGAGGAATTTGCAGCTCATGGAGGAGACACTGAGGAATTTGCAACTCATGGAGGAGCACCTAACCGGCCGGTTAAGTACGGAACTGACCGGTTTATGCATAAACTGGTCGGTTCCTTACTTAACCGGCCGGTTAGGTCTGGTTAATCGGCCAAAACAGGTGAGAATAGGCTATTGACCGGGTTGCAAGACCGGTTCCAACCGGCCGCTGTCCTGACTGGCCGGTTTTGATAACTATGATATATATATATATATATATAAGTTATTATTTTACACATTTATTACAATTAAAAAAAAGGAAAATAATCAACATTTACATATATGTGATCATATATACATATTGCATATCTTAGGAGTTGTGTCATACATCTGTTCGACAAATTATTCATAACCTTTAAGTTCACCAGCAACAATAGCAGAGAGCTGGTGAACTTAAAGGTTATGAATAATTTGTCGAACATATGTATGACACAACTCCTAAGGTATGCAATATGTATATATGATCACATATATGTAAATGTTGATTATTTTCCATTTTTTTAGTTGTAATAAATGTGTAAAATAATAACTTATATATAAGTTATTATTTTACACATTTATTACAACTAAAAAAAGGGAAAATAATCAACATTTACATATATGTGATCATATATACATATTACATACCTTAGGAGTTGTGTCATACATCTGTTCGACAAATTATTCATAGCCTTTAAGTTCACCAGCAACAATGTAGCAGAGAGAAGAGTTGCATTTGAGTGTTCAAAAAGTCGTTCACTTGACCTTTCAATCAGAGGTACATCATAAATACCGTCACTGCTATCTCCACCATCATCATCGGACTCACCATACAAGTCTTGGAGCATTTGATTTGTCCCATCATTAATGTGAACTGTCTCATTACTGTCATCGTGATCTACCTCCATGGGATCATTAAAATTACCTTCATCATTCGCTTCATGTTCTTCACCTTGTACAGCATCATTTCCAATACTAATATTTGCTGCAATATTATCTTGTACTGGTGCAACATCATCTAATCTACTACTATTTTGTTGTGGAAGCTGGTTGATCATCTGCAAAAATTTGGGGGGCAACTGTGCCTTTATGAAAATTACAAACATTAATAATTAAACATTAGTGCGCATATAAAAAATATTAAAAATTTAAAATAATATAAAATTTTACGATATAATCAAAATAAAGATAGATAATTAATTACCATGGGACGATAGTCATTCGATCCACCATCAATGTGCCCATATTTCCTACAATGCACTGTTGTTGTTGCTATTAAAACTCTAACATTATTTCTCATACAACATTTTTTACAAGGGCAATAAACTCTGCCATCACCCCTTTCACCCTTTTGAATTGTTTTTCTAGCTCCAATGTTTTCTTCCATTGATGCAAATTATCCTATAAAGAAAAAAAATAAATCTCTCTCAATGGTGTAGAAAACCCAAGACTTGTTGAACTCAATGGGAGCTCAATATATAAGCAAAAAGAAAATAAAAGTGGGCATTTTACAAATTGTGAGCTTTTTACAAAATGTGGGCTTTTTACAAAATTGTGGGCTTTTTACAAATTGTGGGCTTTTTTATTCTTAATGCATTTTCTGTAGAATACTAAACAGATTTGTCCAAAATTTCAGATGCAAACTGTAGTCTCTACTACTTTTGGAAAATTGGAGGTTTATAAAAGATAAGCTATGACAATTGTATATGATAAGAAGCTGTCAGAAGCATTCCTTCTCCTTCACAAACGTGGAACTACCTTAAGAATGCTTATGGTTGATATAAATATTAGAGCATGGCAGTTAAATGTAGTAGTTATGCTAAAATACTGAATAACAGCTTGAGAGTGCTCTTCAGATACTGTACGAATGCACCAAATTAAAGTTGTACCATTACTAAAGATAAATGGCCAAAAATAATCAATTTTGATATCATGAAGTTATGTCTTTCTGATGGCGGGAATAGGATGGAAAATAGAGAGAACTAAGTTCCGAGGACTAAAAAACCCAGAGGCCAACATAGTTGCCTTGAATCAGAGACAAAACAAGGCTGCCCAAAAAAGTGTTTGAGAGCACCCATTGAAGCTCCTATATATAGGAGAGTCAACATTTTCCTATTGAACAAGTTTGTATAGTCAAAGCCACAACAAGATCAGATAGCCACGATCCTAAATGAGAACTAGAGCCAAAGCTAAGACAGATCAACATTTAGCAGAACAAGACAGCCATAGCAAAGGATTTGACCACAGAACCAGATCATGAGAGATAGCAACATTCTTGCTTCCACTGTGGAAATGTAGAAACTGTACAAGGGTTTTGCTTCCAGCAGATTTCATTGTGACAGTAATTGCTATGGTGTTGTAAGCGCTCATTAGTAGAATATTAAAGCCATTCCGGAATTCTTTTAACCTGGAGAGGGTTTTCTGTGGTTATAAATCCTCATGTTCAAATTCCATTGTCGATTGGTTGTGTTTGATATTATGTTTTTACTGTCCGCAGTTGAATTTTCGCACAGAAAATTATCAGTGTAAAGCGGAGCAATTTTGCGATGTTTCTTTTGCTTCCTATTGTGAAGTATTTCGCTCAGAACTCTACTCGTTGTAACAGAGGTCTTGGCCATAGAACAAGGGACTTGGGTTTTTTGGAATCAAACTTCAGGTTAAGATGCTCATCTGAAGAATGGCACAGTGAGCCTTAGCATGGAGTTGGGAGTACCAATTTGAAGTGCAGGTAGGGCATTGTACAATAGACCGGTTAGATTTCTAGACCCTAATACAAAAGTTTCTTCTTCTTTCAAAACGTGTTTCTCTTTTTCTGTAACCAATGTGGGTCCTGTTCTTGTTTCAATTGGGGATGGATGAGCATTTGTTATTGCTCCAGATGATCACACTCTGGGTAGCCCTGGAGGCTATTTGGGGGTGATGAGTCCAATAGGTCTCAATGAACTGTTGCCCTCGTTGGGGAATACTATTGCAGTGGAATTTGATACTATTTTGGATGTTCAATTCCATGATCCTAATGGAAACCAGTACCTTCAGCTCCAGTACCTGTTCACAAAAGAGGGTGCCATAGTCATTCATGCGTGCAGAGAGGGTGAATTGCAGGCATTGCAACAGGAGGTGTTGTTGTTGTTCTTGAATTTTAAATTCAACTGCAGCAACGCTACAGGAATTTCCGTGGAGAAAACACATGAAATCGCATTGATTTTGAAGCTTACGTCAGCAAGCAAAATCCGGACCTAAAATTTTACAGGGTGGATTTAATTTGAATTTCGCGTCACACATTGGGCCTACGTCAGTGTTCGATTTTGGAACGCGAAAAGCTTTTTTCAAAAGGAGTTTTATTTACTTTTTGAAATCCGTAAAGGTTCATAAATTTTTTAAAAGACCTTCGGTAAATTTTTTTAACTAAGGATAATATATATTATAAATATTTTTAATATTTATAATATATATAAATAATGTTTTATTTTTAAATGAAATGTTCTGGAAAGTTTAAAGGCCCGAAAGCCAAAACAAAAAAGAGGGCCGTGGCTGTAATTTTTATTTTACAGTGTAATGTTTTTTTTAAAAAGAGAACAGTTTCATTGCACAGCAGTGCGGAAAGGAAGAAAGAACAGCGGTGCCACAAATTCAATTTGCCATCAATGCCAATTGTAAGCGGTGCTGACAGAAGTTAATGGAGACCATTAATGTTTTTCCAAGCGGTGAATTTTGTGGTTGAATGTCAGTTAATGGCATTAATTGAATCTGGGATATTTTGTTACTTTACAGAGGCAGAGAGCTGTAATTTTTTTTAATTATTACACACAGCAGAGTATTTTTTTCAAACAGAGACAGAAAAACAGAGTGTTTTATGTTTTACACAGCAGTGTGAAATATTTTGTAACAGCAGTGAATGATAGAGTGATATTTCTGAATTATGTTTGCAGCAGTCAGATTTTGTTTTGTAATCCCTCTTTTGAGGAAGAATCTGTAACAACAATTTTTTTTTAATAGAATTTTTTTTATGTGAAACTCTGTCACTGTTGAATGAAATTTTAAATGTTTTCTCTGTGTTAAGCAAGGCAGTTTTATTATTTTGGAATTCAGCAAAATTCCAACATGGTATCAGAGCCAATCCAAGCTATTTGAAGGTCAAATAAGCTGAAGGAAACGAATTCTTTGTTGCAGCAGCTTCTCCAACAGTGTGAAGACTCAGCCATAAAGGATTTAAGGTATTTCTCTATATAGTTTTGTGTTACTATTGCAGTACAGTTGGTTAGTTTTAAACACACAGTCAAGTGTTTTTATCATAGTTAAGAGTGCAGAATGGCTGGAGCCAGCACAGGTATGGGTATGGGAAATATCCATCTCCCAATGTTTAATGGGAAAAATTATGACTACTGGTCAATAACTATGAAGGCATTATTTGTCTCCCAAGACTTGTGGGAATTAGTTGAGGATGGCTTTGAAGAGCCAGCAAATGAAGTGGAGTTTCTTCTTTTAACTCAGGCAGAAAGAGAGATTCTGAAGAGCAATAGGAAGAAAGATGCCAAGGCTCTTTTCTTCTTATATCAAGCTGTGCATGAGAGTGTGTTTCCAAGGATAGTAGCAGCCAAGAAATCCAGTGAAGCATGGGAAACTCTCAAGACAGCTTATCAGGGTATGGAGAAAGTGAAGACAACAAAACTTCAGTTGTTGAGGAGAGACTTTGAGACTCTCTGTATGAAGGAGTCAGATAAAATTAACTCATTCTTCACTCATGTGATTGGAATGGTCACACAAATAAGATCTCATGGAGAGACTCTTGAAGATAAAAGGATTGTGGAAAAACTCTTGAGAAGTTTACCCTCAAGATTCGATGTGATTGTCACCACCATAGAGGAGACTAGGGATCTCACAAATTTTTCAGTGGATGAACTACATGTATCACTGATGACCCATGAACAGAGACTGGGTAGGAGTGAAAACTCATCTCTTGAGCAAGCCTTTAAGACCCAGATGTCTTTCAGAAGAGGAAGAGGGCAAGGCAGAGGAAACAAGAGAGGAAGAGGCAGAAGCCAAAACAGAGGTGGAAGGAACAGTCCAGCAAATGCTCAAGGAAGGGGCAACAATCCAAATCAGCATCAAGGCCAAGGCAGCAACCAACAGAATGGTCAGCAGGATGCACAAGGAAAAAGGTATGACAAATCCAATGTCCAATGTTACCATTGTAAAAAATATGGTCATTATGCTAATGAATGTAGAAAGAAGAAGCAGAATGATATGAGAAGTGAAACTAGTGCCAATTTCACAAAAGAAAATAGCAGTCAAAGTAATTTGTTTTTAGCTTGTAATATGGCTGAAAAAAAGAGTGAAGACTTATGGTTTCTAGACTCCGGTTGTAGTAACCATATGACAGGAAACTTAGCAATGTTTTCTATGTTAGATGAAAGTGTGCAGTCACAAGTCACACTAGGAACTGATAGCAAAGTTTCTGTTATGGGAAAAGGAGATGTAAATTTTTTAACAAGATTAGTAACCATATGACAGGAAACTTAGCAATGTTTTCTATGTTAGATGAAAGTGTGCAGTCACAAGTCACACTAGGAACTGATATCAAAGTTTCTGTTATGGGAAAAGGAGATGTAAATTTTTTAACAAGATTAGTAACCATATGACAGGAAACTTAGCAATGTTTTCTATGTTAGATGAAAGTGTGCAGTCACGAGTCACAATAGGAACTGATAGCAAAGTTTCTGTTATGGGAAAAGGAGATGTAAATGTTTTAACAAGATTAGGTGCAAAGAAAACCATAGCAGATGTTTATTATGTTCCAGGAATGAAGTGTAATCTCTTAAGTGTTGGACAGCTTGTCCATAAGGGATATAATGTTTTCTTTGATAATGATGTTTGTACCATCATGGATAAACCACCCAGCAAACAGTGTATTGCTGAAGTGAAGATAACAAGGAACAGGATGTTCCCTCTCAGAATGAGAGCAGATCTGATGAATGGTGAAGAGAAAGCAGCAGTAGTACAAGAGACATTCCAAAGCGAACCAAAAGATGATAATTGGTTATGGCACTTGAGATTTGGTCATCTCAACTTTGGAGGTCTTAATCTGTTGAACAGAAAAGGGATGGCAAGTGGTTTACCATTGATAGAGAAACCAGACAGCCTTTGTGAAGGTTGTATTCTTGGGAAACAACACAGAAAGTTTTCCTTCCGGGAAAAGCATAAGGGCAAAAGCACCCTTAGAACTTGTCCACTCAGATGTATGTGGACCGATGCAAACTCCATCGCTTGCTAGCAACCACTATATCTTAACATTCATAGATGATTTTACAAGAAAAACTTGGGTTTACTTTTTGAAAAAGAAAAGTGAAGTGTTTGAAAAATTTTGCAATTTCAAAGCACTTGTTGAGAATCAGAGTGGGCTGCATATCAAAGTCTGAAGGACTGATAGAGGAGGTGAGTATATATCTAAAGATTTTCTATGGTTTTGTAGATAAAATGGTATTCAAATGCAGTTTACAACTAGATATACTCCACAGAAAAATGGAGTAGCCGAAAGGAAGAATCGAACCATAATGGACATGGCGAGGAGTATGCTTAAGGCAAAGCATTTGCCTAATGATTATTGGGCTGAAGCTGTACATTGTGCAGCGTATATTTTGAACAGGTGCCCTACAAAAGCTGTTATGAACAAAGTGCTAGAAGAGGCATGGAGTGGCACAAAGAAAAGTGTCACACATATGAAGGTTTTCGGATGTTTGGCTTATGCACATATTCCGGATCAGCTAAGGAAGAATTGTAACAACAGTTTTTTTATACATGGAATATAAATTTTTCTGAGTTGAAACTCTGTCTGTGAATGAAATTTTAAATTTTTTTTCTCTGTGTTAAGAAGGGGAGTTTTATTCTCCAATTCTATTCTGGAATTTGTAAAATTCCAACAGTTGTTGCTTTGGCCACTAGATTGTTTGTCTGGTTCTGTTACAAGCACAGAGTATTGAAAAGGACAGACAAATTTAGTTCAGATATTGTGAAATTGCCTCGAAAATTCACCTACAAAGAGCTCAGCAATGCTATGAAAGACTTTTTTTGAATGTGATTGATAATCGATAATTGCAAGCAAGGGTAATCCCCTTGTGAAACCCAAATTTCTGAGCATTTTCTAAAACCTGATGACGGAGACATTGTAATGAACAAGCGCTTAGGTCCATATTACGTCCAAATCTACCAAGCACCAAGATCTATAAAAAAAAATCCACAGTATCTGCGAACTAAGAAGAAGAGGCAGAAAATGTGTTCTGCTTACCTGTTCGAATAGTGGTTGGGGTTTACCACGGCAAAAATTTGGCAGAGCCCATGTACAATTTCGTATCATTGAAATTCTGGCAGTATCATTCAACTGGGCAAGCACCTGCCTCGGAGCTCCATGACTGAGGGCAAGATCCCTAAATGTTGCAGAGTCTCCAGCAATATTTCCCAAAGCCCAAACAACCTTACACGAACACCAGTTGAACTCAAAGTTGCCCAAACAGCCTTACACGAACACCAGTTGAACTCAAAGTTGCCCAAACAGCCTTACACGAACACCAGTTGAACTCAAAGTTGCCCAAACAGCCTTACACGAACACCAGTTGAACTCAAAGTTGGGTAGTAGTTTTTTAAATCAAATTCCAAAATTACAGTCGTATAAATATAGTTGGGAAGAATAATTTTATGCCTCTAAAATGAACGTGCTACCTGTTCTCGAACATTATCATTCCCAGAGGCAAGAAGTTCCACAAATATAGGCAGTGCCCCATAATCAATCACAACCTTTGTATTCTCCAAAAAAACCCAAATAGGGTCAACCCTACTACAGGAGGAAGGGCCTGCAGTAAGAACTTACCATTTTGCAAGAACTGAGGGCGAATGCTGCTCTGCAAGAGCTGAGGGCGAATGCTGAGGGCGAATGCTGAGAGCAAATGCTGTTCTGCAAGAGCTGAGGGCGAATGCGCGCGTGATATCAGACATTAATGTAGTTTTTTAAAAATCATTTTTATGTAGCCCGCATTTGAATTTTCTGTTTTCCTTATTTTATTGGGCTGCACTGGATAAAATTGAATATGAATAGTGAGTTAATTGTAAGATCAATGGGCCAAGGCCATACATCAACATTCACCATAGTGGGGAATTATAAAAGCATGGATATTCATGCAAGTATAGTTATTAATGTAAGATCTAGCATCAACTAAAATTCACGTGAAAAAGTACATGAAAAATGTACAATCATCCATTGGAGAGGTAATCTATAATTATCCAGTAAGACTCTTGGCTATACCTTGAGACTAAACTAATTCTCAATATTTTTGAATAATCATCCATTGGAATTTAGTAGGAAAACCATAGTAAATCATTGTCCAATGGCCATGCAAAAATCGGGTGAAGTTGGTGGTGTTTAACGTCATGGGATGGGGGAGGGGAAGCCACTGGCCCACCCACAAGAGTGTTGTCATTCAGTTCTTAATGTCGACTGATCGGCGTTTAATACCATTTACTCGCTCGAATAAACCGTAGTCCCGCTCCTCGATACACATTCGCATGCCGCGACATGACTCAGCCTCCA
Organism: Pinus albicaulis; assembly: GCA_034641835.2. Taxonomy (NCBI): domain Eukaryota; kingdom Viridiplantae; phylum Streptophyta; class Pinopsida; order Pinales; family Pinaceae; genus Pinus; species Pinus albicaulis. The sequence goes on along the minus strand of CM076577.1, from coordinate 340,055,274 downwards.
GTTCATATTTATGGTGGTTTATTGCAGTCGATTCACAGTTGCAAGGTAGACTGGGTTGTTATTATGGAACGTCCCTCTGGTCTGAACAGAATTCCCCCGCCTGTGAATCTGTGGTGCGCTCCAGGAGCAGGGCTTTCTAATGTTCGCACTGTAACTGGTAAGAGGAGCTGTCTCAATTGTTGTTTGGATTTTGGAGAAAATCTCCACTTCTGCCACGCTGGTTCCTGCAAGCTTGCTTCTATCGCCCTGTTGGCCCTCTCGCCTCAGTCTTCTGTCCATCTTTTGCCTCCCTGCCCTGCTGTCTCGAGTGCGACTATGTCGCGCCTCAAGCATAGAATGCGCTGCCGAAGAGGCTCCACGAGGCGCCAAATTCGACGCTCTCCCTCCACCTCTGGCACCTCCTCTGCGTCTATCTCTCACTCTGACAGTCAACCTAGAGGGCTCCTTCTCCGCTCGGGCCGTCGCCTTGCTTCCCCCACTCCTTCCGCTCCTCCTGCTCAAACCCACACCGCGCATTTTTCCTTTAACATCACTCTCAATCAACCCAGGGTGACTGCCTTAATTACGGTTGTCTTTCGTGAAGAGCCTCACAAAATTGTTCCCAGTTCTCGCCCGGCGGAATGCAGCCTCTTGGCGGCTCAGGATTCAGCGCAGTTTGTTGGGCTGAAGCAACCTGATAGTGTGAACGTGCAGGGTCAGATGGGCAAGGCCACGCAGGACCAGGCGAACAAGGAAGCGGTGGGTCAACCTACTGAGAGGCAAGACGCAGTGCAAGAGAGCGAGGCGCAGATTACTCCTCCTCCTCGCGGGAAGGTGATCCATTCTGTTGCTGACCTGTATAATTCTGACGGGGAACCAGATGAATTCTGGTGCAAAGTTGTCTACGAACCTGATCCTGATGAATAGTTCCTCCTCTTCACTCTGGTTTTTTGCTCTATTTCTGCCCATTCTCACGGGCCTGTTCATATACTGTTTCCTGCTGTCTCTGAAAATGCATCTATTTTTTTTGCTTCGATATGGTCTCCAGTACTACAATTCTCTGGTTCCCCTGCGCGGGATTTTTCAAATGAACTGTTTCAGACTGGTTTCCCTCTTGCAGGGCAGTCTTCAAACTATGGTTTTTTGTTTCAAATGCCAGAGCACTCGGCAATGATCAGGCTTCGGCCCGCTGTACTGTACTCCTTTTTTTAATATAATTACTTTTACTTAGAAAAAAAAAAACTTTCATACATGAGAAAATAGATACTGACAAATGGTACATCATGGCCTGATTAATTTCGCTCAACAATTTCAAATGGTATAACATTTAGTCAACAGTAATCATCAATTTCTGCACACATAGACTAATTTCTCTGGAAGCCTCAGATTTCTTTGGCTTGTTATTCTTATAACTACATAGACATAATTAATAGAGAGATTGAGGACAGAAAAAAATCTAGGGCTTAGGCTCCACTACTCAACATGTTTTGTGAGAAATAATACATAGATTGATTTCTCTGATTGCCTTAGCGTTCTTTGGCTCATTTTTTTAATCACAACAACAATAAAAAATGCACTGAGGATTTGTTCTTAGTCCGATTATGCAATTTTTATAAGACAGATTACGAAATATTAATAATAAACATAAATTTATTGCAATTTAGGGAAAGCTCGTTCATGTTTTTTTCTTTATATTGGAAGGTTTACTTGATTTTTGAAGTAATTTTTAGTAGATCATAGTGTTGGAATATTTAAAATTCCAGAATAGAAAATATATAAAAAAAATTCTTCACTGGAAACAGAGTTTTCACTGTAAAAACTATTTCATTAAACTTCAAAACTTTGGTTACAAAATCTCCTGACTCAGGGAATAAAAAAACTTTGACTGCTTCAAAACACAGTTCAACACAAAACTCACACTCTAAAATTTCACTCTAACTCACACTCTAAAATTTCACTCTATCTGTGCATTTACAACTCACTGCTTTGAATTGTGCATATGATGTATATATGTAAAACATATATATATATGGACCTGTACGCATGACATTTTTAAAACAAACATTAAAGAACTTTGACCAGCGGACGTCAACCAAAAATTAAACTCTCCTTCAATCAATTTCGGGTGCCAAAAAAAATTGCTGACATCATCAAAAATGTGACGCGAAATTTCTATTCAATCTGCTTTATGAATTTTTCGCGTCCGATTTTGGGCACTCGTGTGGACGGCTAAGTGTGATGCGAAATTTCTATTAAATCCGCCTCAGTGAGATTTCAAATCCGGAAATTTCAATTTCAGGTGCCAAAAAAATTTGCTGACGTCATCAAAAATGTGACGCGAAATTTCTATTCAATCTGCTTTATGAATTTTCCGTGTCCGATTTTGGGCACTCGTACGGACGGCGTGTGATGCAAAATTTCTATTAAATCCGCCTCAGTGAGATTTCAAATCCGGAAATTTCAGTTCTGGGACCACTGTCCTTCAATTTTTTAAACTCTGATCAATCAAAAATGGCAAGCGGCTCTCTGCAACGTTTTTGTTATACTGCGATCTTGACTGATCGCTGGAAATGGAAGGCGGCTGCCTGTACATCAGCTGTAAGTAGTTTCAACACATAGCATAAGATGTGTTGAAATAAGTTGTATGACAATTGTTATGGCAGATATAAGATGTGTATTATAGCTTATATTTCAATTTTTCTAGCATGCATGTGCGGTCCATATAGTGACTACAATTACCAATATATTTCAGTGAAGGTGTGAAGATGATCTCTCATTAAGTCCTAATTACTTAAAGCATCATTAATTAGCTTTCCAAATGAATAAAATATGTTAACAAATTAGTAAAAACTAGGAAAACAAATCATGCTTTAAAAAAATATGGCATAATGAGTCACACTCTTAGATTTATTTAATTACTCATCAAGTGTCGCTACAACATATATATGATCACCATTACCATAGAAATGGGACATGTGACCATCATTTTGGTTTCGCCAATGACATTCCACATCATGAGCATCATGTTTAGGGTTGAAATGGGACATGTGACCATCATTTTGGTTTCGCCAATGACATTCCACATCATGAGCATTGTTTAGGGTTGATTGTGTTGATTTTTTTTAAACAAATCATTTATACATTTTATGGAAATTATAGACAATTTATAATCACATTAGAAGATCATGATGTATGGATATTCCTTATCATTTCTTAGATACTCAAAACTTATCAACACCTAATAGATTGATATACACATCATATAGAATTTACCCCTAGAATGCCACATGTATCCTAAAACAAATTAGTTGTATGGCAATTGTTATGGTGCATATATAATGTGTATTACAGTTTATCTTATAATTTTGTTGAAGTAGCATATAACAATTTACATAGTGATATGAGAACCACTCTCTAGAGTATACATCGATTTTGTACACATGGCTTTTCAGTTGATTTTTAAGATATATCATTGGTGATGCTCACATGATTATATAATGAACCATTAAGTTGAACTATATGATTATTCCTCACAACACACACATATTGATGAATTAATAATTTTTCTCATACAATTTTTTAATCTATTTTGAAAATAAAAATAAAAATTATATATAATTATTTCTACGAAGAACAAGAGAGAGTTACTTACCATATCTTCGTAAAACATATAATAGCGAGGTTTGGAGGAAGCCGTCTAACGACGCTTTGGGGCATAGTGTCGCAATTGCGACACTTTTCCTAAGTGTCGGTATTGCGACACATTTCTCTAAAGGTCGGTATAGCGATGGTTTCCCAAGATCAATGACCCAAAGTGAACCCGATAACTTACCTTTTCCCCGCACCTTTCCTTTTCATTGTGGCTGTTCGCTCGTTGAATCCAGATCCGACGGCGCTAATACATTTCCGCGCTCATAAAGTAATCGTTTGATGTTTTGGCAAAGCCGCGCGAAATGGGTGGTTTTTCCAAACCACCCGCGCTTACGTGTCGCCACCACGTTGTATCGCATTCGAAAAGCTAGTTTCCGCTTACCACCATTTACCCTCGCGAATACCACTAGTGGTATTCCCTAAACCTCACCCGTTTAACCCGAGTTTAATGTCATTTAACTATGGTTATACCATCGAAGGATAACATTAAAATTATTATTTGCATTCAAATTTTCACCTTTTCGCTTTAAACCTGTAAAAACATTGCAGAACCGTTTTCCTCAAAATCACGCCATTTGAACCCTGAGAAACTTTGCAGAGCCGTTTTCAACCTACCAGCACCATTTTTCGATGCCCATTGCCCTGAATTTCCATTACAAAGTACTACATTGTCCTCTGCGAAGCCATTTTCAAAAAATTGAAGACTGAGCACCTCTGCAACGTCTTCAACAGAATTCCGCTGGTTCTTCAGGTAATTTTATTCAAAGTTTCCCTCTGAGATTTCAAAATTCCTGTCGATTTCAAATAATTACCAAAGTTACTGCAAAAAAGTGTCCATTTCTCAGGGAAAACTCTGTCAAAATTTCCCCGGAATCCCTAATTGCCCTTTCTCGCAGTTTTTTCCATACCCTGGTCTATTTTGCTGTTGAAATCGATTTTAAATACACGTCCTGAGCTTTAAATTCCTTGCATTTCCTAAAAACCCTGCTCAGAAACCCCATTTTCAGTAGAAATTCGCCAAGAAACCCCTGTTTCTCGTAAAGGAACTTAGCAAACCATTTAAGCTTGCTTCGTTCATTATTAAAAATGACCAAGAAACAGGTAACCCCCAAGAATGGAGGCCCAAAATCTAAAAAGAAGTCTTCTGCAAAGATTCCTCAGCTTATGTCCTTCAAAATCGACAAACCAACTCCTGCACTCACGGCTGATTCTACAGAAGTGGTCAGACCAGTCTAGCCTCCAGTCATTTCTCCAGAGAAGAGCTCTTTAGTTGATCAGGACTGTCTAATAATAGACCCTAATGTAGAATTTAACGCGCTTGATGTCTATAATTGGTGCTATGGCAAATCAGTGGAAAAGGGTGACAAAGATATTCCAATTTGGGAATCCAATCTGCCTAGATATATTGTCCCTCTCACTCATTATGTTCCTGACTTTATCAGATTATGCGAAGCCTATTATATGCCAGAAAAAAGATGTATTGTAAACAAAGAAAAAGAAACCCTGTTTTACATCACTGAAGAGTCGATAAATTCCATGCTGCAAATGAATCATGACCCCAATTCTGCTTCCCTAACAAGAGAAGATTTAACCCAACTATGTCTTGACTTGGATTTCAATGCTAGATTCAAAATATACCAGACTTTTTGTCCAAATCAAGTTGATATTCCTAAGTTAGATCCTCCTTTCGACACCGTTGATTTCCCAGATGAAACTAGACAGATTGTCTCAATGCTCTCCTTCATACTAGGATACGCCAGTGATGAATTCACTGATGTGGCTATCCTAAGTTTTCTGTCAACTCTAAACCCTGTTCAATCACCATCCATTCAGTTCAATTTTGCTAGATTTATTGCTGATAATATGCATTATCAGTTATCCAAATTATCAGAAGAAGGAGTTTTCAGATACTCCTCTTATCTACTACACCTCTTCCTATATTATCAAACAGATAAGTTTCCAATTGAATGTCAGAAAGTGGATGCAGAAGGAAAAGTTCTATCATTAGTATTTTGGTCATCTATTCTAAGGAAATGGAACAAAGAGTATAGTTTTACAGATTTCAATGACTCATTTATAGCCCCTGCTATGTATCTCTTGGAAAAACAACAGATCCCTAGGATCAATGATGAGACAAGAAGAATTATGCAGTTATCAGAGAGCTACAAAATTGGAGATTGGTATTTATATCAAAATCATACAGAAATCAGAGTGTATGGCTCATCCCTGGCCCCATATAAGTTACCCAAATTTGTAACTACAAGAATATTTGCTTACGAATATCTGAGACAACTATTGAATGTAGATGAAATCCACTTCATAGCTTTCAAGAAAAAGACCCAATTTAAGCTAAAAAATAAAATTGGGCCATTCATTGTGAATAACAGAGAAGCTGCCAATGAGATAAATGTCAAACTTAAAGAGTATAAGTTCCCATGTAGTTTTACATGGAAGTATGACCCACAAGGTATTTTGAGTGCAATAAGGGTAAAATGTAAGTTGTTTGTTTACTTGCATGATCCTAAGCCCCATATTGAAAGATATGTAAATAAAATTGAATGGGAGCCAAACACCCTATCTGATGATGATTCACAGGCAGTACAGGTAATACAGGTAGACAGTGGCAAAGGCAAACAGATTGAACAGACAATACATGTGGCTTCTACAAGCAAAGATACTGATAATGTACATAAAAGAGACAGAGAAGGAGATAGTTTCATAGTTGAGACTATTGAGGACATAAAATTCAGAACTCCTTATAGTAAAAGAAGCAAGTCAGCAGAAGAAGAAAAGGATAAGGCTGTAAATATTGATATAAATGATGAAGCAACAAGAATAGTCACTCAAACATTAAAAGAGCTTCAAAATGTAAAAATTGGAACACAACAAAAAGATACAGTCATGAAGGAAAACCAAGCTATTGTCGATTTGCCTCCTTCTTCTCAGGAAACTGACAATACAGAGTCAGAGATTCAGATCAGATTCAGACAGATTAAAGAGAAGAATGAAGAGCTAAAGAATCAAGCTCATTCTAGATTTCTTAAGGAAAAGCCTGGAAACAAAGACAGGCTTCTTTCAGCATTTGATTATTCATCCAATAAATTGGTAATGTCATTATTGAAGCCTACATTGGCTAAGCCAAAATCAGTGGCAGATTATTCCAAAACAGATCTTGAACTGGATGCAGATGCCATTCATGAATTAGATCAAATTGAATTTCATAGGAGCAATACTGAAATGCTATATTCCAAAATTGTCAGTAAAACTATGAAATCAATTAGGCTTAAGAAAACAGTGCTCAACCTCCAAAATCAAATGAAGTTGGACAAAGCCTCACTGTATGCTAATAATTTAAGAATAAAAGCACTAGAAGATATAGTGATTGAAGCAGGGGGTGACCCAGCCAACATTGAAGGGGCAAAAGTCTTAATTAAACAGAAAAATGAGGATATAGATGCTCTTAGAAAACAGTTGAAGTTGCCTCGGAGTGAAAACTCTCAAGCAAAAGAAATTCTATAGCAAAAAATAGAGAATGATGATTTAAAGCAGATTGTACATCAAATGACAGGTCAGATAAAAACAATGGAAAGTCAAATAGAAGCTCTAATGAAAGATAATGAAGAACTAAGAAAAGCACAACCAATGGTCATTCCAACAGTGATCCCCACTGTAAACACTGTTATACCATCTACTTTGGCAGAACACTTGGCACCGAACGGAGTACTGCCAACTGCAGTGCCAATTACTTCTCTAATCTCTGCCTCTTCTTCTTCATCCTTACAGAGGACCACACCACAAGACCAAGATAAAGAGATTCTTAGTTTGAGAGGCACTATTAAAAATTTGGAAAAATCCAAAAATGATGCCTTGACTACTTCTAGAGGACATGAGCAAAGGGCTAATCGACTACAAGAACAGGTAAAGATTCTGCAAGCACAAGTAAATCTTACAGATCAAGTGGCCTTTATAAAAAATCATTTATGGACCAAAATTATTGATGGCATTCATTCTCGATGGCCTTCAATTCGGATAATTTATGAACAGAGGGAGTTACTTCAAGTTGCTAGTGCAGAGATTGACAAGACTAAGAGGGAAATTGACAAAAAACCAGCCCAAGAAATCCAAATCATAGCTTTTTTAAATAGTAAAACCAGGGAAGAGTTGGAAGAATTGAAAATTGTTGATAGAACAGAAACCATTCTTCAAATGAAAAAGGTCCTGAACAAAAGAAACATAATGAGTACTCTAGAGGACTGGTGTAAAGACATGAATTTATCCATCTCAAGATTTTTAGCCAAATACAAAACATTGTCAGAAGCAGGTTTGCCTGATATTCACGCATTGAATGACAAGTTAATGCCTCAGAAATATTATGATCTAAAAATCAGAAATCATGCAAAAGAGCAAGCCACACAACAATTTCCTCAAGGATCACCAATAGGCAGAATACTTCTTCAGTATTTTGAAAATCTGTTCTTTTTAGATAATGAGATCAGGCATATGTTCACTATAAAGCCTAACTTTGCCAAGTATACAGAGGCAGATGAAAGTTATAGAAAATTGAAGACTATGAAGATCCCCTCTGCAGAAAAGTGGCAAGAATTCACAGATTTGCTGTGAATTTAATGGATAAAAAACAGGAAATTCTTTCCTATTTTTGATTAAAACATCATCTCAATTCCTGAGATATTTTGTAAACATTTTTTTGTATAAATACTTAACAATTCAAAGTATTCATTGTGAATAAAATTTCTCAAGACAACTATAGTTCGTGCTCTCTACTTGGCATTTTAATGTTTTCTACTTTGTTCGTGCTCTCTACTTGGCCATTGGCCTGTGGGTGATATGGAGTTGTAATTTTGTCCTGAATGTGGTAGTTTTGCAATGTTTCAGCTAATTTATTACCTACAAATTGTGGTCCTCCATCTGTGATTATGTCCCTTGGGAGACCATAGCGCACAAAGATTTGGAAAAGAAACTGTACTACAGAGTCCTCTGTAGCTTTTGAAAGTGCCTCTGCTTCGACCCACTTAGTGACATATTCAGTTGCAACTAGGATGTATGTTTTTTGGTTTGAGGGGGGACTAATAGGGCCAAAAAAATCAAGTGCCCAACGTTCAAATGGTTTAATCACTAGTTGAGGGTTCAAAGGCATTTCATCAGACTGCCCAGGGCGTCCTGCCCTTTGGCAGCTATCACAGGCCTGCACGAATTTTTTGGCATCCTTAAAGATGGTAGGCCAGTAATAGCCTGTTCGTAAAACCTTATGGGAAGTTCTACGATTCCTAGTTAGATCCCCTTCTTCAATCTTCTTATCTGTAGCTTAAGGATTCTTAAGTGCCCTTTTGCTCAGATTCCATCCACTCCATCAAATCAAGCCTATACATAGCCTTAGAAGGTCACCTATCTTGCCCTTAGCACATTTGCATCTCTGAGCCTTATTTATTAGTTCTTCTTGCCTAGAGAGTTGACTCCATTGCCCAATATTCTGGTAGATCCTTCTGGTTTACCTTGAAATCTCTTTATTCCCACCAATCTTTTAAAATCAAACCCAAATACACAATCATAGCTAGCACAATATTATAAACAAAGCTGGTAAGCAGAGTCCTCCTGCAGGGTTAAGCTAGATCTTGGAACTGAAAAGCGGTTCTTGGTTACACTTGGACTTAACATTCACTTCATACAAAAATCCCTATCCCACAACTTGAGAATTACTAGGGTGATAACAGGCCTTGGGGGTATTATGATCCTTAGAGGAAACTCCCACAGCTAGAAGAGTTGACAGAGAAAATTGGATCGAGTACAAAGGTGTGGCAGGTGGGTTTTACCCTGCACCAATTGTTATGGTGCATATATGATGTGCATTACATTTTATCTTATAATTTTGTTGAAGTAACATACAACAATTTACATAGTGATATGAGAACCACTCTCTAGAGTATACATCGATTTTGTACACATGGATTTTCAGTTTCTTTTTAAGATATATCATTGGTGATGATCACATGATTATATAATGAACCATTAAGTTGAACTATATAATTATTCCTCACAACACATACACACAAAGCGTCGCTATTGCGCCGGATGCCTCCAAACGTCGCAATTGCAACTTAGACATTGTGTTACAATTGCGACGTTTGGACGCATCTGTCGCAATAGCGACCCCGTGGAGAATAGGGTCGCCATTGCGACATCTTCCTTCAGACGTCTCCACTGCGACACTTTGTCTAAGTGTCAGTATTACGACCAATCTCTCTAATCGTCGGTATAGCGACGGCTTCGGGTGAGATTGAAAAAATTTGCGGAAATTTCTGACATTTGGTCAAAAGCGTCGGAAGCGAGTGTCGGAATTTCCGCCAAATGTAGTAGTTTAGCGACACTTAGGGCCATGGTGTCGCAATTGCGACAGGGTTTAGGTGTCGGTATTGCGACAGGTTTCTATAGACGTCGGTATAGCGACGGTTGCGGGCCGGATGGAAAAAATTTGGGAAAATTTCCGACATTTGGTCAAAAGCGTCGGAAGCAAGTGTCGGAATTTCCTCCAAATGTAGTAGTTTAGCAACGCTTTGGGCCATGGTGTCACAATTACGACGTATTCCTCCAGACGTCGCAATTGCAACAGATTTTAGGCGTCGGTATTGCGACAGCATTCTATAGATGTCGCTATAGCGACCGATTGCGAAGCGAGTGATGGAAAAAAAATTTGGGAAAATTTCCGACATTTGGTCAAAAGCGTCGGAACCAAGTGTCGGAATTTCCGCCAAATGTACTAGTGCCTCCATCACAATCGTGGCATCGCAAATTTTATTGCATGTCCATTTCACAACTGTCATTCTCCGATGCGACGTGGACCCTGCTCTAATCACAATCCCAAGTTTTCAAGTGATCTTCCACAAAGGACTGTTGAACCGATGTTCGCCAATGCTGTGATGCGATATGAGCCCCATGCTATCACAATCATAAGATCGCAAGCCAACTGCCGATGCGATAAGGGCCCCACGCCATCGCAATCACAACAGCCAACTTCCAATGTGATATGGGCCTTGCGCAATTGCAATCGCAGGATCGCTAATGTTCCTCTAACTATCCATTGTGTTGATCGAATCTGATGTTTCAATGCGATGTGGTCCCCACCACTATCGCTAATCGCACATCGCAATTGTAAAGCGCAAAGGTCATAAACCTTTTGGCTGCTAAAATGCCGATCGTCGATTGACTGTCGGATGCGATGAGGAGTTCAAATGGATTTCATGAAATTTGAGATCTGACTCTGTTGGTCGGTTTAAATTGTTTTATTGTAATGGCGCCTTATAAAAGGAATGAGCCCAAAGGCTTATAAAAAATAAAAAATGTAATATTATTGCATTTCTACGCCGTTGAAGAAGACAGAGAAGAGAAATAGAGAAATTGTTGTGGCCCACAGGCTGAATACACAGTAAGATTGTAAGCACTGTATGTGCGGATTTAAGGGCAGAAATTTTTTTGAGAACTATTGTTTTACAGTCCATTGTTATAATTTGTGAATCCCTCTCAAGGAGGAAGAATCAGATTGTTGATTTTTGTATTTCTTTTATTATTTTATGAATTAAGAAAAATTGTCCTAAATTTTCTCTGTTCATTCTGCAAATTGAGTTTTAAAACTCTGTGTTGTTGAGGGAATCTTCATTCTCTCTTGTTGTTTAGAAGTAATCAGAAACTTCAACAGTGAATCCTCGTAGTTTCCATGGCGAGTCTGGATGAGCTCTTCGAAAAATATTTTGTGCTGAAAATCATCTATTTCCACATCCTGAAATGGCATGTCAATGGTTGCTTCAACGAACTCCACTCCCTCATCGTTGTAATCAATTTTGGGCTGACTAGATTCTCCACACTTCATATCCAGCCTACCTACAAATGGATAGAAAGCCACCAGAACTAACGACAGGCTTGCCTTTAGCTTCTCTACTATGAGAGGGAAATCCTTCTCGGCATGAGTAACGTCTGGAGTTTTATAGAAAATAAGTATGTCGACGTTGCTATAGGGTATGTTACTAATATCGATGGCGGATAGGAACATGTTATGCTTAGAAGTGGGGATGGCTAGTACAACAGTGGAAACCCTCGATACCTGTACTTTCATTTGGTCTTCTACCATGGCTGTAGGATACAAACCCACCACCAAAATCTAAAATATGCCAGTGGCTGAAATTGTTGATTGAAGATCTCTTATAGATTGGGAATGATGCTTTTCTTGCTTGTGAAGTTTTAATTCAAATATTTATCAATAGTTATACATTAATATATGAATAAGTGTAATATTTTATAATTAGCGATATTCATATATAGATATAAATTATTATGTGATTAAGATGTGAGAATAGTTATGATTTAATATATAAAGTTATGTAATATTTCATAAATGATATACAAGTAGATTTGAAAAAAAATAATTGTATAACAAAATAATTTTGTGACAATTTGTTTGTCCTTCAAGTTATATCATTATAATAATATGCTCTAAATTATAATTTTTTAATTTTTTAAAATTAATTATTTAATCAAATATAATATACAAATTAGAAGATTCATGAGTATTTTTCCTTTTAAAACTATATATTGATTGAAGTAATTTTATTATTTAACTTTTTTCCATTTGTTGACTGTGGACTAGATTAATGCTGGATATAGTATTTTGTCTTACGAAAGTGAATGAATGGTAAAACTTCGTGGATGGTGTTGTTTTATGTTGAAATAATTTTTTAAATATTTTTTAATTTTGTTTTTAAAGTTTAAGAGGCATTATGAAGGGTTAGGAGGAAAAAATCAAGCTTTAAGGGAATTTCTAAGCTAAGTGTGGAGAGATTATACACTGCGTTACATGATGCTATAGGATTGCTACATGATTTCCTGTTTTTCTACATGATTGAATCAGTGTGCATTATGAGGACTAAAATGGTGATATGAATGTGATAAAGGGTACCACAAGGTAGAAGTAGGTTGTATGAGGCCCTTACCAAGATTACTACCCCTCATGGGCCTATCTTGCACAAATAGAAATGCATATGGTGGCCTTCAACAAACCATAAATGAACTTTCGGTGAACAATGTTTTTGAAGAAATTGTTGAGGAAGGAAGGAAGGAACTGATGGTATGATGAGAAGTGGAAATGATAGTGTTATACCCTACAATCTAACAGTAGGACCTGGACACCACAAACATTACTCAATCTTTCGAAACAACTAAATGATGCTACAATATAACTTGCAGAAAATTAAACTAAGAGGAAAGGTTGAGTTGAATTTTATTTAGGATCTTCGCACATCATGCAAAATGAAACCTATATTTTTATGCCTTCCAACACAAATCTCACAACCACATTTACCAAGAATTATGATTTGTAACTTTGTAGATGAAACATATTCATATAAACAAAACTTGCATAAAATAAATATTGCTAATTGTCAGTATGAATCTTTCGTCGTAAAAGATCACTTTAGCTATGCATAACAAATAGCCCTAACATCGATTATGGCTACAAAATATCTTTAAGTTTTCTGCACAAATTCAGATCTAAGCATGGAATATATTAAGCAGATAAAATATAACATGGCTCGATACATTCAATGGACAAGACAAGAAACAATGTTTATAAAAGAATTTTGTATTATATTAAAAAATGGGGCACCTGAGAAGAAAACAAGAAAGGCGTTTTATAGTTCTCCTCAGTGGGATGGGTTCTTGGAAGTCCTCAGTGTTTCAGATCTAGCATTCCTCTCTCTTAGTGGTGTAGAAAAGAAAACATAGAACTCAATGGGAGTTCACAAAGCAAAATGGAAAATGGTGACCAAGAATAGATCCAGAGTGATCTAATGCAATAAAGGTGACTAATGAATTGGGAAAACCCCCCTATTTATAACAAAATATTGGGACGGTCTAGAACTCAGTGCATGGATAAAATATTATTAATGGAATTCTAGAAGCACCTTTTAGGAATATTTTATTATATTTTTTGGAGGGAAAAGGATTCTTGACTTGGGTAAATTCCTTTATTTATAAATAATAAATAAATAAATGATTTATTTATCATTTTAGGGGAATGATGGGAATAAATAATGGTTTATTTGGTTATTTATGGATGAGTTAGTCAAATTTAACTAAGAATATTATTTAAATAATGATTTAAATAACTTGCTCTTAGGAAATAATTAAATAAATAAATATCTATTTAATTAATTGCTTGGTTTTGGGTTAAATATGACCAAATAAGTTATTTTATGTGGTGAAAGCAATTTTACTTGGGGTAAAATTGGTCTTACATGGTGTACTTGGGTTCATCTAATAATAATAGGTTAGATAACCAAAAAATGGTGTAACATATTTCCCCCCAACATACGAGTGTTAGGAGGAAATCGTATGACCGAAGTACGTTGTAAGAACTCATTCAATAGATAGAAAAAGGGAAGTGAGAGAGAGAAGTGTAATGGTGTCTGATGTGTGAAAGGACTAGACCCTGAGGAGACGAGACTTACAGGCGCAACAAGTCTCTATGAAGTGGTACCTATGCTAAAGGCGGCGGGGGAGGCATACCTATGCCCGCCAAGACAAAGTACAAAGAATAAGGTGCCCAGAAAACCACGGAACGCAATAAGTACAAAGAATAAGGTGCTCGGAAAACCACATAATGCAATAATGAAGCATGTGCTGGCCTAAACATGAGCCAGATAAATAACATGATGAATCTCACATACATGCAATGCCTGGAATGGTCGTCAGGACTTATGAAAAAATATGGTAGTACATGAGATATAAATATGCCTAAGTGCCCCCTACAAACGGGGAAGTGCTCGCAAAATCTGACTGATACGTGCAAATCGAAGAGGCGCTGCAAGCGGCTGAGGCTGATATCATCAAATGAGAGGAGCTGCATCAAGGGCTGAAATGAAGTCATTCGGGCATGTGGGGGGCTACTTGCAGGGCCACCCCCTCATGAGGGTTGAGACATCTCACACATGCCCGGGAATCACCAATAGCTGCGGCTGCGTCACTGAACCATCAATTGTATATATCATGATAATTCTAGGAAGAGCTCAGACCAAGGTATACTGCCCCCTAGACCTGGCTTCTAGAGTAAATGAGCTGATGTTGACAGAAGGAGGTCTGCCATAGGTGAGGCAATAAAGGAACCCCCCCTAAGGCACGGGGAAAATAGTAGAGCGACGACCATGTAGACAGTAATGATAATGATGGAATGAGAGAAATGGAGGAGCGGTTGGACAACTTCCCTTGTTAGAGCATAAAGTGTATGAATGGATTGGCAGCGACTGACACAATATCATGAGGGGTAGTGGATAGGGTTACTGAAGGCCATGATGTGGGTCATGAGAGAGGGACCAAACAGGAAAGGATGGAGGACTATGGCGGGGTACAAAGGGACTCGGGATAGACTCCATGAATGTGCTGGTGATTCGACTCGAATGTTCTAAACAGGGGCGACTCGATGGTGCTGCGTCATAGTATGGGTCCAATGGGGAACCATGAAAGCATGAGTGCAATAGGGTAACTCATGACACAAATCAACACGAACAAAGATGAGTAAGGAGGAAAAGTGGTGCTCCAAGTACAAGTGTCGTAAGTGAAGAAATTCGATTTTGAGAAGAGGTGAATAGACCCTTCATGGATAAAATGTGTCATGGTGAAGTATCAAAACATAAAAAACTAATAGATACCCATTTGAGTGCTCGGTGAGAGCTTTCCAACAGTGCAGACAGTGTGTCAAACGGGGCTTCGGTTTGGTCACAGTGGGAGAAAGAAAAAACAGGGGTTTTCTTCTAATAGGGCATTTTCCGTCCAAAATCATTCATTTGCTTGTGTAGCTATGGTGAATGTGGAGAGGAGAGAAGGCCTTAAATCTTGCGGTGATCATAGTGGACCGTTGGAATTGTGATACGTTAGTTGCAGGTGAGAGGCCTAATCTTAAGCTTTTTTTTATGGATTTAAATTGTAGATTAGGGCTTGAAATCTCAGTAACTGCCCCTATTTTTTCCTCACGGCCGGGTCACACTTTTTGGGGCAAAAAATGCAACCTGGGATGCAGGTTTGGGCCTGAAAAGTGCAACCTGGCCCAGGTTTTTGCTGAAAAGTGCGACCTTGGAGAGGGAGGTGATTTCAGTGCTGTTTTGGGCTGAGATTCAGTTTTGGTGTGAATAGATACAGTTTTGTGGAGCTGTAGACTGACAAAATGATGTTTTTGTGCAGATATGGCCGATATATTGATCAAATGGAGAGAGAGAGACTTAGGTACATTACGGACGGAGATCCAGGTGGATCAGGGTGTCCGTCGTGTACTAGCTAGGTATGGGGTGCTAAAATTTTTGGAGAACCCTTTGATGAGGGCTGGAGAGCCCTTGTTGGGTTGTATTATCAGTTATTTGGATCCAGATCAGGAGGCGTTTGTAGTGCAGGGGCACAGGATCGAGCTGATTGTACATGATTTTTATTTCTTGATTGGTCTCCCACCATTAGGGATGGTGGGAAATACGCAGCCAGTGTTACTACGTGGTCGTAACATTATGGAGTTTGTTGAGCGACATTGTCAACCAGGGGTCCGAGTCAAAGGGACTCGAATATCCATTGGTGATCTAGAGAGGTTGGAGACCCGGGCAGTGGCCGCAGTAGTGTTACAGTTCTTGGGGAGCTAGGCGTTCCATCACATCACGAGAGGGTAGATGATGACCGTGGAGAGTGTGCTGAGTGGGACCTACTATGGGTGGGCCTAGATTATGTTGGTGTTGGTGAAGCTACAGCTGTCGCTATGCAAGCGGCAAGTGAATCATGATTGCGCCTATGGGATGATGTTGTGCTCTTTCTTCTTTGAGAAGATCCCAACCTTACGACCTCGTGTACAGTTTCCTGATGGAGGTCTGAGAGAGCCTCAGATGCATCGGTGGGGATGATTACTGTGTACAGGAAGAGGAGGGGTATTCGGACGCGTGTGCCGACCAGAGTTCTTTTCCCATTGGGATCAGATTCCACTATACATAGATGACTATCCCTATAGTGGGATGAGTTATTGGGGAGATCCGGACTTGCCGCTTCCACCTGGTCGAGTGTGGGGGCCCGATGTTAAGTGACAAGAAACTAATATATTATATGCATTTTAGAGTTTGTGACTAGTATGCATGGTACTAATCGTTATATTTTTTGGAATGCAGATATAGCTCCGGTAGAAACCGGCCGGATATATGGGATGACCTGCAGTGACGGGAGCTGCAAGGGCAAGTGGATCAAGGACAACGCAGAGCGAGGATATGGTTGCTCTAGTGGAGGAAATTCGTTGTAGATGTGAGGGGCTGCTGACCGGTGTATCGGAGCATGGTTGGCAGGATTTAGATGATCGGTACATAGAGTTATGTATTGGGCTACCCTCGGAGTGGCGAGGTATCATGTGACACATGGCGATGGCCAGTCAGGCTGTGCATGATCTATGAGCTGCGAGAGCAGAGCCATTGGCTCGGGATCCTCCAGAGAGTGATTAGATGTAGGGTAGGTGGTGCCCCCCAGTGTCGATGTAGGGGTGAGTGGTGCCCCCCATTTTTGTAGTTTTATTATTGTAACATGTGATGGGCATGTAGTATGTTTCAGAGTACATGGACTCTAAAAAGACGTGTTATATAATATATGTGATGTATATGTATTTGGTTGATAGTGTTAAATGTTATTGTGTTGTGTGTGATATATGCCAGTCTAGAACATGGTTTGCGATTTGATCTACGTACTGATTTTGATCTCTAGGTATATGGCTAAATGTAATGAATCTAAAGTCTCGTATCAAAAGTTGCACTCGTAAATATTTTCTAAACAGGATAGGGTTATGCACACGATGGACACCATTAAGTTGTAAGACAAGAAGCAGGGAATCTAAATGGACATGCAGATGGAGGATGTGATGAGAGAGAGCATCGGCTAAGAGACCATGAACTGCATCATATTCGGCCTGATTATTGGTGGCTTGACCAATGCAGACCCCATTTGCAAGAACAAGGGTTTGCAAGGGGGTAAAAATGGCCCAGGCGGCGGAGGCAAGGTTTCGAGAATAGCGACTAGCACCATCAGCATAACCAAGGTAATGAGTGGACGAGAGGGTCGAGGGAATATCATCACAAGACAAGAAAAGGGAGGAAAAGTGGGGATGCATGTTGCGAAGTACATCATAGATACAGATGGGAGTATCGGGATGATGGGAAGACAAGGAAAGGTGGTGGAAACCACAAGAGGCTGCAAAGCTACCTAGATCATCAGTAGAGGAAGAAAGGTGCATATACGGGTCATTAGGGGAAATGAAATAAGAAGAAGTAAAAAGATGGTCGAAACATAAAGAGCCCGAAAAAGTGGCAGAAGGGGGATCAAGCAAAACAGACGGAGTGGATTCAGATGGGATGTACTCCGAGGGGTGTGTAGATGATGATAGGTATAAGAGAGGAGCAGCAGACTCAGACATCTCAACATCACGGGGAGGGATGTCAATGGTAGCCGGGGGATCCTCAAGTAAACTTGATGCATACTAAGCAAGGATGGGCAAGGCAGATTGATTTTGTTCAACTTCGTACTCGCAAATGACCTCTAAAGAGGCTCGGTAATGCGTGAGGTGAGGGAAATGGTGGGAATAATGGCCATGGACACCACACAGAGCACAGGGTTTGTTGGTGCGAAGAGTCTTTGGGTTATTGGCTATGATGAGGAAGAAACAGAGGTGTCAAGGATCGTAGATTCAGGGAACGTGAATTTAACCATGGGTTGGATACGGGGCAATTCAGGACAAATATGGGTGGGATGACTGATACCATCACACAAGGCACAAGGCTTGGCGGGTTGGGGAGGGGTAGGGTCAGGTGCGGTGGCCTTGTCTTTGGATGCCCCCTTATGAGTTTTTCATTTCTTGCCGGTAGCTGTCGCAGCATTAGGAGGGTTTTGCGGAGGGGCGAGGGGCACTGTGGTGGTGGAAGGAGCGACGGGGATCGGTTGTACTAGTGTCACAGCGATGTATGGTTTGGGGTGGCCTGGGGGGGTCTCGGTTGGAGGGGTGAGATACCAAACAGGAATTCCCAAGGTTAAATTAGGAAGGGAAAGGGTGGCCATGACGGGGACCGAATAGACGCCAAGGGGGGGGGCGAAGGAAAGGTATATGACCGGTGGGGTAGTGACCAGGGGGGACGGCTCCCATATGGTGGAGGCCCGAGGGAACTGACTCAGGAGGGTAGGAAGGTTCCTGAGTGTGATGGGAAGGGCCGGGGGAAAAAGGTTCGGTTGGCTAAAGCGAAGGGCTAAGAGTAGGAGGCAGTGGGCGAGATAGAGGTTGCTGACTAGATGGAGCAGGCTGTGGAAGGCTACCCTGAGATGATTGCATCATGCAAAAATTTGCTAAGCTAGGGTCAGAGACTGGAGGAGGGGGAGGACCAGGAAAAGTTCCAAGCAAAGAGGAGTCTTTGTAGACGCCAGGGGAAACATTGGTCAACGAATCAACAGTTGGTTTATTGGTGACAGTCAAGATGGTGGACTCAGGGGAGGTCTGAGATTTTGGTTCATGGTAGGTCAATTGGTCAATGGTGACAATCTTGCCATTATGAGGGAAAAACATCTTGCGATGGACTGCGGATGGGACGGCTGACATGGCATAAGTGTAACTACGCCCCAAAAGGATGTTGTCGTCAAGAGGGGCGTCGATAACTTCGACGTCGACACAAACAATCTTGCCGACAAGGGTGATAGGATAGTTACAGAATAGGCTGATGGGCTCAGAGGCATGGCCATCCCATGCGCGAAGGGTGATGGTAGAAGGGGCTAGTTCAGTGGATCCGAGTTTTTTCCAAGCCGAGGCGGACATTAGGCAGGTAGATGCCCCCTCATTAATAATACATCGAGCAACATTGGCGTTTCAGATTTTGACTGGGATTTGGAAAGCAACCGAACGAGGAAGAGGGGGATGTTCTGACTGACGAGCATCGAAAACAATCAATTGTTCATCAGCAGGATCTACAACACCCACAGTAGATAGTAGAGCCTTCTTTTGGGAAGGACACGACTGGAGGAGTTCCAGTGTTGAAATGGCAGCAGGAGATTGGGCCAGATCATCTACTATGCTGTATGAATGGGTAGCCCGACCAGAGGCAGCATTTCAGCGTAATGGTCCCTTAGGAGGCTTGGGATGAAACTCAGCTTTGGGCAGAGGGAGTTGCAGGGGACCATTGGGTGTCGATAGACGCTCTATAGGACCTGACAATGGAGACTCAGAGACAGATGGAACGGGAGGTGTGGAATACTGACAGGACCAAGTTTGAAGGTTGAGGTCGACGGTGAGAGGGGGGTCAAAGGCCATCATGAGAATCTGGTAATCAGTGGAACCAGAAGGGGAATATTGAGTGGTTACTGGGGCATGATGAGGTTGAGTGGCCATGAATCCTTGTTGAGGGAAAGGATCGGTAAACACAGCGAGTTGGGAAGTAGTTGGAGTGGGAGGGATAGTAGGGGAGGAGTGTTTCCCCCTCACAGTGGCTTGAGAATCCCACATCTGCCACATTTGTGGTAATAAAGTACAATCGTGAGTGTAGTGACCATAAACACCGCAACAAGAACCGGGCTTATTGGTGCGAAGTGGCCTGTCCGACTTAGGCTGAGCGCCCTGTGGCTGATTGGCAGTGGTAGAGTCAATACGAGAAGGAGTGGATCCACGAGTACCAGAAGCATATGGATTGCCTCTTCTCCTTATTTGAGAAGGAGGAAAATTAGGTGCCCCCTATTGTGCAAATACTTGCCCTGGAGGGGGTAGTAAGTGCGGTTGTGGGGGTGGAGAAGGCAAGGGAGTGAGGGTTCCAAATGTTGGAGGAGCTGGGACACCAAGTTGTGAATATGAATAAGGAGTAGGGTGGGTAGCAGTAAGGTAAGCAGGAGGGTGGGAAAAAGGAGGAGGCATGCCATAGCCTGAATACATGCTACCTGGAGGGGAAAAAATGCCGGAGGGGCTGGCCCCTGGAGGAAAACCATGGCCTGGAAGAGGTTGGGCAGAGGTATGTGATAGGGCTCCAACGATACCGTCGGTAGAGTGAGATGCCCCTGAGGTAGTAGGGCCATCGGGTTTGGGAAGGTTAGGGAGGACGGTATAAACATAACCAGATTGGGCGTAGATAAGGTCATACTTCAAGGCTATCTGGAGGGCGGCTTTTTCGGTTTGAGGGAAATGGGAAGCGACATCTTTGCCAATGGGAGGTAAGAGAGAGAGAAGGAACCAGTCCATATAAACTCGATCTTCAAAGGGAGGAGCTTGACATAAGCTTCTTCTTCACCGCCATTCCTGGTCATGAGCGGAAAGGCGGGTTGAAGAGGATTGACGGAAGGAGGTTAAAAGCTCGGTACCAGTGTCGTATCGGAGAGGGAGTTGGAAATAGGATAAAAAGGCTTGGGCAATGGTCGCAAAAGTGGTATGGGAGGAGGTGGTCTGTTCAACATACCATTTAGAAGCTTCGTCGATAATCGTGCGTTGGAACAATCTAAGATGAATAGAGTTGACAGTAATGGAATTGGAGGAACACCACATATCGAAGGATTGGATATCGTTAGAGGGATCCTCACTAGCAAGGCCTTCGAACTTGGGAATGTCGAAAGGGAGCTTGGTTGGCATAGCAGGCCAACTAAAATTGTGGTGGATAGGATCATTAATCAGCTGATTGAAGTCGGGGAGACTAAGGCTGACCATATAAGGGAGCAATGGGGCAGTCGAGGTAGGTCCCGAGGGGGTTCCACTGGAATCAGACCTAGTAGTAGTACTGGGGTTGCCACTGGTAGTAGGCCCTGAAGTAGACATGGTGGAAGTGACAGGGGGAGAACCCAAACAATCAGGGGAGCAGTCAGAGTGCGGAGTCGGGGGGGACTTACTCGATGACGACGGGAAGGAGGAAGTCGACCAAGTGGAAACTTAGGATGAAGGCCAAGAAGTCTCCGAGAGAGGTGCCTTGGGGACACAATGATGACGAGAAGAAGGAACACTTACAGGGGTAGGGAGGGACATAAGCAAGGGAGGTCAAGGGCAAAGAGGTGCGGTGACAATTGATTTTAAATTCTTTGCCAAGCAGTGTTAACCAGGCGCTTCTTCACTTAGGGTCAGTGTGTGGCGCGCGTTAATTTTAATTGTTTAAACCCATACGTTTTGAGAGTAAAATAAAAAGTGTGATGTGTAACCGAACAGAAATCTGCAGTAAATGAGACTAAAAGAACAGAAAATTAACAACTAAAAAATGCAGCAAGTTAACCCAAGGAGGTGGGTCTCTCAAAACTTGTCTATAAGAGGGAAAAAATAGGCAAAGCACGCTAAAAAGAGGCCAATAGATCTAAGGTCCGGAGGGACTGGGATCTAAAGGGTAAGTCTACTGAAAAGTGGTGCAGAAAACAGCAAAGAGGCAGAGGCAAGGTTGCTGCAAAAAAGGAGGAGGTCAACTAAAAATAGAAGGGACAAGGCAGTGGCCTTAGAAATGAGCCCAAACAAAACGATATGAGGTGTTTTGAGAGGGGGAAGAACTGATCTAACGAGATCTGAAAAGGACGTATCAGATCTGAGAATAAGAGGGCTGAAACTCTGGAAATTCAGACTTCTGAAATAGTAAAGACTCGTCCACAAAAAGTGGAGGGTAATAGAGCCCTGAGGGGAAAGATTCCCTCTTAGTTGAGTGAAGAAGATCAGAAACAGGTCCAAACGGGTAGAGAGAAAGGCTAGAAAACCCTGACAGAAGCTTCAGACAAACCCAGAAAAAGTGCTGAAAAATTTGCAGAAAAAGTGCAGGTCACAGGTTCTGACCTATTTTTAGTCCAGGTCACATTTTTGGAGCAGAAAAGTGCGTCCTGAGGCTCAGGTCGCACTTTTTGGGCCGATAAGTGCGACCTGCAGATCCAACTCTCTTGGCGGCAGATTTCAGAAAAATGTTGTCATCTCAGCTACGACTGATGTCTGTCACCTGCGCAATAAGGCCATAAATACACGAAAGTTAAAAATTTGACTATTTAAGGGTTTTGAGGGTGAGAATCACCATAAAAATAGGAAAAACAAAAAATGGAAGAGAAACCCTAGGGTCTGAAACAACTAGATATGCAGGAATAGATAAAATGACAGTGGTCGCAAAAGAAAACCAGTGTGGAGTCGTCAATTTTTAGTATGAATCTTTCGTCGTAAAAGATCACTTTAGCTACGCATAACAAATATCCCTAACATCGATTATGGCTGCAAAATATCTTTAATTTTGCCGCACAAATTCAAATCTAAGCATGGAAGATATTAAGTAGATAAAATATAACATGGCTCCATACATTCAATGGACAAGACAAGAAACAATGTTTATAAAATAATTTTGTATTATATTAAAAAATGGGGCACCTGAGAGGAAAACAAGAAAGGTGTTTTCCAGTTCTCCTCTGTGGGATGGGTTCTTGGAAGTCCTCAGTGTTTCAGATCTAGCATTCCTCTCTCTTAGTGGTGTAGAAAAGAAAACATAGAACTCAATGGGAGTTCAAAAAGCAAAATGGAAAATGGTGACCAAGAATAGATCCAGAGTGATCTAATGCAATGAAGGTGACTAATGAATGGGGAAAACCCCCCTATTTATAGAAAAATATTGGGGCGGTCTAGAACTCGATGCATGAATAAAATATTATTAATCGAATTCTAGAAGCACCTTTTAGGAATATTTTATTATATTTGTTGGAGGGAAATGGATTCTTGACTTGGGTCAATTCCTTTATTTATAAATAATAAATAAATAAATGATTTATTTATCATTTTAGGGGAATGATGGAAATAAATAATTGTTTATTTGGTTATTTATGGATGATTTAGTCAAATTTAACTAAGAATATTATTTAAATAATGATTTAAATAACTTTTTCTTAGGAAATAATTAAATAAATAAATATTTATTTAATTAATTGCTTGGTTTTGGGTTAAATATGACCAAATAAGTTATTTTATGTGGTGAAATCAATTTTACTTGGGGTAAAATTGGTCTTACATGGTGTACTTGGGTTAATCTAATAATAATAGGTTAGATGACCAAAAAAATGGTGTAACACTAATACTAAGTACATAAAAGGAAGATGCTGAATAAATTGTACAAATGAGAGAAACTAGAGTGATTAGCTTGAGCCTTAACCCAAGGGAACTCGACCCTCTAAAATACACTCAGATTTAAAGCAACAATATACTTCTCATTGATAAGTGCTCAAATGCATGGAATGAAAATGATAAGTAAAATATCTTAGACCTAGCAGTCACCATTCTTCTTTTTTCTTAAAAAGTCATCACATTACAATGTTGTTTGTTTTTTATCACATTGGGAACAATGTTAAAGTTGATGTTGATGGTGACAATGGTTCACCATTTCACCCATGTTTACTATGTTTAACCCTGTTAACCATCGCCAACCATAGTCAACCATATATGACATGTGTTAATGCATAGATTGATGTGTAGTTAATATGTTATCAATGTATCAATGTATTAATATGTAAATTTATGTATTATTAATGTCTTGTCAATGGCCTAATGTGTAGAATAATGTGCAAGGTAATATATATATATATATATATATATATATATATATATACCATGGTTATTTATTTTTTTCACATTTTAAGATCTTGTTTCATAAATTATGCATTTTTGTGCATCTAACATTATTCCTTTACTTTATTGAGTGGTATCTATTTCAACGCCTTTGACAATATATATTTATGTAAAAATTGATTCATTATCTTTGATATTTTCCCAATATTTTAATAAATAAAATGGTCTTAAAGTTCATTTATTTCACAAAATATTGAGAAAACAAAGAAGTGAAGATACCTAGTAAACTTAGGTCAACCTAGTAACATAATAAACATAATAAACCTTGGTCAATCTAGTCAACCTAGTAAATATAGTAAATCAAATAAACATTTAGTCAACCTAGTAACTTTAGTAATCATAGGTTAACCTAATATACCTATGTCAACCTAGTCACCCTACTAAACATAGGTCAACCTAGTAAACCTAGGACAACTTTGTAAACCTAGTCAAACCTATAAACCTAGGTCAACCTAGTCAAAATAGGCCAGCTTAGTATATTTGGTAACCTAGATCAACTTAGTAAAAGTAGCAAACCTCAGTTAACTTGGTAATCATAGTAGAGATAGTAAATCTAGGTCACCTTAATAAACCTACTAAACCTAGGTCAACCTAGTTGATAATGGTTTATGTAGGTCAACCACACTTGGCTATGGTTTACCTAGAAAACCTACATTGGCTTAGTAAACATAGGATAACATATTAACCTAGGTAATTCTATGTCAGATTGCAATGTCATTTATTGTTTTCAAGTTGCGATGCCATTTTTTGTTCGTCACAATGTGACATCATTTGGTGTTTGTTGATTGTCAGATTATGACATTCTTTGTTGTTCATCATGTTGCAATATATTTTTTGTTTCTCAACGTACCAAACATAGGTCAACTTAGTCAAACTAGATCAACCTATAAAAACATGGATGATTATAGTTGACCTAATAACTTACAAATTTAAGCTATAAAATAAATTATATTATAAAGTAGATTATTAAAATTATAAACATTTTAAATTTATTGTTAATGTTACTATTATAATAAAAAAATTAATAATATGTTTAAGTAACTATAAAAGGTTAAAGTTACTATTATAAAATTGAATTTTAATCTTTAAATATTGTATATTTAAATTTTATTTCTCATAAATATTATGAATTTAAAATAACCATATATGTATATGTATATGTATATGTATATGTATATGTATATGTATATGTGTATATATATATATATATATATATATATATATATATATAGATAGATAGATAGATAGATAGATAGATAGATAGATAGATAGATATAGAAAAGCATGATGTAATTTAAAAATTATACATTATTTTAACATACTCAAAACTAAATTACTAATCTATATTTAAAACAAATAAATTTTTGTAAATTTATTTACTATAAAATGAACTAACATCAATATTAATTATGGATCAATCAATTCTCAAGAAGGATCAAATATTTTGGGATTTAAATTTTCTTAAAATTTTACACTCTAAAAAGAAATTTGCACCTTGAAAGATTTAATCTCTACAAATTTAATAAATCTAAAGTTAAAATAAATCTAGATTAATTTAAATAATATTTAAATATAATCAATTGTTACATATCATTCATCAACAATATTGTTTCATATTTTGAATGCATTAATAACAATACTATAACATTAATTCTATAAGTTGTTATTTTTTATTTTATTTTAGAAAAGTGAAATGTTTTGTATTTTGGATTCATTAGCAATAAAATAACATTAATTTTAGAGGTTGTCTACTCACGGCACAATTTTTGTCAGGGCGATAATTTATTCAAAAAATTAGAATATTAGAGTGTTTGAATCATTTTTTTTTATGGATTCAGTACTAATAAAAACCCAACATCCAAAAATTTAATAGCTATAACTCAAATTTTCAAAAATTTCTACTGAATTTTAACATAATCTTATCCAAATTTCTATTAATTTTCCAAATTAATTTGTAAGTTTTTTAATAGTTTTACTCGAATTGAAGCGAACGTTTCTGTACCACTAATATTACTTATTCCATAGACTGTCAACGCTATTCACGATTTACAACATTTTTTTCTTCGTTATTATATAACACGATATATTCTTGAGTGAAGTGCTATATGGTTGACAAATCTAGCTAATCTATGACTGATTTTGCACTTACGTTTATCAAACGATCCATTCATGGAGATGGCCTGTATCCAGTTCGGAAAAAGAAATAATAAAATAGAGATCACCGAGAAAAAGAGCTGTAACCATCGCATTCCACTGCGAAAGAAAAGAAAAACGAATAAGTGAACCTGGTAATCTGTCCACTCATTTCAAATTCCTTAACCATGTATTTGTTTGGGCCATTATGTGATTCCATAATAAAAGAATGATTTAGTCAGAGATCTGAACATTCTTCTCTATCTTAATTGGTTCAGGCATGCCTAGTACCACTCTAGATTGTAACTAGAAGTTTAAAAAGAGTGAGTTGAGTTTGCTTACCATCTCTTGTCCAAACAGAGAGGACAAGAGGACCACCTTATCCACTAATCGTAGCACCTTACTAGCGTTCAATCATATGCGTTTACTCAACCTATTGGTTTCAATCCAATTTGATTGTTTTAATCATCCTTAAAAAATAGTTATATGTTATATTCATTAAAAAAAAATAGTTATATGTTATAATTCATTTTAGGAATCTTGTGAAAAAAATGGGATATCTTGGCTTTGTCTACAAATGCCAGTTAATTCGCCGCTAAAGTCCCAAATATTGAATGTTTAATAGCATCGCTAAGGGAAGAAGTGGCATGTTTTCGTAGCCACTAAAAAAATTCCGTGTGCAAAAGTGGAAGTTTAAGTGGAACCCTTCCATCTCGGTGGAGTTTACTAAGGTTACATGTAAACCATGGCATTAAGGTGGGAACCAAAATGTTAAAAAGGACTTGCAAGTGTGCCAGGTTTTTGAGGAAATAAACACGCATAAATATTTTATTTGAAGATCACGCTTAAGGAAAACAGTAAAATTAGTGCAGTATGATGTCTCATTGTTTATGGGACAAGGGACCCATCTCTATGCAACGATTTGACTACTAAAATCTATGAAGGTATAGATACTCTTCCCCACTATGTTTTTGAACTTGTGACCTCTTATAGGGAAACATGTGTTCTTAACCATTGGTAGGTGTATGTGTGGGTGTATGTACGCACATGCATGCATGCATGTGTGTCTAGGACAAAGTAGACAGTGGAAAAGCCCATATTTCTTTAGAATTTCCACTAATTTTTTGGTTATAATCTGCTAGGAAACTTTTAAGACACTAAATGACATTTTTAGGTAGTAAAAAACCATGAAAATTTTGTATACAATTAGGACAAAAGGCATTTATAATTTAGATGAAATAGCTTGAAAATAGTTTTCAAATGACATGGTACAACTATAAAATAAAGTTAGTATGAAAATTCTATGACTAAACCAACAATATAAGGGGAAAATTAGTTGTCAATTTACATATAAAAGGTGAAAATTTGCAACCAAATCCTAGATTGAAACATAGAGGAAATCAATAAAAAGCCCATAAGGATAAAAACACAAACATGTTGATAGAATTGAAAACTTGAAACATAATGTTTCAAGAAAATAATAGAAATATGTTGTAGTAGAGCATGGAAAATTTGGAAAATTTGTCCAAGACTTTTAGTGGACATAACTCCCAGGACAAAACTTACATTTGGGAAAATAGGTAGCTAATAGAAAGATAACAAGGAGGAGAATACATCCTTCAACCTAAAGTTTTCATTTAAGATAGAACATTTCTCAAAAAATCAAAATAATTCTACTAGTGACCTATAGGAGTAGAATTAATGTGATGATTGGAAGTACCACAAATGCCCTCATGACCTAAAATCATGAAGAGGAGGTTAAAAGTATGAATATTAGCATGTGTAATATTGATAGAGATTCAAATAGACATGGAATTAGCAGGTTAAGTTAGAGGAGATAATAGCGATTCCAAAAATGGGGGTGCACAACTATAAGACTAAAACATTGATAAAGGATGAACATGAAACTAATCCTCAGATTTTATAGATATTAAATAATTTTCATAGAAGAATGGATGAGAAATTTGATTCAAGGAAGGAAGAGGAACATGATTCAAATGTTAAGAGAGAAGATGTGGGAAGTTTAAGGAATTCTAGG
The DNA here is from genome assembly GCA_034641835.2 of Pinus albicaulis. Taxonomy (NCBI): domain Eukaryota; kingdom Viridiplantae; phylum Streptophyta; class Pinopsida; order Pinales; family Pinaceae; genus Pinus; species Pinus albicaulis. Next base: position 340,026,832 of record CM076577.1, on the reverse strand, counting down.
AGCGTTGGTAGAAATCAACATCACTCACTAATACATTCAACTAAGAGAGATTATGTTTCTTCGAAACCTGGGAATAGTCCAAGTATATCACCAATTAAATAATAAATAAGGAAACCTAACTTGGATAAGTTGGAAGGGGAGATTGGGAAGAATAATCTTGCCACATTTGATAGTGAGCACAAGGAAGGAGAAGACATTTAATCTTGGTTGTTGGAGATAATAAATATCTCTAACGATATTACTAATCATCCAACTTGAATGCCTAAATGGAAATTACCACCCAAAGGAAAAACAAAATATGTGGTGAAAGTAATTGAAGGAAGTTAAACACTAGATGAGAAGAAAATCTCATGGGGGGATTCTAAAAGATATTTTAGAAAAGAGTATTTGCTAGATACTATTATGAAAGAAAAATTGAAGAGTTCTTTTTATTTAAGATAGGGAGTATGATAATGGAGGCATATGGAAGAAAATTCACTAAGTTATTAATGTAATTTGGTTTCATTAAAGATAAAAAACTGAAAAAATACAAAGATATGTAAGTTGTTTGCCATCATTTTGGTTGAAAATTTTAAATGTGATGATCCCAATGCTTTCGATGAAGCTATATGGAAAGCATATTGCATTTCTGAGCATAGTAGGAATAAGGCAACCTTCAAAAAAAGAATTGGGATAATAAGAAGAGGATCAAGTTGGAGCAAGGAAGGAAATGATATACCTTCTTTAGGAGTAAATAATAAAAAGGTCAACATTCAAGAAAATTTGCAAACATGTTTATAAAAGACATATTGTTAGAGAAGCTATGGTGGTGTTTAGCTTGTCTTAAATTATAGAAAAGATGTTGAAAAAGATTAGAAAAAACATGAGATACATTGTTTTCAAAGTGAAATTCATTAAAATTTATGACAATAATTAAAAGAAAACTATATTGTAAAAATAAAAAATAATTTTAACTAAATATTTGGTCATTTGTAAAATGGGTAGAAATTCCTATAATAAGTGTGAAGGTTCCAAATTAGATATAAAATGCCATACCTGGCACACAAATGTTACTTTGACGCATCATTACGGCGTTATTGCATAATTTTATGTTGTCTAAATACTTTCTTTATTATCTTGTAACATTATTCATTTGAAAATCGTATTTTATATAAACTCTAAAATACCAACCAGAAAGATATTTAATATATATAGATAACATAAATCAATGATACTTATGTTAAATTTAAAATTTACAAAAAAATATAATAAAACAAATTATATAATATTATATTTTACTAAATATAAATATAAACATAAATAAATGATACTGGTAGATAAGGGAGAGAAAGATTAAGTATATATCTTTAAAATAAATTAATGATTTTTCCAGTATATCTGTGAACTTTATGACAACTTTATTTTATATAAATATAAATATAAGAAATTTTATAAGTTGATATATAATAATTAGTTTATTAAAAAAATTGTAATGAATGAATTTCATTTTATATGTGTATTATTTTAAAAAGTAACCGTGATTGATTTAAAAATATATTATATTTAATAAAATAAATTAGTTCAGCTATGTACATTAAATGATTAGTAAATGTTGATAAGAATTAGTTTATGATAAGTATTAAAAAAAATATTTTATAATACATCTCATATCGTTAAAAAAAAAAAAAAAAAATCATAAAAATTAACTAAATCGTAACTTTAGTATTATTATTTATCACAAGAATTTTAACCATAAAGATTATTAATTTATAAATAGTTTTTGTTACAATATTATTGACAACACCATGGTTTACCAATACCACATGTCCAAACTTCTTAGTAAAACATTTTTTTAATTAATCAATTATATTACAATGGAAAAAATAGATGTAACTACATTAAAAATGAATTTCAATCTTTAAATTGTGAAAAATATTAAAAGTATTCTAGATCTTGCATTTGTAAAATATTCACATTGTTAAAAATATTCTAAAATATAATCCCTACAATCAATCTAATAACAATTAAATTAGAATTTTAAAAATCTTATTTCAAAATAAATATACCTATTAAAATAACTAACGTATAAAAAATACAAAAACTAAATTTCACCTTTATTACTCTAATAAATACTTATTTAGGTACTGAGGTAAGCATTGACGTAATTCACCGTCAGAAGAAAGTTGAAAAGAAAAATTATTTTCATCAATATATTTTGCAAGTAAGAACATAGTAAACCGCCAGTATGCTACAACATACAAAACAATTTTCATTAACATATGACGACCAAATATATATTTGAACTCTAAACTACATAAAGAAGGAATGCACGCTACATTAAAAGGAGACGAAGCATCATCAGTCAGGGATGACCATGAGTATCTGTTTCAGAGTTTCCATCTGATGGCGAGGGAGTTGGGTGGACACAGCAATACTCTTTCCTCCTTCTCTTCCGGGTAACATCATCATACTTCCAATTCCTCCCAAGGAAGCAACAGTAGCCTGCACACTCACTGGCCTGCCCCATCCGTGATCTATCTCATAAACAGGGAATTTGGGTGACATCGCTGACAGTGCAATGTAACCACTCAATACCTTTGTAAGAATTGGGTCCTTGTTTCGGCGGCGAAGTTGTGATCCTACGAAGTCTCCATAATTATTGAGGTGCACCTCTGAGGTACAGGAAGAGATGAGTTCTTGGATGAGAGCCGCAGCAAACACAATATCCTGCTGCAGTAGCTGCTTTGTCGTAGTTCCGGCAGTACAGATGTATATGCAGTTTCCAAAATACGTTGGAGGTAATGGCGGTTTTACCAGCCCTCTGATGTCAACAGGCACAAGAAAATAAACGGTCTCGTTCTCTGGAACTTGTCGAGCTTTCATTACGCATCTCCAAAACTGCGCGGCAACTGCTACAAACGAAGTCGATGCTCCCGATCGTTCCTTCAAATCTTGAATTAATTTTTCGCTGAAATTAAATGTTGATATTTCCAGATTTGTTTCTTCTTTGATAGATTTCTGGATAGTAGTGTTCTTACGGTTTTCTACAGAGCCATCACCAGTGCCTGAATTGTTTTCTGAATAGTCTATGGGCAGTGAGTTATCTTCATCAAATCTAAAGATATGCGCCTCCTTAATCAAATCGGTGACAACCTCTTCAGCCCTCACATGAAAGTTCAACCTCTTATTGTCCCGCTGAAACAGTGTTCTCTTGTGGTGAGGTTTCCTAGAAATAGGAAGCCCTCTGCTACACTCTGCCCAACTCTTCATGAAACACCAAAATGAATTCCCATCCGCAATGACGTGATGAAAATTAGCACCTATGCAAAATCCGCTTCCATGAAAAGTAGTGACCTGCAAAATCCGCCATCGTTACCTTTCAAACCTCATCCATAGGACCTGAAAATAAAAAGCGAGTGAATTTTTGGTACCTGTATCGAGAGAAGTGAATCCTCGTCATTTCCATGGCGGGTCTGGATGAGCTCTTCGAAAAAGCTTTTGTGCTGAAAATCATCTATTTCCACATCCTGAAATGGCATGTCAATTGTTGCTTCAACAAACTCCACTCCCTCATCGTTGCAATCAATTTGGGGCTGACCAGATTCTCCACCCTTCATATCCAGCCTACCTGCAAATGGATAGAAAGCCACCAGAACCAACGACAGGCTTGCCTTTAGCTTCTCTACTATGAGAGGGAAATCCTTCTCGGCATGAGTAACGTCTGGTATTTTATAGAAAAGAAGCATGCCCACGTTGTTTAAGTGTATGATACTAATATCGATGGCGGATAGGAACATGCTATGCTTAGCAGTGGGGATGGCTGGTACAACAGTGGAAACCCTCGATACCTGTACTTTCATTAGGTCTTCTGCCATGGCTGTAAGATACAAACCACCACCAAAATCTAAAATATGCCAGTGGCTGAAATTGTTGATTGAAGATTCTTATAGATTGGGAATGATGCTTTTCTTGCTGGTGAAGTTTTAATTCAAATATTTAACAATAGATATACATTAATAAATGAATAAGTGTGATATTTTATAATTAGCCATATTCATATATAGATATAACTTATTATGTGATTAAGATGTGTGAATAGTTATAATTTAATATATAAAGATATATAATATTTCATAAATGATATCTAAGTAGATTTGAAAAAAAAAAAATTGGATAACAAAATAGTTTTGTGACCATTTATTTTTCTTCTATTTATATCATTATAATAATAAGCTCTAAATTATGTTTTTATTAATTATTTAATTAAATATAATATACAAATGAGAAGATTCATGAGTATTTTTCTTTTTACAGCAAGATATATTGATTGAAGTATTTCTATTGTTTAACTTTTTCCATTTGTTGACTGTGGATTAGATTAAAGCTCAATACAATATTTTGTCTTATGAAAGTGAATGAATGTTAAAACTTCGTGGATGGTGTTGTTTTAGTTGAAATAATTTTTAAAATTTTTCTTATTTGTATTTTTATATTTTAAGAGGCATTATGAAGGGTTAGGAGGAAAAATTTAAGTTTTAAGGGCATTTCTAAGTTAAGTCTGAAGAGCTTATACACTGGGTTACATGATGCTACAAGATTGCTACAGGATTCCTTGTTTTGCCATAAGATTGAATTAGTCTGAATTATGAGGGCTAAAATGGTGATATGAATGTGATAAAGGGTACCACAAGGTGGAAGTAGGTTGTATGAGGTCCTTACCAAGATTCTTTCCTGCTCCTGCATCATTCTGGCGTTTTCCTGTCGTACCCTCTCCATTTCCTCTTGCAACTGTTGTACTGTATGCAATAAGATGCGGGTCTGCTGTTGCTGCTCTTCCATCAGCCGGTTTGACCGCTGGTGCTGTTCAATCCCCAACTGAACCCACATCTCAGGGTTGCCCCCTGGCGGAGGCTGCATGTCCCCAGCATTTCGCTGTGACTGTTGTGAAGGGGTCCGTCTCCCTTGTCTTTCCATTTACTTGTTGGACTGTGCATAATTAACACACAGTTTGAACGTTAGTTGGCCCAATAGGGTCCCAGCCTTGTAACAGGCTCTAATACCACTTGTCACACATATCATAAAAACAAAATTACTACAGTAATAATCACAATAAAAAAAATTATCTGCATGTTAAACTTTGGAAAATAGTTCGGTCCTTGGCATATATGTACAGTTGACATTAGAAATGTTTTGTTGTGATATATTGTAATTACGGTGTTCTCAAGTTGACTGACACGCATTGCTGTACGTTTTAAATGCCACATAACTTAACATAGCTCTTGGATTTATCATTAAGGTTCCGGAGGCTTCGGTGGTAATACAACTTTAATCCTGATCTATGTATGTGTATCAATGTTTTATTGGTCCTTGGGATCTGGTAATGATTTATTGCCTCGGGATATCCACTCGTACCATCGATCCGGGCCTGGCAAGCATCTGGCCGTCGATGGCTATCCGGAACCGACGGTGCAGATTTGCTAGGGTTGGGTAATGCCTACCCCGCCCGTAACTGACTTTTCAGTCATTGCGATGCTTCGCCGGAACATCTGGAGGCAGGGTCTGCGCCTTAGGGTTCTTGTTCCGGTTCTCAGTCGATCGGCGGGGTTTCTTGCACCAGAGCAGTCGACGTTTACCCACAGGTAACCTTGGTAGCTTCGTTAACTTGTTCTTGGTTTCTAGCTTGTGCCATATGCGCCCTTTGACTGTGTATGTATGATAAAGGTTCCTCCGTCTCGACTGACCGCTTACCCAGCTGTCCATTCTTCGTTCCAGACTCTCTCCGTCTGCGTTTGCACTGGTAAGGTTTTGTTTCTTTTGTTCTTTAGAACTATTGGTTCGAAATTAACCTTCATCGTTCCACCTTGGCCTCCGTTCACTGATGTTTTTTTTGTGGGTTTGTTACAGGTGCAGGGTTGCTTAATTTTCCAGGTACTTCTTCCATCCGTTCGGCTGCTCCCTAGATTGCTAGCTTCGGTTTCAACCGGCTAATTTCTTTTCTTCGTCCTGCGCACAGGTATTTAAACCCTTGCCATGGAACTAGGTAGCCGTACCCCTTTGCAGTGTTCATGGCCGAAGGTGTTGAGGTTTTTGGCAAGCGCCTATGCGGCCTTGCCTTTGTTAAGTTCAGACATTTTATGACTTTGAATGTGTATGATTTTTGTGATACCCTACCAGGGTTTCCGCGGCTCTTTGTTATCTAGAGTTGTTACGCTGTTTTAAGCTTCTCATGCTCTCTGCCGGTGGCGGTTTATGAGCCCTGACAGTCTCATTTAGGCGTGACTCTGTTATGTAATCTCTGTCAAAGCTTAACGGAGTTCTTTGGCGGTGTGCTGTTCATTATGGATTTTCAATGGATAACAGGGAATTATATTTACTGAATAGTTATTTTTCTTGATTCTGTGCATATCCTCAGTTTTCCAATCTATATCTTTCGATGAATTTCGTGAGGCATTTACAGGTGTTTATTGGTGTCTTCAGGCATTCATACTTGTTGTATTTATGGTTACTTGTGTTCCGCCCCATGCCGGTTCCTGTTATTCGTGTTGGAATTCTACACCGTGTCACACTGTGCAATGCTCTAACTGTTATTTATGAGAATGCAATGTTAACTAAGGCGTAACTCTTTATACTGTTCTTTTCTTGTTTTAAATTAAACTGTATAGTAGTGTCCGGACCACTTATAGTCCGAGTTCTCCCAAGGAGAGAGACGACCAACCCAGAGGCCTGTCTCCGCAGGCGCTAAGGGTTAACGGTCTCCCTCGTCCATGATGCTAGGTAAGAATATTTTTCTTAGGGAGAAGGAAAGAAAAACTTGCTTCTTCTTACTGTTTTATTCCTGTTCTAGTTTATACCGGTTTTATGGTGTGCATTGGTTGCTTTGTTCATAAGCAATAAGAACTCGTTCATTTGGATTAACAATCCTGAACTATATGTTGTTACTGAAATAAAGAACAATTTTATAAAGCATTTCTATGGTTATTTCCTGCTCTAATTTACATACTGCTCTTGAACTAGATGAACAGATCTGTCACTTTCTACAGTTTTTCCTTCTATATGTACATGTATATTTTCACTGGTATAAACGAACAGTTTATCAGTTTTCAACAGTTATCTCCTGTTCTAAATTTAAATATATACATATAGTCACTTGATAAAGAAACAGTTATGTCATTATGCTGCAATTTATCTTCTGTTATAACTATAAGTGTATATACAGTCACTGAAATAAAAAGATACAGTTTTGTCATTATTATGACTCTACTGTTTGTCTCCTGTTAAGCACAGGACAAATGTATAACCCTCTAGTAAGTCTTAATGACAAATAAACCAGTAATTAACTTTCTGATATTACAACTACTAAAACCAAATCTACTCATCTGTCCCGAGATTCGAGTGAAGTGGTGTATGTGCCTCCCTTCCACGAGCTGGGCGATCACGTCCTGCAGCTCTCCCCCGAGCTCAAGTCTGAGTTCGTTGTTAGTTCAGAAAGTTTTGGAGGAGGTTTCCAGGACAGTCCGGTCCATTACCCTCCGACTCCAGTGAAAACAGTAGTACTGGGGAGTTCACGGGACAATCCGGTCCAGAACTCCAACCCAGGGTATTATCTGTTCTGGAAAAGAAACAGTTCTTGCTTCCAGTTCACAGAGTGTCTTTTGTGCACAGATCCAACCCAAAACTCCCCTTGGAATGCTTTATTTATTCCAGAGTTCTTGGATAACTGTGAAACTGTTTTCTAACTAACATCAGATCTTGATTTTACTTTTTACCAATCATTTAATTATGAAACTACTTCCACAGTAAATCTTTATTAAATAAACATTTCATTTTGTTCACATATTCTTATTTAAAAGAAAATAACACAACAATATAACTAATCCTTAATTATCTGTTTCCACTTAAAATGGTGGTTACAGTTGCCCCCCCCTAAGGAGAACACCGTCCTCGGTGTTTCTATTCTCTTGCAGAGAAAAGCTCTGGATAAGCTTCACGGACGAAACTCTCGTCTTCCCAAGTGGCCTCCTCAGGTCCAAAGTGCTTCCACTGCACTTTAACCTGGGCGATGGCTCGTCTCCGGAGCATGATTTCCCTCCGGTCTATTATACTGTGAGGCTCGACCAGAAACTCTCCGTCCGGTTCTACTTGCACATAAAGAAATTTATGTTAGTTTTGTAGGTCTCTAACATCATATTATCATTTTAACCATCATGCATTCACTACCTGAATGTTTTGCCAATGGATTATGTGTCTAGGATCATGAACGTATCGTTTCAATAACGATACATGAAAGACATTATGCACCCGGATGTGGCTAGGAAGCGCTAAGCGATACGCCACCGGTCCCACTCTTTCCAATATTTGGAAAGGACCACAGAATCTAGGTGCTAGCTTTGCACAAGATGGCCATCTTAATGTGCTTTTCTTCGGTTTAATCCGGACATATACGTGATCTCCAACTTCATACTCACGGTACGATCTCTTCCTGTCCGCATACACCTTCTGCCTGTCTTGCGCTGCCTTCAAATTCTGTCGGATCTTCTTTACCTCCGCTTCCATTTCGGCTAGCATGTCTGGTCCCAACATAAGTTTAGTGTCTGGGCTGCTCCAATTAATGGGGGTTCTACACTGCCGTCCGTATAACGCCTCAAACAGACTCATCTTCAAGGATTCTTGATAACCATTGTTGTATGCAAATTCTATCAAGTGTAAATACTCTTCCCATTTAACGGGTTGCTGCATAACATACATCCTTAACATGTCTTCCAGTATCTGGTTCACTCGCTCGGTTTGACCATCTGTTTGTGGATGGTATGCAGTACTGAAATGTACATGCATCCCTAAACCTGCAAACAGGGCCTTCCAGAAAGCGGATGTGAACTTCACATCTCTGTCCGAGATAACGGTCTTAGGAATGCCATGCAGCCGAAAGATTTCACGCATAAATAAGTCCGCTATCTGTACTGTCTTATAGGTGGACTGGACAGGTATAAAATGTGCTGATTTACTTAGCCGGTCCACTACTACCATTATAGAGTCATTTCCTCGTTTTGTTTTCAGTAATCTAGTAATGAAATCTAATGAGATTACCTCCCATTTCCATTCAGGGATAGGTATGGGCTGCATTAATCCAGCAGGATGCCTATGCTCCACCTTCACTTGCTGGCACTCTACACACTTATTCAGATAATTCGCTATATCCTTTCTCATACCGGACCAACAATAATCCTTCCGAATAGCAGTCAGCATCTTTTGATATCCTGGGTGTCCAACATAATTGCTTCTGTGATATTCATCTAGTATCATGGTTTTTAATTCCACCCTGTTTGGGATAACTATCCTCTTCTTGAAAATCAGCAATCCATCTTGATTAATCTCATAATCTTCATGCTCACCTTGGCCTTCAGGTGTTTGTGCTTGCTGCCACAAGTACTTATACTCAGGATCCTTGTCAGCTTCCATTCTGATTTGATCCAGAAATCTGGTTTCAATTTGATTAACATACAACTCATAGATGTTGTGCACTCTTCTGCTTAATGCATCCGCGACCCGGTTCTCTTTTCCTTTTACATGTTGCAGATCGATATCAAACTCGCTCAAGAAATCATTCCATCTCGCTTGTCGAGAATTTAAATCAGCTTGTTTAAAGTAGTTGGTTAGACTACTATGGTCAGTCCTTAATACAAATCTCTTTCCAAGTAGATAATGTCTCCATACTCGGAGAGCGTGCACCACCACTGTCAGCTCTAAATCGTAAGCTGAATATTTCTGTTCATAATCCTTTAGCTTGCGAGACTCATACGCTATCACCTTTCCCTCTTGTGATAGTACAGCTCCAACCCCCTCCTTGCAGGCATCTGTACAAACCTCAAACTCCTTATCCGGGTCTGCCACACTTAATACAGGTGCAGTTGTCAATAACTGCTTCAGCCTTTCAAAATTGTCATGACATTCCTTTGTCCATCTAAAAATCTTCCCTTTTCTCTGTAAGGAGGTAATGGGAAAGGCTATCTTTGAAAACCCATTTATAAATCGCCGGTAGTACCCAGTGAGACCCATAAAAGATCGTATGTCTGCTACATTTTGTGGCACCTTCCACTCCATAATGGTCTTGATCTTCTCCGGGTCCACCGCTATACCCTCCTTAGATATCACATGTCCAAGATACTGTATTTCTTCTTTGAAGAAGTCGCATTTACTGAATTTTGCATATAGCTGGTGCTTCCTTAATAATTCTAGCACCATGCGCAAATGCTTCTGGTGTTCCTCTGCATTCTTGGAATAAATCAGTATATCATCAATGAAGATTAGCACGAAATTGTCCAGGTAAGGATGGAAAACACTATGCATCAGTCTCATGAAAGTGGCTGGAGCATTAGTTAAACCAAAAGGCAATACCACGAATTCATAGTGGCCGTACCTTGTGCGAAAGGCAGTTTTGTGTATATCCTCATCCTTAATTCTGATCTGATGATAGCCAGACCGCAAATCAATCTTCGAGAACACAGTAGCTCCCTTTACCTGATCGAACAGGTCATCTATACGGGGTAGGGGGTATCTGTTCTTAACAGTCAACTTGTTTAGCTGTCGGTAATCCATGCACATGCGCATGGTTCCATCTTTTTTTCCTGACAAACAACACAGGTGCTCCCCAAGGTGACACGCTGGGTCTAATGTACCCTTTATCCAGCAATTCCTGAAGCTGCATTTTCAGCTCAGTCAATTCTGGCACACTCATACGGTAGGGAGTTCGTGAAATTGGTGAAGCTCCTGGCAGTAATTCAATTGTAAAATCAACCTCTCTTTTAGGTGGCAATCCCGGTATTTCTTCAGGAAATACATCTTTGAACTCCTGTATCACCGATATATTTTCTAACATATCAGCCTTGTTCTTGGGTTCGGACAGCCCAACCTGTATGGCGTACATTTGGCATCCCTTCCTCATACATCTTGCCAACTGAGAAGCGGTAACTGGTCGCAGATGTACAGGCTTCTTTAAGCCCTGAATCTCTTGGCGATCACCATTCTGATCCCTAAAGTAAACTATCTTTTCTTTGCAATCTATAAGAGTCCAATGTTTCTCCAACCAGTCCATGCCCAACAAAACATCATAAGAGCCCAAGGGCAGAATATTTAAATCCACTGTCAACTGCTGTCCGCCGACTTGCAGAGCACAATCTGTTATTTTAGCACTAACTTTTCTTTTAGCTCCTGTAGCTAACTGAACCAACCAACTTTTCTTAAACTTTTGACTGGGTAGTTTACAGATTTCTACAAGTTTAGGACTTATATAACTCAGACTTGCGCCTGGGTCCACTAAAATAGAAATAGTTTGAGAAAACAAGTTACCTTCCAGTTCTATCATGGTGGGTTGGTAATCAGCCTGCCGATCCTCCAATGCAGCGTGAATCCTCGGTATGCTTCTGGCAACGTCCCCCACCGTAGAGGCTTCCTGCAAATTATTCACTGTTTCAGCTTTTCCCCGTTGTGGGCAATCTCGGTAGTAATGCGCTGCCCCACAGCCCCAACATTGCAGAGGTGGTCTCTGGTTTGGAGTTTGCTCTGGTCTATTTGAAGCTTCCACAGTTTTATCTTCACCTGGCCATCTAATCCTTTGATGGTTTCTGCCCAATTGCTTATTAATTGAATTCTTGGCTGAATTCCTGAAGTTACTGGTTTTGCCCTTTTTGAATCCAACACTGTTCCTATTTTCCTTCTTTGCTGGCCATCCTTTTCCTTGATCTACCTTATTTTTTGCTTGCTAGTAGCACAGCCTTGCCTTTCTGATAGCTTCATCCATCGTTCTAGGATTGACAAATTCAATACGCTCCTTCATATGGGTGGGTAAACTACTCAGAAATCTCTGAACCTTGGCCTTTTCATCTCTTATATACGGTACATAACGCAGTAACGATGTAAATTTGGTGATGAACTCATCTATAGTCAACTGGCCTAGCCTTAAGTCATGAAATTCCCGAGCTTTTTCATCGTAGAAACGCTCCGTCAAGTACTTGTCCTTAAAATACTGTTGGAACTTATCCCATGTTACGTCTTGATCTTCTATTCCCTTCACGTTCTTCACTTCTTCCCACCATAGGGTGGCTTTGTCCTTTAGCTGATAAATTGCCAATCGTGCCTTGAGACCACTGTCATAATCATACACTTGGAAGTACTTGTTCATATTTATCAACCAGGCCTCAGCTACATCTTCTTTTTCTCCATCGAAGGTGGGTGGTTTAATCTTTCTAAATTCTCCATGTAATTCCACCTTCTGTCTTTTCCCTGCTTTCCGTTCTGTTCCATTTTCGGATTCTGCTTCATTAAGGTTTATGTTCGAGATATTGCGCTGGGACGGACTTTTTTCTTTCTGACTCACATCTTGCTCTTCAGTTTGCTGCTCATTCCCCTCTTGATGTTCTCTGTCAGCACTGGGATTTTCATTCCTGTGGTTTTGTTTGTCAGACAGGCTTTTTAAGATTCTTTCCTGCTCCTGCATCATTCTGGCGTTTTCCTGTCGTACCCTCTCCATTTCCTCTTGCAACTGTTGTACTGTATGCAATAAGATGCGGGTCTGCTGTTGCTGCTCTTCCATCAGCCGGTTTGACCGCTGGTGCTGTTCAATCCCCAACTGAACCCACATCTCAGGGTTGCCCCCTGGCGGAGGCTGCATGTCCCCAGCATTTCGCTGTGACTGTTGTGAAGGGGTCCGTCTCCCTTGTCTTTCCATTTACTTGTTGGACTGTGCATAATTAACACACAGTTTGAACGTTAGTTGGCCCAATAGGGTCCCAGCCTTGTAACAGGCTCTAATACCACTTGTCACACATATCATAAAAACAAAATTACTACAGTAATAATCACAATAAAAAAAATTATCTGCATGTTAAACTTTGGAAAATAGTTCGGTCCTTGGCATATATGTACAGTTGACATTAGAAATGTTTTGTTGTGATATATTGTAATTACGGTGTTCTCAAGTTGACTGACACGCATTGCTGTACGTTTTAAATGCCACATAACTTAACATAGCTCTTGGATTTATCATTAAGGTTCCGGAGGCTTCGGTGGTAATACAACTTTAATCCTGATCTATGTATGTGTATCAATGTTTTATTGGTCCTTGGGATCTGGTAATGATTTATTGCCTCGGGATATCCACTCGTACCATCGATCCGGGCCTGGCAAGCATCTGGCCGTCGATGGCTATCCGGAACCGACGGTGCAGATTTGCTAGGGTTGGGTAATGCCTACCCCGCCCGTAACTGACTTTTCAGTCATTGCGATGCTTCGCCGGAACATCTGGAGGCAGGGTCTGCGCCTTAGGGTTCTTGTTCCGGTTCTCAGTCGGTCAGCGGGGTTTCTTGCACCAGAGCAGTCGACTTTTACCCACAGGTAACCTTGGCAGCTTCGTTAACTTGTTCTTGGTTTCCAGCTTGTGCCATTTGCGCCCTTTGACTGTTTATGTATGATAAAGGTTCCTCCGTCTCGACTGACCGCTTACCCAGCTGTCCATTCTTCGTTCCAGACTCTCTCTGTCTGCGTTTGCACTGGTAAGGTTTTGTTTCTTTTGTTCTTTAGAACTATTGGTTCGAAATTAACCTTCATCGTTCCACCTTGGCCTCCGTTCACTGATGTTTTTTTTGTGGGTTTGTTACAGGTGCAGGGTTGGTTAATTTTCCAGGTACTTCTTCCATCCGTTCGGCTGCTCCCTAGATTGCTAGCTTCGGTTTCAACCGGCTAATTTCTTTTCTTCGTCCTGCGCACAGGTATTTAAACCCTTGCCATGGAACTAGGTAGCCGTACCCCTTTGCAGTGTTCATGGCCGAAGGTGTTGAGGTTTTTGGCAAGCGCCTATGCGGCCTTGCCTTTGTTAAGTTCAGACATTTTATGACTTTGAACGTGTATGATTTTTGTGATACCCTACCAGGGTTTCCGCGGCTCTTTGTTATCTAGAGTTGTTACGCTGTTTTAAGCTTCTCATGCTCTCTGCCGGTGGCGGTTTATGAGCCCTGACAGTCTCATTTAGGCGTGACTCTGTTATGTAATCTCTGTCAAAGCTTAACGGAGTTCTTTGGCGGTGTGCTGTTCATTATGGATTTTCAATGGATAACAAGGAATTATATTTACTGAATAGTTATTTTTCTTGATTCTGTGCATATCCTCAGTTTTCCAATCTATATTTTTCGATGAATTTCGTGAGGCATTTACAGGGGTTTATTGGTGTCTTCAGGCATTCATACTTGTTGTATTTATGGTTACTTGCGTTCCGCCCCATGCCGGTTTCTGTTATTTGTGTTGGAATTCTGCACTCTGTCACACTGTGCAATGCTCTAACTGTTATTTATGAGAATGCAATGTTAACTAAGGCGTAACTCTTTATACTGTTCTTTTCTTGTTTTAAATTAAACTGTATAGTAGTGTCTGGACCACTTATAGTCCGAGTTCTCCCAAGGAGAGAGACGACCAACCCAGAGGCCTGTCTCCGCAGGCACTAAGGGTTAACGGTCTCCCTCGTCCATGATGCTAGGTAAGAATATTTTTCTTAGGGAGAAGGAAAGAAAAACTTGCTTCTTCTTACTGTTTTATTCCTGTTCTAGTTTATACCGGTTTTATGGTGTGCATTGGTTGCTTTGTTCATAAGCAATAAGAACTCGTTCATTTGGATTAACAATCCTGAACTATATGTTGTTACTGAAATAAAGAACAATTTTATAAAGCATTTCTATGGTTATTTCCTGCTCTAATTTACATACTGCTCTTGAACTAGATGAACAGATCTGTCACTTTCTACAGTTTTTCCTTCTATATGTACATGTATATTTTCACTGGTATAAACGAACAGTTTATCAGTTTTCAACAGTTATCTCCTGTTCTAAATTTAAATATATACATATAGTCACTTGACAAAGAAACAGTTCTGTCATTATGCTGCAATTTATCTTCTGTTATAACTATAAGTGTATATACAGTCACTGAAATAAAAAGATACAGTTTTGTCATTATTATGACTCTACTGTTTGTCTCCTGTTAAGCACAGGACAAATGTATAACCCTCTAGTAAGTCTTAATGACAAATAAACCAGTAATTAACTTTATGATATTACAACTACTAAAACCAAATCTACTCATCTGTCCCGAGATTCGAGTGAAGTGGTGTATGTGCCTCCCTTCCACGAGCTGGGTGATCACGTCCTGCAGCTCTCCCCCGAGCTCAAGTCTGAGTTCGTTGTTAGTTCAGAAAGTTCTGGAGGAGGTTTCCAGGACAGTCCGGTCCATTACCCTCCGACTCCAGTGAAAACAGTAGTACTGGGGAGTTCACGGGACAATCCGGTCCAGAACTCCAACCCAGGGTATTATCTGTTCTGGAAAAGAAACAGTTCTTGCTTCCAGTTCACAGAGTGTCTTTTGTGCACAGATCCAACCCAAAACTCCCCTTGGAATGCTTTATTTATTCCAGAGTTCTTGGATAACTGTGAAACTGTTTTCTAACTAACATCAGATCTTGATTTTACTTTTTACCAATCATTTACTTATGAAACTACTTCCACAGTAAATCTTTATTAAATAAACATTTAATTTTGTTCACATATTCTTATTTAAAAGAAAATAACACAACAATATAACTAATCCTTAATTATCTGTTTCCACTTAAAATGGTGGTTACACTTTCCAACACAAATCTCCCAACCATATTTAACGAGAATTATGATTAGTAACTTTGCACATGAAACATATTCATATAAACAAAACTTGCATAAAGGAAATATTGCTAATACTAAGTACATAAAAGAAAAATGTTGAATAAATTGTGCAAATGAGAGAAACTAGAGTGATTAGCTTCAGCCCTAACCCAAGGGAACTTGTCCCCCTAAAACACACTCAAATTTAAAGAAACAATATACTTCTCATTGACAAGTGCTCAAATGCATGGAATAAAAATGACAAGTGAAATCTCTTAGACCTAGAAGTCACCATTCTTCTCTAAGAGATTGAATCCTATCACTACTACACAAAGGGCATTTTTAAGACATTTGTTTAAGACAAAAGAAATCTTTTTTCTTAAAAAGTCACTTTTTATTTTAGTTATTTTACATTAAAATTTAATATCAATTGAATTGTTTTAAATATAAATTTAAGACAAAAGTAGCCGGAGACAAAAATTTATATTTAAGACAAAAAAAAATTGAAACAAAATTATTTTAAGACAAAACTTTATATTAAGACAAAAACATTTTGAGACAAAAATATTTTAAGACGAAACTTTATATTTAAGACAAAAATAGTTTGAGACAAATATTTTAAGACAACTTTATATTTAAGACAAAAGTAGTTTGACACAAAAATGTTTTAAGACAATTCTTTATATTTTAGACAAAATAAGTTTGAGACAAAAATATTTTAAGATAAAACTTTGTATTTAAGACAATGACAATTAAGAAGAAACCCATTTAAGACAATTAGCAATTAAGACAAAACCATTAGCATTCTGGAAGTTTTCACTGAAATTTGATGAGTGGATAGTGGATAGTTATATTTTTAATTTTTGAAATAGTTATTCAAACCACATGAAATTTAATCATGTCGATTTTATTTCTTTTATATAATATTTTTCCTTTTTCATTAAACCACATTCTAAAAATATAATAAATAAATAGATAAAGAATATTATTTTTTTGTTGGCCACTCAAGGGGAGTTAACTTTTAATCTCATGTTTTTACATAATACTTCATAACAAGGTGATTGCCAAATGAGTTACATTCCATGAACTAAAATTGTTTATTTTTTTTAAATTACTTCCACTAAACTTTGATATAAATTTGCAAGAAATTAAGTACAACATAACGATACTTTTTTTTAAAATATTTTCTCAATTGTTATATATATATATATATCAAAATTATACATAAAGAAATAAAATAAAAGATACAAATTCATCCATATATGCATTTTAAACCTTCATTTTCTCTTTCTAAATGAAAAATCAAAATTTTGATTCTTGCATATGTCTTATAGTCACATCTCAATTTTATTTTCACTATTGAACAAATATAGATATACATACAAAATTCATTTTAATATTTTTTTATATTAATTTATTATTAGGTATTAATATGGTGGTAAGATTTTTATCTCGTAATTAGAAAGTCATGAATGCATTATTAAGAAACCAAGTAATATTAGTAATCGATATCATTTCAAACTAGGGAATAATGATCATATGATTTATCGTCTTCACTTAATAGAGATATATGTAAAGAAATTGTGAAGGAGATTGGAAGAGTACCTCTAGTAGAAACTTTAATTTAACCTAAAAATACATTGTCATGCCCCTACAGTCACCCATATCGGAGGCTGAATTAGCACTCCCAGATGGCCCATCACAATAGGTATGTGGTGCATCTGACTCATTTCATCTCATCGATTTTCTCAATCTGAAATTCTGTGATTACCTACTACACCTCAAATTAAGACAATTTTCCCAGAAATTATCCTAAATATCGTCTTAAAAATCCCCTTTGTGTTGTAGTGTATTGAGCCCTTGGGCTCCCTTATTTATACAAAAATGGTTGAGGGGAAACCTCCTTGGAAGGACGGATGCTTCCCTCCAAATGACCTAAAATGGTGGATCTAGCTCCTTGAGATCTTTGTAATCTTTGAGTGCATCAAATGTTAGCAGATACTTGAAATGTGGGTGAGTAAATACATGGAGCAAGTCAAGTTATAGGTGAGTAAATGTAGGGGAAAAGCTTCCTACATATTTTCTAGCTACCTCCAACATCCTTCTGCATAGTAAATGCACTATTTTCTTACACATTAATCATGCTAGTAAAGAAGATATTATAAACATCCTTAATCTTCCTAATAAACACATTATAAAAAAAATGTGTTATCAAATGGGAGGAGGGAGGTAAATATATGCTGAAGGATGGCCATATGGGCCTCGTAATATACCTATTAGTGAGGCCCATCAATGACATTATTTTTTGTTCATCCCATTGTGATGACATTTATTATTTGTCAAATTGTGACATTATTTTTTTTATATCACATTGTGACATCATTATTTTATCCAATTGTGATGTTGTTTATTGTTCATCACATTGTGACATAATTTTTTGTTCATCATATTGCACATCCACTTGTTTGGATGGTTTCTTGTGTGGAGTTGTTGACATATATGGCCTTAGAAAATATATGAAATCGGACATTCAATATATCTGTTCTCTTCACTAATGTCCCTTTTTAATATTTCATAGTTCATAAAAACTACATAAACATAGTGAACTTACTAATCCTGGTTAAGAATGTGATGACATTTATTATTTATCAAACTATGATGTCATTTGTTTCTCATCGCATTGCAACCTCATTTATTATTTGTTACTTTGAAATGTTGTTTATTTTTTGTCATAGTTTAATGTCATCACACTATGACGTTGCTTATGATTGTCCCATTATGCCATTGCATGTTGTTCAACATGTTGCAATGTCATTTCTTGTTTCTCAAATTACAACATTCTTTCTTATTGATGACACTATGGAATCTTTTCTTTTTTATAATTTTGATATTGTTTGTTGTTGATTACATGTAAATTGGTTGTTGTTTGTGACATTGTGATGTTTTATTTCATTCGCCACATTACAATGTTGCTTGTTTTTTATCAGACTCAGAAAAATGTTAAAGTTGATGTTGATGGTGACAATGGTTCACAATTTCACCCATGTTGACTATGTTTGACCATGTTAACCATTGCCAACCATAATCAACCATATATGACATGTGTTAATGCATAAATTAATGTGTAGTTAATATGTTATCAATGTATCAATGTATTAATGTGTAAATTTATGTGTTATTAATGTCTTGTCAATGGCCTAATGTGTAGATTAATGTGCAAGGTAAAATAAATAAATAAATAAATATATATATATATATATATATATATATATATATATATATATATGTTATTAATACCATGATTATTGTGTTTTTTCACATTTTAAGATCTTGTTTCATAAATATGCATTGTTATGCATCTAACCTTTTTCCTTTACTTACTGAATGGTATCTATTTCAACACCTTTCACAATATATATTTATGTAAAAGTTGATTCATTATCTTAGATATTTTCCCAATATTTTAATAA
The DNA here is from genome assembly GCA_034641835.2 of Pinus albicaulis. Lineage (NCBI taxonomy): Eukaryota > Viridiplantae > Streptophyta > Pinopsida > Pinales > Pinaceae > Pinus > Pinus albicaulis. The sequence goes on along the minus strand of CM076577.1, from coordinate 340,007,709 downwards.
ATACAATGGTCTTAAAGTTCTTTTATTTCACAAAATATTGAGAAAACAAAAAAGTGAAGATACGTAGTAAACTTAGGTCAACCTAGTAACATAACAAACATAATAAACCTTGGTCAATCCAGTCAACCTAGGTCAACACAGTAAATATAGTAAATCAAATAAATGTATAGTCAACCTACTAAATTTAGTAATCATAGGTTAACCTATTATACCTATGTCAACCTAGTCACCCTACTAAACATAGGTTGACCTAGTAAACCTAGGACAACCTTGTAAACCTAGTCAACCCTATAAACCTAGGTCAAGCTAGTCAAAATAGGTCAGTTTAGTATATTTGGTAACTTAGATCAACTTAGTAAACCTATTAAACCTTGGCTAACTTGGTAAACATACTAGGCATAGTAAATCTAGGTCACCTTAATAAACCTACTAAACCTAGGTCAACCTAGTTGACTATGGTTTACCTAGAAAACCTAGGTTGGCTTAGTAAACATAGGTCATCCTAGTAAGCTCTATTATTCTATGTAATATTTCAATGTCATTTATTGTTTTCAAATTACGATGCCATTTGTTGTTCGTCACAATGTGACATCATTTGGTGTTTGTTGATTATCAGATTATGACATTCTTTGTTGTTCATCATGTTGCAATATCTTTTTTTGTTTCTTGATCTTTTTCGTTTCTCAACTTAGCAAACATACGTCAACTTAGTCTAACTAGATTGACCCAGTTAAACATGGATGATTATTGTTGACCTAATAACTTATAAATTTAAGTTATAAAATAAATTATATTATAAAATATTATTAAAATTACAAACATTTTAAATTTATTATTAATGTTACTATTATAATAAATAATTTCATAATATGTTTAAGTAACTATAAAAGGTTAAAGTTACTATTGTAAAATTGAATTCTTATCTTTAAATATTGTATATTTAAATTTCATTTCTCATAAATATTTACGAATTAAAAAAAACTTTAACGAACCTTTTATATATATATATATATATATATAAGCATCATGTAATTACATTATTAAGTTTAAAAATTATACATTATTTTAGCTACTCAAAACTAAATTACCAATAGGGAAATCCATATTTAAAACAAAGATTTTTCTGTTAATTTATTTAGTATAAAACCAACCAACATCAATATTAATTATGGATCAATCAACTCTCAAGAAGGATCAAATATTTTGAGGTTTAAATTTTCTTAAAATCTTGCACTAGACAAAGAGATTTGCACCTTGAAAGATTTGATCTCTCTCAAAGTTTGATAATTCTAGAGTTAGAATTAATCTAGATTAATTTAAATAATATTTAAATATAGCCAATTGTTACATATCATTCATCAATAATATTGTTTCATATTTTGAATGCATTAACAACAATACTATAACATTAATTCTATAAGTTGTTGATTCTTTCTTATTTTAGAAAAGTAAAATGTTTCATATTTTGGATTCATTAGCAATAAAGTAACATTAATTTTATAGGTTGTCTACTTACGGCACAACATTGCTAGGGCGGTAATTTAAAAAAAAATTCAAAAAATTAGAATATTAAAGTGTTCAAATAATTTTTTTAATAGTAGAAATGGATTCTACACTAATAAAAACCCAACATCAAAAAATTTAATAGCTATAACCCAAATTTTCAAAATTTTCTACTAAATTTTGACATAATCTTATCCAAATTTCTATTAGTTTTCAAAACTAATTTGTAATTTTTTTAAGACTACGCTCTATATGAAACCCATGGTTTGACTCGAATTGAAGCGAACATTTCTGTACCACTAATATTACTTATTCCATAGACTGTCAACACTATTCATGATTTACAACATTTCTTTCTTCCTTATTATATAACACAATATATTCTTGAGTGAAGTGCTACATGCTTAACAAATCTAGCTAATCTATGGTTGAAAAATCTAGCTAATCTATGCTATATTCAGTCCTTGAAGCCCTTAGCATTGCGGCAAGCCCCTCAATCTTAGCCTAGGGGTTAGCAAAATCTGGGATATCCTCAGTGACATCTCCACAGAGCCTACTGATTAGGCGTTCTAGCTCGGTTTGTTGCGTGGAGGCAAGGGTGCATGTAGCCTGCGCCTAGGACACCTCGACAGTTTTCTCCATGATCGTCTGCTCAGCTATACTAAGCTACTGGTGCACTTGGCGATCTCTGTGTTCAATCTCCTCGAACGGGGATCTGTGAAGGACCTGTAGTGGTTCGTGCAGTAGTCAGGCTAAATCGACCTGTAATTTTGTGTAGGCCTAGACTTATTCTCCTAAGTCAGGTGGGCTTAGGATGAATATGGCACCTGGCAGGGGGAAGAGGTGGCTTTCCATTGTACTGATAAATTTGTTGCTTAACATTGGTGGTGGCCTTGTCTGAGACATACTCGTGTGTAGGGTGTCAGTTTTGAGCTGCAGAGCTTAGAGCTCAGACTACAGTGTAACAACCGTGGCCTTATGCTACTCTTCCAAAGCCAACCATTTATCCTCTGAGACTAGGGTGACTACATCTGCAATCTGCTCCAAATCCTCCTCTGTCAGAGTAGTCCTAGTATCCCGATCTAGTCTTGTAGCTCATTGTTTCTTCCTTTGGCCTTTAATAGGGTCACCAGTCCATTTCATACCTTGAAGGGAGTCAACACCCTCTGCATCTATACCTTGTGCACCCAAATCCCACTGCAATTGAGTCTGTGATTCTGAATCCACTTCCTTTTCAGCATTCTTGCCCTGTCCCTCGGTCTCTTTGGTAGTGTCAGGTAGTGTGGCCTTGTTGGTGCTCGTACCCATAGTGTCTTATGTACCTGATTTGAAGCCTTGCTTCCAGTGTGGAGGCCAAGTAGTAATAAGGTGGTCAATCTCCTCGTTGGGAACCATATATGGTAGTGATACCCATACTGGATCCTTGTGGCCCTGGATCTGCATATTGTGCATTGTGACTTGAAATGATGCGATGCTCTTGTACTTGTCATAGATCATTTATGACAAGTGCAACCGAGAGTGGATGGCAGTTGTGAGCCTGCTCTGAAATAGGAACCAAAATACCTTATTATCCTTAATGCACTTTTCATCCTTCGAATCCCACAGATTCACATACCGTGCCCCTTTGCACATATCCGTCTCTAGCTCAAGGAGGACTGAATCTTCTAGGACCTCCCATGTGACCAGCGCAATGAGAAGCAGCAAATAGGAGTAGCAAAATGCCCTTCCGTGATCTCGGGCTTCTGCACATTCTCCAAAAATTCATTGGATAGGAATAGGGACCAATTTAAGCTGACCCCTTTTTCGTAGTAGCTAGCCAACTAAATTACATATGCGGGGATCATGGTAACCTAAAATTTGCGCATCATCTTGTACGTTAAAAACAAGTTTCCCATGCATGCACCTGGGTTGATGATGGTGCTGATCATGAACCCTCTCGTGTTTCGTTCAACGTGGTAATCATCGCACACCTTATGAGCAATGTGATGCTCATATTTCTTGCCGACGTGCTCCATGGCATTAAACCCTTTCATGGGGAGACTCGTAATATGGTGGATGAGTGCTGCATCAATGGGAATGTGGTTCTGCATCCATAAGCAGTTGTCATGATCCAGAGCTAGCAACTGGCGCACAAGTCGGTTGGTGACATTGTAGTGGCTAAAATGAGGCATCCACAGTAGATTTTATAATCTGGATCCATCCAATCTGCTTGCCCACACCATAGGGAGTACCTTCAATACATCATTCTCCAATACCCTTTCCAGATATAATTCCGGTGCCAATTTTGAAAAGGCCTCCACGTTGGCCAGGTCATGATCATCAAATTTGACTATCTGGACCTTGCCAAAAAACTCTCCAATGATAGGGACCTCGCCCATCGTTAGAGGCATCTACAGATAGGTGCGCATCCCATCGAGATTCTTGGGTGTGTGCACCAAGGGCCTATGAGGCCGAAGATAGGGTGGTAGCCAGCTTATTGGTTCAACGATCTGGGCCTCTTCTTGAGTAGAGAGAGGTTTCTTTGAAGGGTTAGGCAAACATGCCTGTGGCACTATTCAAAGGGATTTCACATTTCATGGGGAGGGAGGTACATGGCTTCACCTTGACCTATTTCGCAATCCCCCCTGGCCCTTGCTCTTTGCCTTTTTCCTTCCCCTTCTTCTTCTCTACCTACTTTCCCTTGCTCAGTGATCAGGTGATCATGTCCAAGTAAAAAAAATGCTCAAAAATGGAATTTCTCAGAATGGTAAGGAGTTTATTGTGAGAGGACATTGGAAGAAGATAGAATTGTCTTTAGTGAATGTATGGCAATTGAAAAGGCTTGTCAATTCAAGTCAAAATCTAACTTTGTTGATGATTAAGAAAAAATATTTTGTACATAATCCTTTTCATGGTATTTCTAATGTAAATTATGATATGTTACAATCTGAAAGCAGGTCATCTTTGGAAGAAGATGACAGGATGTTGCAGGAAGTGCCTTTGGTGTCGATTGGTGCAGAGAACAAAGTGTTGGTGCAAAGTGGTGCAGGAATCCAAGAGAGGGTAAAGCATGCAAGCAGAGAGGGCACAAAGTTCAGCATGGGTCAATGTTGGTTTCAGAATGGCAGATTGGTATGGCGAGAAAACTTCGTCGAGATTCGACACAAGTACATGGCACATTCGGAAAAAATTCACCATGAAGACAATTAGCAAGGTGAATCTCGATTTCAGTTTCCTTTGAAGATATACCATTATAGGAACAATATGATTTCTGCAAATTATAGTTTTTATTCTGAAAATTTCAAAAATTTGCGTCATGGCTCAGTCAAGGTTAGCAATAGTCGGTCAGCGGATTCAAGGAAGAATTTATCTTTTTATGAGAAGCTCAATATGATGAAGTTAGGAAGATTTTAGTGGTTCAAAGTTGGAAGAGTGGAGAATCTGTCTCCTCATCTTCAATCTCTATAAATCGGAGAGATTTTGGGGTCCAAAAGCTTCCCATTTTGGAGGTGTGATCAGGTGATTATGTCCAAGCAAAAAAAATGCTCAAAATTGGAATTTCTAAGAATTGGTTGTGTTAGCACTCAAATCTACCTCAGGCTGAAATGAAGTAAAACTCAAGGCTACATCAAACCACGCTCAGCCTCGTAGCTAGCCCTACGAGGACAGGAGAGGGCTCTCTCCGTCAATCTCGAGAAAATAAGCAATAGGATGCGAGATGACTTACAATAAGAACTGATTTTAGGCTAGTAAAGAGATAGGTATGTTTGATTTTTGGTTTTTTGGGTTTTCACTGGAGTAATGGGAAAACAAATTTTGGGTTCGGGGATAAGGTCAGACCTTTGCAGAGTTCAAGCTGGGGCGAGGTAGGTGATGATCTTGATGCTTTAAATTGGATTTATGGATAGATTAGACCGACGAGGAGCTGAAGAGGGAAAAGAAGAACTTGGATCCTCTCCAAACAGCTGAAAACATATAGAACTAACTGAATTCAAAGGCCAAGCACTATAAACAATGGATTCAACCTTATTTCACTCATTCAACTTAGTTCAGAAGCATAATGAAAGGATGGCATACATTAAACATGAAGAAACTTACAGTAAACAAAGAAGAAACACCATCAAGAATAGAACACCACAAGGATCCCAACAAGTGCCGCAAAACCCCTGATCTTTCCTTAGCCAAAATATGAAAAGTATGTACAATGATATCAAAAGTATCCCAAGAGTCCAACCTGTAGAATGCCTCAGAAATTACAATATATAGATCACTCTAACACCTTTCCCCACCTCTAGGGGTCGAATTTCCTCTTCAGGGATCAGTTTCAACCAATTCTAATCATGGAACTACAATCTAGGCAGCTAACAACTTGCCTCTAAAAGAGTGGAAACTGATCCATTACATGATTTTTTACTCTTTTGAGAGTGAATCTTCTAGAAGAGATAAAAATAAGCCAAAGTTACTTGCCAAACATGAATTTACATCATAAAAACCCAAAAATTCTATCCATAAGCAAAACTGGTCCATACTAGGCGAAAAACTGAGCTGGCAGCTGAAAATTCAGGAAAAATTTCAAGTGGGTCGCTCACCTTCTGCGTGGGTCGCTCGGCCCAGGTGGGTCGCTCCCCTTGCAAATTCACACTGCTGAAATAACCCACGTGGGTCGCTCTGCCCAGGTGGGTCGCTCGCGCCCAGGTGGGTCGCTCGAGCTCCAAGACTCTGTCCACGCTGCTTTAAAACTGTGAAATCGGCCCTCCAACTCCAAAACACGATTTGGGTGCTGTAGTTTGGTGAAAATGAAACTTGCTTGGCTTTTATATATGATGCAAATATCTTCTACAATCAGATTTGTTTCAAATCTAATTGAAAACCCACATTACAATGTTTTTGTAATTTCACATTTGGCTTTTTAAATACAATCTTCTTTGGCTTTTCTGAGCTCGATTTTGATGAGTTTGCTGTCTTCTTGCAGGGATATGGCTATTTAGCTAAGGAAAAGACCAGGGGTCTACTCTGACATTTTCTTCTTGGTAAAATAAGTACAATTTATTACAAAATAATAATGAACAATTTCTAGTTCCAAAACAGAGTTTTGGACTAGAAATGTTTTTTTTTTTTTTAAATGCTAATGATAATAAAATAAAAAATCACAATATGCGGAACCTTCCTCACCTTGCAGGCTTTATGACTGGTATACAAATGACTCAAAAACCCTAGACACTATGACCGAAGACACTTATTGACATTTTAATGACCAAAAATGAAATGACAATGACTTTGAGTGATTTTTTGAGGAAAATTTTTTAAAATAGCACTGCAGGTATAAACATGAGGAAACATAAGACGACAGACCCCTTCGTCAGTCCATGGCATGCTCCTAGTGAAATGCAACGAAGTGGAACAAGCGAGACACCTAAAAATGAATATGCAAAAGACTAAATGATCACTGACGGAGGGCTGTAAGGGCCGACTCTAACATTGGCTCCAATGGGGATGGTGGCTCCATGGAGATGCCAAGAACGGCAGATCTCTGGGGGAGTCAGACAGTGCCTCTCATCCATTGGGCGATGGAATCATTATTTTGAACGGATAACACAAAACCTTTGACACATTTATTGAATGAAAACTTGACTGAAAACTTGACTCAAACCGACTCGATGGCAAACTGAAATAACTTGAAAAAAACTGACTCAACAGACCAAACACAAATGACTCAAGACTGACTTAAAACAAAACTTTACCAAGCTTTTGAAAAAAGGCAGTAGTCCATCAAGATTTGGAATCATGATGACAACCACCTGCATATTAATGAAATATGTACAATCATGTATAATTGGCTTTCCAATGTAACCAGTCAAGTAGATGGCTTCTTGACTGATTCTTCTGATCAGATCTCTTGGTCAACAATAGATACTGGTAACTGGGCATCCAAAAACATAATTGACCATGATCTCCTTCATCACTGAATACTGCAATACTCACCTTTACTGCTGACTGTAACAATTTTTCCAATGGATCATGAAAAACATGAAGATTTACCTCCTGCTGAAGAAATAAGGTGTCTTTTTCTCCTGCTTCTGATCTGTCTTTATCATGTACTTCAGTAAAAGTATGCTCCTGGGCTTCAAGAAACTCTGAACAGGTAGATGAGCAGATCTCTTCTTGAGAAAACATTTCAACACATGAGACATATGAAGAAAATGAAAGGCACTCCGGAATGTTTTGATCTTTTGTACTCTGAAAGTATGATAGGTCATCTTCATATGATAGGACAGCCGGATTTTCATTATAGTCATCAATCATAAGGAAAGAAACTTGAGCTGATTCTTGATACCCAAACGTGACATCTCTATCATCTACCATAAATTCATCCAAAAGAGTTGTTTCACTTACTTGAATGAAGATCTCATCTCGTTGTTCATGAACTAACTGAATTACCTCTTCATGCAGGCTGTGTTCTAATGAACTGAAAACATTTGAGTCCATCCCTTTGTCTTCTTCATTGCAGATGAACTCAACAACAAAGTTCTCCTTTTCAAGATTCAGCACAAGGTATTCTTGGTCATTACAATCTGAATCTGGATCTGATATGACTGAGTGGACATTATCACAATCTGCATTTGAAACTTGACTTTCCTGCATGCTGTCTTCTTCCATGGACAGATCTGAAACAAGCTCTTCTCTTTCATCATTTTCCGCCATATAGACATCTTCAACCTGCTGATCTATAAGGCTGCTTACAGGACTGTCATCCATTTCAGAAAAGGAAGAAGTTCCACCATCACTTTCTTTACCATGTGCACACTGCAGATCTATGTTAACTTGCGCTGGAACATGACCTTTCAATAGCTGATCTATCTCATCTTCAGACAGAGGAGACAATACCTTTTGTTTTCTTTTGCTCAAACAGTGATTGTCTTCATTGATTTCAAGTGAAGGAGTATACAAATTTTCCTCATACTGCTGATCCATTTCATATAATTCCTGTTCACTGTCAACATGCAAAATGGCTTCATTTTCCACCACACTAAGATCCTGATCCTGCTGCAAATTTTCATGATCTTCTTTATATTGCTGAAATGGATTTTCATACAATGCTTCCATGATCTCATCATCCATGAAATTATCATCTTCATAATATTTCTCAAGACTTTCAATAAAAGTAGAAGCATATTTGCAACAATCATGAACTAAATTTAACGATGGATAAGATACTTGATATCTTTCAATGAACAGGGCATGAAAATCCTTTAAACAATAAATACAGGCCAGCGGCAAATTTTCATACCAAGATTGGGTTTCACCTTCTAGAGTGGCTAGGAATATCTTCATCAAACAATCTTCAGGAAAAGCCACCTTCAACTTGCGAATATGCATGTGAAATCTAATCAGATGTAAAGCAGCATCCTTCTTACCATCATCTTTAAACGTAGGCAGATTCCTTGACCAATATACCTTGGGCATCTTATTCGGAAAACCTGGAATGTGATCTCGGCTCATGGGAGCGTATCTTCTCGTGATTCGGTCCATCTTGAAAATCTCACAGCTACTGATCTCCCTGCAGTGAAATCACCATGAAGCATTGATCTCTGGATTTGTTCAGTGAATGAAGTCGCCAGGTGAATGATTTCAGCCTTGCGATGTCTGACCGTTGTTCACCATCAACGATCAGATCTGAACTTGATACACGTACTGGGGCAATTTACAAGTTAAATACTACGATTACAAGTTATACCGGAGATCGACTGAAGCAGCGTTTATCTACTTCGCTGATGCATAGCAACAGCGTTTCGAAGGCTACCTGGCGTGACTTCAGACTCCGTCTATAACAAGAAAACGTTTTGAGTTTCTCCCCAGTATGGTCGCCACTATGTTAGCACTCAAATCTACCTCGGGCTGAAATGAAGTAAAACTCAAGGCTACATCAAACCACGCTCAGCCTCGTAGCTAGCCCTACGAGGACAAGAGAGGGCTCTCTCCGTCAATCTCGAGAAAATAAGCAATAGGATGCGAGATGACTTACAATAGGAACTGATTTTAGGCTAGTAAAGAGATAGGTATGTTTGATTTTTGGTTTTTTGGGTTTTCGCTGGAGTAATGGGAAAACAAATTTTGGGTCCGGGGATAAGGTCAGACCTTTGCAGAGTTCAAGCTGGGGCGAGATAGGTGATGATCTTGATGCTTTAAATTGGATATATGGATAGATTAGACCGACGAGGAGATGAAGAGGGCAAAGAAGAACTTGGATCCTCTCCAAACAGCTGAAAACATATAGAACTAACTGAATTCAAAGGCCAAGCACTGTAAACAATGGATTCAACCTTATTCACTCATTCAATTTAGTTCAGAAGCATAATGAAAAGATGGCATACATTAAACATGAAGAAACTTACAGTAAACAAAGAAGAAACACCATCAAGAACAGAACACCACAAGGATCCCAACAAGTGCCGCAAAACCCCTGATCTTTCCTTAGCCAAAATATGAAAAATATGTACAATGATATCAAAAGTATCCCAAGAGTCAAACCTGTAGAATGCCTCAGAAATTACAATATATAGATCACTCTAACACCTTTCCCCACCTCTAGGGGTCGAATTCCCTCTTCAGGGATCAGTTTCAACCAATTCTATTCATGGAACTACAATCTAGGCAGCTAACAACTTGCCTCTAAAAGAGTGGAAACTGATCCATTACATGATTTTTACCTTTTTTGTGAGTGAATCTTCTAGAATAGATAAAAAGAAGCCAAAGTTACATGTAAAAAATGAATTTACATCATAAAAACCCCAAAATTCCATCTATAAGCAAAACTGGTCCATACTAGGCGAAAATCTGAGCTGGCAGCTGAAAATTCAGGAAAAATTTCAAGTGGGTCCTCACCTTCTGCGTGGGTCGCTCGGCCCAGGTGGGTCGCTCCCCTTGCAAATTCACACTGCTGAAATAACCCACGTGGGTCGCTCTGCCCAGGTGGGTCGCTCGCGCCCAGGTGGGTCGCTCGAGCTCCAAGACTCTGTCCACGCTGCTTTAAAACTGTGAAATCGGCCCTCCAACTCCAAAACACGATTTGGGTGCTGTAGTTTGGTGAAAATGAAACTTGCTTGGCTTTTATATATGATGCAAATATCTTCTACAATCAGATTTGTTTCAAATCTAATTGAAAACCCACATTACAATGTTTTTGTAATTTCACATTTGGCTTTTTAAATACAATCTTCTTTGGCTTTTCTGAGCTCGATTTTGATGAGTTTGCTGTCTTCTTGCAGGGATATGGCTATTTAGCTAAGGAAAAGACCAGGGGTCTGCTCTGACATTTTCTTCTTGGTAAAATAAGTACAATTTATTACAAAATAATAATGAACAATTTCTAGTTCCAAAACAGAGTTTTGGACTAGAAATGTTTTTTTTTTTTTTAAATGCTAATGATAATAAAATAAAAAATCACAATATGCAGAACCTTCCTCACCTTGCAGGCTTTATGAATGGTATACAAATGACTCAAAAACCCTAGACACTATGACCGAAGACACTTATTGACATTTTAATGACCAAAAATGAAATGACAATGACTTTGACTGATTTTTTGAGGAAATTTTTTTAAAATAGCACTGCAGGTATAAACATGAGGAAACATAAGACGACAGACCCCTTCGTCAGTCCATGGCATGCTCCTAGTGAAATGCAACGAAGTGGAACAAGCGAGACACCTAAAAATGAATATGCAAAAGACGAAATGATCACTGACGGAGGGCTGTAAGGGCCGACTCTAACAGGTTGAAACCTAAATGACCGAATAGGCCTCGTCGCTGCAATTCTGGCACCATCAACGAGACTCAAATCTAACATTGTCTGTGAAAGTTATGCAGGTTTGAAATTTTCAGTATCCTTAAAAAATCTAGTTGACCAAAGTTGACTTTTGACTTTGGAAATATTAAAAAAAGAATATTCCAAAGAATATTCTAGGAATATTGCTTGGAATATTTCCTAGAATATTCCATGGAATATTCCATTTGGGGAAAATCAGAAGCGGGCAAGTGGCGAATTCTTATTTGATGATTGGCTAAATTTTGAATTTTTTTTGGCCAATTATGGGTTGCCAGATGGCAGGCCTGGAGGCTGCCACGTGGCCCCAGGCTGAGGAGGAGGTGTGCCATGTTAAAGTTTTGGAAGTTACAAGGTTTGAACCTAAGACCTTCGGGTTATAGTGGAAACGCTTTACCGTTAGGTCACAATGGTGTTACTTGGCTATGGTGGCGGAGAATTATTATTTGAAGTTTTAATGAAATCTGGTTGGGCAGCAAAGGGGGCCAACCCCTAAGGGCCAGCCCCAATAAGCCATAGAACCCACTGACCGAAACCAAGGCTCTAACCTAGTGGCTATGGTTTGGATGGCGGCTTATTTGGTCCTATGTGGCCGCACATAAATTTTATCAAATGCCATGGTTAATAAAACGTTGGTTGTTAAACGAATTTCGCCGATGGTTCCGGTGGGAACAAATGGTCCATCTGACCACAAATGCCTGAAATTTATTACGACCACCAGCAGTTCCACCTATTTTTGCACCACTCCAACATTTTTGGAAAGATTTCCAAATTAGCGCCCTTAACTGCAGTTCTCCTAGATTTAGTGGGGTTTTCAATTGACATCGGGCATAAAATTTGTTTTGAGCATAACGTTTTCAATATTGAACCAATTTGGACAAAATTGTGGTCAATTTTGGGTATTCTAAGAATTCTTGAGAGTTTGGGATAGGTTACAGAGCCAACATAGGTGTTATTCAGCCAATTTATCTTCAGAGAAGCTTGGAGAGCCACTAGGGCCATGAGGGAAATGGAGATGTTTTGGGCTATACTTCACTATTTGAGGTGAAACAAAAGCCATTTTTAGATTGTTTATGTCTTATGAATTCAATTTCTCAACTAGTTTTTCCTGTTTAGGCATATTTCTCACAGTATAACCAATTTGAGGAACTTAATAGACCAATGACATGCCCATTGGGAGCCTTCGACCCGGCAGATGTAGCCCAGTAGGGGTGAAATGCGTAATCATGTTGCTGTGTGTTGTTATGGTGAAGTTTGTATGTTGTGTATTTTTTATTTAAAATGTTAAACAATAATTTTAAATAACATTCCCTCACACATAAACTCAGGGACAATTACCAAAAACACTTTGTTTTAATTGCAAGACATGGAGAATACTATTGAAGAGGTAAATCCCCTCTGCGAATAGAGGTGATCCCTACTAGACCAGATTGGGTCTAGCAATAATCAAAACATGCAATGATACAAGTTCCTAATTTAAATAAACCATCTTGCAAAGAAGGCTTACCTTGAATCCAACGTTGTCGTTTGTAGAAGAGGTAGCGCTCCCGTTCCCTTGCTCCGGCAGATCACAATCCTTCACGCTCGTCATGACCGAACACCTGCACACACAAGAAATGCAACAAAAATAAGCGTAGAATCCAATATATACAACTATGTGTCAGTTAGAGAGGACACAACTCATGATCGTAATGAACAAAATGAGTGTAATCATAACCAATAGTGACTTATCATTCATTCATTCAAAGGAAAATACAACCTGGCTCTGAAGCTGAATTCTCCTTCAGAGGGTCGCCAGCGGAACACGTCTCAGTAAAGCTTGTCGAGAATGGGGACAAGCCTCTCTCCTCGATCATCAATCTCCTTGCTATAGATTTGACACTATGAGGGCTATTGCAGCATTCTTTAGGCTCTTGAAGGCTCTTGGAGATTCTTGGAGATTCTTGGAGATTAGCTTGCAAAGGAAAATGGCAAGCTTATATAGATGGTGGAAGGGGAGTTGGGATCCCTACTATCATGGGATTGGCCCTATCCTCAAGGAAGCTTCCATGAGAGGTGGAAAACCACTTCCCCTACATGGAGATCCGGAGCCAACCTCCCAACTCAAATTAGGAACCAGTTTAGGAATTGGTTGGAATGAATCTTCCACCATTTATTTTTAAAAAACACCCTTTATTAAGCCTGGCGCAGGTACAACTCTAGGACAGAGCGCCAATTGGCGCGCCCTTTTTGGAGGATTTCCCCCATTGGCGTGGGTATAACACTGGCTAGTCGCGCCAAGAATAAAAAGGCTATTTTTAGGGTTTTTCACAAGGAGTTGTCTTCAGGGCAATGAAAGTACATGTTCAGGGGAATGCCATGAAAGTATTTTCAAGTTATGTCACTGCTCACAAGTCATGGAATAAGCCCTCCAATGTGCGGGACAGGGAATTGCAGGGACGGTGAAAATTTTCTATGTAACAGATGCCCCCTAAAGCATGAGGCCCGAAAGAGAGAGGGTTGAAATGCTTTACGAGAATGTATCCAACAAAAAACACCACCGTCGAAAAACTCGCATAGAGAAATACAACTGATATCTCAAATACATGATATATATGTGGTATGGGCGCAGCCATCCGTAACAGAGTATAAAATAATCCAGATCCAAGGCATGGACACAGCCATCCAGTGAGGATCGATAAATAGACTCAGGTATGGTCGCATCCATCCAATCAGTGAGTCATGTAACTAATCATAATAATCCACAAAATCGCATCCTGGATTCTAACAAACAAAATCCAGGGTCTTTCGCTCCATCTCGACCCGAAAAAAGTACAAGTTCAAGCATGTGAATAAGTGAGCTGAAGTCGAACATGCAAGAACATCGTCTGATTACCAGCCAATGATGAAAGTTGTTAACAGGCACGAGAGGTACCACCAATAATGACAATGGTCCTCAAGTTACTACATGTACAATATACGGCATGTGAATCAGTGAACTGGCGTTGAACACCCATAGAATCACTCGATCAGAGGCCAATGATGAAAACCTCATGTCGAATGCGAAGAACCTTCCATTGAGGCCTGCAGCCTCCAAGGTACCAAAAGGGAGTCTCTAGATCAGCTTCTTGGATAATGAGCTGAAGTCGACAGGAAGTGACCTTGATCGAAGGTGGGCCATAGTGTTTCCCACATCATCGACACGAGACAGAGGAACATAATGCCTTTGTGAATCAGGATCAGATGAGAATCAGAGGAAGGTTGGAATTTTTCAGAGGTCAACTTCTCTTCAACATATGGCAGCACGACAATGAGTTTGGCAGTATTTGACATCAACAGATTAGAGGTCATGATGACGAGGCAAAGAGAAGATGAGAGGTCAAAAGGGATTACCCAAACCCACGGAGGCAAGTGAAAAACGAGATGAGATGTCCCCAACCTGATATGAATGCAGACAAGTTTCATGTTCAAGAGCGACATACTGCCAACACGACAATGATGCTGGTTCCATTTTCCCCCACCATTTCGGTGAGTACCTCTTTATTTTTACACAAGCTTGAACAGGATAGCATATGCTTGTGATATAAGTCTGTCCTTCGGACGAATCCATCCTAGTACATTTAACGAGCCTTAGGAAGGAGAAACTCGAATATCGTCATTACGACTAAATCCAATGTCATCAAGATTTAACGAGTCTGAAAAAGGAAGAACTCAACGTATTTTCATATTTAGAGAGTTTGAAAAGACAGCGGAAAATTAAAATCTAGTGGTCCCTTTTCGTAAATAGTTCCTCAGATCCGAAAAGGTAGAAAACTAAATCTGAGAAAACCTCCTAGTCGTGATAGGCTAGGGTATTCCCTTTTCGTAAATAATCTATCCTAGCTCGAAAAAGGGGTAAATGTATACTGGGTAGATGTTGTTTCGTGACCACTTTAACGAGATCGAAACGACAAGGGACTCAACAATATTTTCATGTTTAGGGAGTCAGAAAAGAGCTGAAATATGATTCCTCCTGGAGGAACAAGTGGTATAAAGGGTAGCAACTAGTTTCGGTAATGGTGGAACTGCTCAAAACTTGATAAAAGTCAAGAGGCTGGCTAGCAAGACCACTCATCGCAGCAGTTCCTCAGGAACAGGTAAAACAACCAAGTGAAGGCATATGATCGGCCAAGCAGATGGGGGCGATGGAATGAGAAAACCAAGTTCATCTGGCAAAACCAGGCTGATAAAATGGAAAACACAAGAGGTAAAATGGGAAAGGTTTCATTTTTACACAAGCTTGAAACAAATATAAACTATGCTTGAAGTTGGTTTCATTTTTACACAAGCTTGAAACAAGGATAAACTATGCTTGAAACCGGTTTCATTTTTACACAAGCTTGAAACAAAAATAAACTATGCTTGAAATAGTAAGCATGCCCCCAACATGGTGACTCAATTCGAGGTACATGCCCCCCAAGCTTCAGTCCATATGAAAGGCAGATGGAGTGAAGGTTCAAGTTACGAGATCAAAGAAAGACTCGACTGGGATTTTATGAGATCATATCAAAGACTTGAATTGAACGGGAATGTGTTTCATTGTTTTAACGAGGTTGACACATTAAAAGAACTATCCTCGGAACACCTTTTTTCATGGTTTAAGGAGCTTGGCACAAGACAAGGAACTCTGCTCCGAAACCTTGTTTCATTTTTTAAGGAGCTTGACACAAGAAAACGAACTCTGCTCCAACAACCTTGTTTCATTTTTTAAGGAGCTTGACACAAGACAAGGAACTCTACTCTGAAAACCTTGTTTCATTGTTTAAGGAGCTTGACACAAGACAAGGAACTCTTCTCCAACCATCTTGTTTCATTTTTTAAGGAGCTTGACACAAGAAAACGAACTATGCTCCGAAGACCTTGTTTCAGTTTTTAAGGAGCTTGACACAAGGAAAAGAACCCTGCTCCGATGGACCTCATCATAATGAACAAGAAGTAATCGCTTCCAAGAGTTTCCCATCCGATGGAAGGAAAACATCTCGAAACTCTAGACCCAATGCCCCCGACACACTATGCACGATGGCATCATCACTGAGTACAGGCATGGGGTAGGTAGCCACATAGTTGACCTGTGGTGGCACAAATACAACGGGTGGATAAAAACTAGGAAGGGATGATGGCGGGCCAGCTGCCACATCAGGACCAAAGAACGAAAGCTGATCAATGGTCACGATCCATCCTTCATGTGGAAAACAGACCACACGAAAAAGGGAGGAGACAAGCGCTCCCATGGCATAGGTGTAATCGCGCCCCAAGATCAGATTGAAATCCAAGGGGCCTGGAACAACCATCATGTCCATATGGACGGTTTTACCTTCCAAAGTAACAGGTAACCTTGGAAGGATCCCTAACGGTTGACTCGTTCTTATGTTAAATGCCAACAGATTCTGCGTAATAGGCGCAAGAAGTGGCGAGCCAAAAGCTTGCCAAGTAGTTGAGGATAGAACACTAACAGACACGCCTTTGTCTATAATGGTGTTGGGTACGACCAGACCAAAAGCCTGTACTATTATCTCGAAAGGCACATAAGACGGAAGGCGGTATCCTGTAAATCGGTTCCAATGAAAGGAAGCGACCAAACTACTCGGAGGGGCCACCATCGAACCGAGATGGTCTTCCCCTGGTGTTATGGGAGAAGAAGGAGCATCCTCCACGACCTCCATCTTGAAGGTGGGAGGGGTATCCTTCAGGACCTCCATCACGAGAGGCAGAGGAGAAACTTCTTGAGGTATAGGGACAAGAGAATCTTTCTCCAATTCCAAAGAATCTGAAGAAACAAGAAGAACCTGAGGGATGTGAGGTCCACTCTCGACGGAAAATACTTGGTGTACTGTAGACGGGGCCAGCTCAACCGATCCCACGACCAATGGTTGGTCGGGAATGGATTCTTGAATTTGAATCTCCGGGGGAGCGAGATTGACCAAGGATGAATTTTGACCAATCGTAGGACCAGCTGGTGGAGGACTCAAAGAAAGATGTTTATAACCAGCCAGGAGGCATGGTGTAGAAATAGTCAATTTGTCCAAAACTCGCTTGGCTTCATCTATATATAGAAAAAGGTGAATGGCATGGTGCCCTTCACACAAATTACAGGGATTGGTAATCTTAACCTGCTTCTTAGGAGCCTTACCAACACCAGTTCAAGACATGCCCCCAACCTGACTCCCGGAAGCCAAAGGAAATGAAGGATGACTGTTGGACCATGCTTCGAGCACCTTGGGAATGCCAAGGCAATCTCGAAGAAGATGGTCTCTCGTGCACAACATGCAAGAGAACTTGAATTTCCGCGGGGGTTGGAAGGTTTATCAAGAGGATATGTTTCAGAAGTAGTAGCTGCACTTTTAGCCTCTCTCTTATCAGACTTCTTCTTGTTTGTCTTCTTCTTCTTCTTCTTAGCCACCTGGTTACTTGAATCCAGAATTTCACCAGGCGAAGTAGAAGAGGAGGACGCAGAAACAGGAGAAGAAGGGGAGAGGTCCACCTTGGAATCAACATGATGTTGTTCAGGTGAAGGAACTGATTGAACAGTAGCCGAGACATTCAGGACCAGAGAGGTTAAAAACAACCAAACAGGAAACCCAACAGTTAACCCAGGAAGGGAAAACGTTGCCATATAAGGAGCACCAACATTCCCAAAAGGAGGAAAATGACCAGGATTCCCATCGGAGGGAATTCCTTGATTGGTGAACTCTGGAAAAGTTTCCATCAACAACTCAAAACCGCACATGGGCTAAAAACCAAGGCACACAATCAAACGACCAACAAGCAAACTCTAAAAAGGGCATGTGATCGCAGGTGATTTATTTTACCACATTGAAACTTAGAAACTTCACCGTTTCATGTTTTAAGAGTCGAGAAACAAATGAAAGATGACTATCTCTTTCAGTTTTGAAAAAAGCGTGAAAGGACAAGCGCTTGATGATCTTTTCAAATTTAAGGAGTCAGATAAGATCAAAATGACTGCTCAAGAATACTAGGCAAAGGGTGTACCAAATAACTGTGAACTGCTATATACACCTTGGTTTCAAAATGAAAGAGAAATCAACCAAGGACTTAACGTACGTGCAGGCAATCTCCCTGAATGCTATGTCTGGTGTATCACGGGTATAGGGCGGCAGAATCGACTTCCTATCGATAAAGGATGGCAACCTAGTGGGGTCTCCCTTTATATACGCGACGGTATGAGGAGCACAAGTCTGTACTAGTGCTGTCTAAAGCCAAGAGGCGAATGACAGCTACTAGGTTTAAAGACGTCAGAACACGTCTCTAGCCTAGACCTCTAAATATTTCGTTAATGTTTCAATGTTGCCTTAGTGTAAATTGAATAAATTTTAATGTTAATCTTCAATTATGTCTCGGTTTCAAGGCCCTACCGTATGTCATCTGACAATCTCCTAAATGCAGCTATATGAGAAAAGAAAACTTTTCAATTCGATGAATGCTATCTAGTTAAGGGAATAGCTTCAAACAATGATGCAACAAACAACAACACTGTAAATGAAAATTTTCCAAACTAGATGACTTTCACTATCCGAAAGTAATTTCAAACATTCAATGATGTGAACAATGCAATGTAATCTATGCAAAATCCTCTTTTTCGAAAACTATGCAATTGTAATCTATGCACAATTTCCTTTTTCTTTTCAAATGATAAGAATGCACTAAACGCATTTTTCGATGAAATGAGAATCTATTTAATGCATGCTTTTAATGAAAGAGAATGTACTCAAAGCGATTTTTATCTTTCAATCATTAAACCATGTGATCTAAGTTCAATGATAAATCTCAAAAATACTTTTCAATGCAATGTGATCTAATGCATTTTAACAAAAAGAAAGCTATGAGACGAAAAATAAAAGAACGCAAATATTCTTAATGGAAGGATGAATGCAAAAGGATTTAATCAAACACTAAGAATGCAATCGTTGTTTCAAAACACTTTGTAACAAAATTCCTCAAAAGTTGACAAGAAATATGAGGTCAAACACAAAGAGGACTTCCAAAGCAGGAGATCAAAACAAGGCATGCATTCCCTTTTACATCAAGAAATCATGGAAAGAAGACATTTCAAACAATGAGAAATGTAATCTATGCTCATACAGTGAAAATACTGGAAGGGAAAGACACACTGGTGAAGGATTTAGGGAAAAAGTCTCAATTTTCACACACCCTGAAATTGGCATGACTTTGTCACTGACAACTAGCGCCAACTGGTGCGACTTGCTCACTGACAACTGGCGCCAATGGCCAATTGGCGCGGGTTGCTAACTGACAACAAGAGCTAACACCTGAAAATGAAAAAAACAAATAATTTCTCCCAACCAAGACCAAACTCACCACTTCAAGCAGAATCTCCAAGACTCAAATGAACCATGTAATCTAGGCTAAAGCGAGACAAAGCGAAATTCGAATGAAGAAGAAGCCAATCACTCAAATAATGCAATAAAACGATAGACAACCACCAAAATAATCCAGAGAGGCAATCACAAAGTTGACTGAACAGATAAAAACCAAAAACTCCCAAGGGAGGCTCGACACACAATAGCACCTAGATTTCCTAGGGCTAGAATGCAAAATCGATGGAAATGGGCAAACAACCAAAGGATAAAGGTCACAGTCAATCAAACAAGGCTCCAAAACACTCAAGAAGTTGAAAAAACAAGACCAAACACCCAGATCAAGCTCAGAAAGCTCAAAACAGAGTAAACCCTAGCACCTTACAAGATGGCGCGACTGTCAGGCAGAATCTGGCGCCAGAACAGGATGGGCGCGGGTAATACACTAACAACCTATGCCAATGGGCATGACTGTCAGGCTAAAAAGCGCGCCAGTCGAGTTTACCATGGAAAAATGAAAAAAGAGCAATCCAAGAAGCAGACCACTGATGGTAAAGTGAAGAAAAAAGCTAAACACACTGAAATACCCAGCCAAAAGAGCTGATCAAGCAAGTAAAGTCAAGGATGGACCAAAAAGACAAGACAGTACTCCGACAGTTCAGTTCATAAACTAGACCAGAGATTGACTGAAGCATCATTCATCTACTTTCGCTAATGCAGAGCAAGAGCGTTTCGAAGGCTATCTAGCTAACTTCAGGCTCCGTCTGTATTTTACAAAGCAAACAACAAGCTAGACGGTCCCCAGTGGAGTCGCCAATTTGCTGAAGAGGTAAATCCCCTCTGCGGACAGAGGCGGTCCCTACTAGCCCAGATCGGGTCTAACAACAATCAAAACACGCAATGATACAAGTTCCTAATTGAAATAAACCAACTTGCGAAGAAGGCTTACCTTGAATCCAACGCTGTCGTTTGTAGAAGAGGTAGCACTCCCGTTCCCTTGCTCCGGTAGATCACAATCCTTCACGCTCGTCGCGACCGGACACCTGCACACGCAATAAATACAACAAACACAAGCGTAAAATCCAATATATACAAGTATGTGTCAGTCAGAGAGGACACAACTCATGATCGTAATGAACAAAATGAGTGGAACCATAACCAATAGTCGCTTATCATTCATTCATTCAAAGGAAAATACAACCTGCCTCTGACGTTGAATTCTCCTTCGGAGGGTCGCTAGCGGAACACGTCTCGGTAAAGCTTGTCGGGAATGGGGACAAGCCTCTCTCTTCAATCATCAATCTCCTTGCTATATATTTGACACTATGAGGGCTATTGCAGCATTCTTTAGGCTCTTGAAGGCTCTTGGAGATTCTTGGAGATTCTTGGAGATTAGCTTGCAAAGGAAAATGGAAAGCTTATATAGATGGTGGAAGGGGAGTTGGGATCCCTACTATCATGGGATTGGTCCTATCCTCAAGGAAGCTTCCATGAGAGGTGGAAAACCACTTCCCCTACATGGAGATCCGGAGCCAACCTCCCAACTCAAATTAGGAACCAGTTTAGGAATTGGTTGGAATGAATCTTCCGCCATTTATTTTTAAAAAACATCCTTTATTAAACCTGGCACGGGTACAACTCTAGGACAGAGCGCCAATTGGCGTGCCCTTTTTGGAGGATTTCCCCCATTGGCGCAGGTATAACACTGGCTAGTTGCGCCAAGGATAAAAAGGCTATTTTTAGGGTTTTTCACAAGGAGTTGTCTTCAGGGAAATGAAAGTACATGTTCAGGGGAATGCCATGAAAGTATTTTCAAGTTATGTCACTGCTCATAGGTCACGGAATAAGCCCTCCAATGTGCGAGACGAGAAATTGCAGCGACGGTGACAAATTATTGTGTAACAAATACTTTGCACACTTAATTTAATGGAAATGAATACTTTGCACAACATTACAAATACTCCATTTTCAGATCACTCGGTGTGGAGAGAACCTCCTCAACCTCAACGATGACCTCTTTAGCCTCATCAGTAGAGACCGCGGTCTGCGAATACTTAGCCGGATTAGTTGTCGTCATTCTTGCTCGGAAGATCTGTTCAAGATTTCTACTATCAGAAGGAGTAGCTCGCCCAGACATTAACAAAGTGCAATAGTCATAGAGTTTCACAAAGCACAAACTGTTCAAGATTCATGAAACCCCCTTCTGATCTACCCTTTTGATTTTATAGCCTTGGAAATCAACCAACGGTTGGATGACGCTTATCAGAAATTTACCATGAAGTAAACTGTAAAAAATATTCGGAAATCACCTCATTAATTGTTAGCTGCCCACTCCTTTAAAAAGTAAAATTTTCTTTTTACCTAGTTTTACTATTCCAATGGCTAGTTTTCGCAGCTGTATATTACCCCTGTGCTCCCAGTGCACCTCCTTTTCTTTTAGTGCACCCCTGCACTCCCATCACACCTCCCTCACTCCTGGAACACCCCTGTGCTCCAAGCGCACCTCTTCGGGCTTCCAGACCTGTGAATGAGCCCTGTGCTTACCACAGTCCTACCTGCATTTCCCCCCTACCTACGAGTACTCCGCCTCATGTAGATACTCCGGCCCTATATTCTTTTGACCTGGTACGGTTTGAGTCGGCTACCATTGACATATCCTTGTATCATATCACTGCGCAACGTGGCTAACCGGACAACTCCTCCATCAGTAATTTCTTTTACCAGATAGGGACCTAGCTAGTGCTGAAGGAACTTCCCTAGGTGCTTCACAAACTGGCTATCATAGAGCAGGACCAATTCTCCTTCCAAAAATGTCTTTTTCCAAATATGTTTGTCATGGCATGATTTTTCTAGGGTCTTTTGGGCTTGCTGATGGAAGTTAGCAATGAAATGATCTTCCTCCAAGGTCATGAGCTACGCTAATTCCTCCTCCATGATATCAGGCTCTGCCATGTTCATAAAGGCTGTGATGTGTAGGCTAGGAACAATATACTCCATGGGCATAATGGCCTCCTTTCCATAAACCTTCTGAAATGGTGTTTTCCCAGTCATTTTCTTATAGTGGTTCGATAGGCCCAAAGTACTGATAGGATGCACACATCTCAAACATTGCGGTTGACATTACAAACCTTGTTCAACACATGTTCCAATATTTTATTAAAAGCTTCTATTGCTCCATTAGCCTGTGGATGATATGGGGTGCTTTTCGCATGGTGGATATGAAATTCTTCAGTCAAGTCCTGTATTGTTTCATTAACAAAATGCATACCTCTATCGCTCATTAGGATCTTTGGACAGCCAAACCTGGTTAGAATATGTTCAAAAATGAAGTGTTTCTCCGTATATGTAGTCCAACCCTTCACAGCTTGTGCTTCGGCCCAGATGGTTACATAACCAGTCGTAGTGATGATGTGGTGCACACCTGTCTTCTTCCTTGGCGGGTTGATGGGCCCAACGAAGTTGATGGCCCATTTGTGAGACACTCGCAGGGTCATCTATGGTTGCAAGGGCATTTCGTCTCTGCTCGATGACTACCCTATCCTTTGGAATGTATCGCAGGCTTTGCAATAATCATGAGAGTTGCTATGCAGTGTGGGCCACCATAGCCTAGCTCTCAAGATCTTCTTCGTTGTTTCTTTCCCTGTGTAGTGGCCTCTTGCTACACCCTTGTGGGCTTCTGCTAATATGGCGTGCCTTTCATGCTCCAAAAAGTACCTTCGCAACACCTCATCAGCTCCCAGCTTATACAGGTGGCCCACTATGATGGTAAAATCTGTTGTGCAAGTTACCAATTCTTTCTTTTGTTGTACTGAATACTCTGCAGACACCATTCCCATAGTTGAGAAGTGAATGATGTCGATGAAGTTCACATCAACTACCTTAATAGCAAACAACTGTGCATTAGGCAGCCCTTCTTCTAGGTTGGTCGGCTCTTCGCCACTTTCAATTCGGGATAAGTGGTATGGTCTGACATTTGGTTTCCTTGGCTTCACAATGATCTCAAAGAAATATTCTTGAAATCGTAGCAGCCATTGGAAAATATCCCCCCCCAACATAAGCTTATTCACTAGGTACTTCAAAGCCGAGTGATCCGTAAACATCTTGAAGTTCCCTCCTAACAAGTAATGCCAGTATTTCTGCAGGGTGTATACCATGGCTAACCCCTCGTGCCCCGTAGTGAACTAGTTGCACTCTGCACTAGAGAGTTTTCTACTAGAAAATGCAACTAGATGGTTATTGTCTCCTTCCCTAGGCTGTGTAAGGACAGCTCCGAGGGTGATCCCTGACACATCTACATGAACATGGAAAACCTTCGCCCAGTCAGGGAAGATGAGGATAGGCGCAAAGACCATCTTTTCCTTGAGTAGTTCGAAGCTCTTTTGACACTCCTAATCCCAAAAAAGTGAAACATCCTTCTTTAAAAACTTTTCCATGGGTGTTGTGATCAGTGTGTACCCTTGAATGAAATTCTTATAGTATCCTGTATGTATGAGGATAGAGCGCAGCTGTTTTTCAGTTGTAGGGACTACCAGGTTGATGGTAACTGCTACCTTTGCAGGGTCAACCATCAATCCTTGTCGACAGACTGTGTGGCCTAGCAAGATCCAAAAGGGTATAAAAAATATGCACTTCTTAATGTTCAGGGAAATTTGGTGCTTTCGACCAGCGTCAAACATCATGCACTATTTTGAGACGTGCTTCTTAACCAACTCGAATACAGTCTAGTCATCAAAATATACCTCCAAAAACTTGTGGATGAACTCGTTGAATACTGCAACCACTACCCGCGAAAATATGGCGGGGGAATTCTTGAGCCCAAATGGCATGAAAATGTACTGGAAAGATCACCATTCAGTGGCGAACATAGTTTTGCTACAATATTTAGGTGCAGTCCTGATCTGATGGTAGCCTGAGAACCTGTCCGTAAATGAGTACGCTTCCTGCCCCCTCATGCTATCAAGGATTTCATCTGAGAATGGCGTAGGAAAGGAATCATGTATGTAGGCATCATTTAATTTTCACAGGTCGACACAGATTCGTATCTCCCGTTTAGTATTTTTCTCTTGAACTACCATAGGACTTATCCAATCTGGTTGTTTGACTGGTTCGATGATACCCACAGCTATCATTTTTTCCAGTTCTTCCCTTACTTTCTTCTTATACTTGGGGTTCAATCGATAAGGGCGCTGCGTCATAGGGTGCACATCTGGTTTGAAGGTGATGCGCATGACCCCTAGGTCCCCTGTAATCCCTTTGAGCTTCGAGGATTTCATAGGAAATAAGTCCTAGTATTTTGTGAGGATTTCCGCAACTCTTCCAATAGTAACATCATCCCAGTAGTCCCCAATTTTAGCTAGCTTAGGTTTCTCCTCCATTCCAATGTTGATTTCTTGCAGCTTAAGAGGCTTAGTGACATCGACAGCCTACAGTGGGGGTCCAGCAACTATGTGTTCTCCGTCCGACTCCAAAATAGAGATATTTCGCGAGTCTTCATCACATTCCTCCATTGACAGATTACAACATTTGACAATATCCTGCATCTGCATCTCCCACGTTGGTTCCCCATATGTTGCACGAGGGTGTGATTCATCAAATACTAAGGCATCTATATCTTGAAAGGCTTCATCGAGTGCCTCCTTTATATCTATCAACCCAGACGTTCCTACAAACTCATCCTTCAAGGTTTCCTAGTGACAGGTGCACTAATGTAGTTCTGCATCTAAGTACCATGTAGTGGGGATTGGCCCCAAGGCATGAATGAATAGGTGGACCCATTCGTCCATATTTTTTTCACACCATTCCTCCATCCATGCAAAAAAGTGCTCGTGCGGGTCTCCTAGGCCAAGCAAAGTCTTCATACGCAGGTGAACTAGGGGTTCGAACCCCAAGACCATCATTTTGCGACATTCATCCCAATCGCAAGTTATCCATGCGTAGTTGTATAGTGGACAATTCTAGCTTAAGCTCTCCCATCCGCTGCCAAGCCTTCCTTGGCGATACGTTTGCATCTGACCCCAAGTCCAAGATAACCTGATCCATTTCATAGTTTCCAATATCCATGGTTAGCCGCATCTCCCGTCCATTGCGCTTCTTGTGCTTATACAACTTCTGAACATATTTAACCTCTATAGGAAGGTCAATTATTTCCGCGCAACTGTCTATCAATATCTGGAGATTTTATACCACCTTCCGGTTGCGTAACAACTTCATACATGCTTGTAGGAATGGCTTAACTTTGTCATCCATTCTTAGGTTTTTGGGAGCCCTGGAGGTAGATGCCTCACCTTTGGCAACGTCCTTGTGGGCTGCGACAAAGGTTTCTTTCTCTTTCTTTTGGTCCAGGCTTTCCTTTTTTATAGAAGCCTTTCGGATAAGGGTTTCAGCCGCAACCTTCTCTTCAAATCCTCCAGTAGCCATGTTGCTTCGTGTTATGAAATAAATACTTGGTCCTTCATCAAGCAGTTCCATCTTCACCCTCTCCACATTCTGCATAGGTGTCTGCTTCTTTTCCTGCATTTTTGCTATCAATATTCAACAGTCTTTGATCACGTGATCCAATTGTCTACAATATCAGAAAGATTATCATGCACGGTTCAGATAGTCCCTTGCGAAGTGCCCTATTTCCCCACAGTTGTAACAGATCATTTGCCTTCTTCCCCGACCTGCACCTCTACCTCGTCCCCCTCCCCTACCTCTTGTTGGTGAGCCTCCTCTACTTGAGGGAGATAGTGGTGAAGAAGGGTCAGGCTGTACCCTGTATAGGTTTCCCCGGTCTATCATTAAGTCGTAGGTCTGACAATTATGTTCGGCGTGTCCCACAAATGAGAAGAATCGTCACCATTGTTGCTTTAACTCTGGAACATACACACCAAGACGGGGGTAGTAGTTGGTATCATGTATTATAGCTACGCAATAGTTAGCGTACCATAATGACAGACCACTTGGTCCCGCACTCTCTTTGGGGTGCAATGAGCTAGGTCCCCCAGCTTGCATGTAGTCTTCCAGCATAGGGCACTGATCGTTGGTGTGGTCAGAAACCCTACATCGTATGCACCAGATGTCTGGACTAGCTTCCTTTCCTCGCTCTTTCCATAGATTCTAGATTTCCAGGAGCATTTCATCCAGCTATCCCTGGATCTGTTGCATCCCAAACTGGGCATCGTCTCTTGGCACAGCCTCCAGCTTCATAGCAATGTCCAAGGATTTCTCTTACATCTCAATCACCTGCTGACCCATAAGTCTACATAGGTGAGGTAGCGGCATAGCGATAGACCATTCCTTGTGTTTCCTATTATCATACTAAAATTCTCCATCTCTGATAACCTTCTTTAACCACTGATCAAATTCCCATACACACTCAGTGGGTCCCTGTCTAAAGCCTTTTAGGTGAGTTACTAGGTCCGAGGAGGACTTAGGCTTCCGGAATTGTTGTTTTAAATCTTTCTTAATCTCTTGAATAGAAGGATTCGCATGTTGGCCTACGTACCCCATATATTAGTCCAAGGCCCTTCCTTCAAAGGTGAGGGATAGTTGCGCTCTCTTTATAGCATCGGTATCCACATTATGCGTAGTCCATACTGATTCTACTACAAACCAAAATCGGTCCATATGTTCATATCCTACACCCTTGAAGGTAGCTAGCTTCATGTGTGTGGCCATATCTTCTTCAGGTGGTGGCCGAGGTGCAGGTGAGCTCTTACCCTTATGCTAACTTAAAGGTGGTGTGGCTAGAGGATTATTTCCCTGGAAACCTTTGAAGAATCTCCCCTCTGCCTCAAAATAGGATATGAACTGATCGATTGTGAATTTTTTCATGAATCCTCCTACCACGCTATCCGCCAAGTGATCTACCATATACGTTATTGTATTGTCTGTCCTCTCCAGCTATTGAATTAATTTTGGTGTCCACTGCGTAACCTGATCGTCCTTCCAACACGTCTGGAATTCTATGAGCCTTGAAAACCACTCTTGAAGCTCATGTGCAAAGGTTACAAAGAAAATTTCATGAATTTCAGTGAATATATACTTATTCTTCCACTTCTCAGCTGTCAATGTCGTGTTGTGATTCTCTTTTACAGCAAATTCCTAAATCTGTCTTTCAAACTAGTCTTCAATTTCCAACCTCTCAGGTCTCCAATGACCTCATGGCATTACCCTATCTCTCTCTCAAAATACTCCCGGTCCCGAGACCAGAACCATTTGTTGGCTTGAGGGGTCCTGAACCAGGTTCGGAGGTTAGGGTTTACCAACAAACCCCTATACCACTTCCCCTTTCAGCAATGACTGTTACACTAAAAATTGTCACCTTAACATTCTGCTGACTGTATGAGCTCATTAAACACTCATACATGCCTCCTTTTCAAGTCTTACAACCTTTGTTCCTCATTCCAAGCCTCAAAACTGGAAGAAAAACCCTAAAAATATCTGAAACTCAGGGTACGCAGGTAACATGAGACCTTCTTGCGTTTTTATCTAGGGTACGCAAGTAATATGAAGAGAAATTGCGTTCTAGAGCGCATTTTTCCAGTGTAATGCCTGCGTTACCCCTGTAAAGTCAAAAAAGCGCGAAATTAAACTGAAAAAGTTGAATTTTGGTCAATTCTAGAAGGTTCTGGATGAGATTTTTTGGGGATGAGTACGCTTTAGTAAGGTGCATGTATCCCACACCTTAAGGAACTAATCCCTTGATTTAAGGAGCCTATCCCTTTGAAGGAGGATTCTATCCCTTAAAAAGTGGAATCCTAACCTCCTCATCTGCTCTATAAAAGGAGGCATTGGGTAGCCTCAAGGGGTTAAGTTTTTATGGTTAAGAAAACTAATGGAGGATTGAGGAGTTGAAGCTTTAGGATATTTGAGTTGAAGTGCTGTTGAGATTTAGACTTCTTTTTGCTAAGCTTTTGAGAGGAAAGATCACATACCTCTTTTTGCTCCTGAAGGAAGAGTGCAAGACTTATCAAAGTAGAGGAGATTCCTGCTTCGGACCCCGGGAAGACCTTTCGAACATCAAGGCTAAGGTTGTAAGGTTCTTCTGTATATTTTAAAATTAATACAATCAAGTTCTGTTTTTCTCAATAAATTGTCGTTCGATTGTTTATTTCAATAAGATGTCGTTTAATCATTTATTTCATATATTCCTTGATCACTATGATGGATATGTTTTATAATTATTTTTTATACAGGTGCTATTAATATTTTCTTTATTCAGGATTTAGATCAATCAAAAGATGATACTTTGCTAAGCAAAAGAGCTTTACATGCACGTATGATTATTATACGACGAAAAAGCACACCGCAAATGTTATTTGGATCTAAGGTAGGATCGACACCTTCATAGAATTTATTTGTAAAACGAATATATTTAGAGAAAGACAAACTTATTTGTTCGTTTGTTGCTAGATTGTCTTCCACACTAGGAGACCGGCCTTGTCCACAAGAACGACATCCTTCCAACAAATTGGCTTAGTCCGCTTGTGGGAAAGAACTTGTTGTTTTTGGTTCTTTATTTTGATTGAGGAAAAGTTTTCGGTTTTTGATTATGGACATCCATGCTGGGTAGCTTAGGCTTTATCTGTTTGTACTCTGAAATCTTTTAATTTTTCTTAACTTTTCTGGGACCGTACTTTGCCCTTTTCTGTCAGTATGTGCCACACTTTCTCCCTATAAAATAAAGGAGGGACCGCACCTGTTACTTCTGGGAGCCTGCGGACCCTGTTAAATTTTTTGAAAAACTTTAGATTTCTTCTTTTAGTTTAGTTTAGATTTAATTTAGGATTCTTAGAATCTACCCAGATCTGTATTTTTCTTTCAAAAATCTCTTGTTTTTGAATTGCTTTCAGCCAATTCTTCATCTCATCAATCTCCATTCAGTTAATTGGGTGTTTTGAGTCTCTTTTTTGAGAATTTCTTAATTTAATTTCCTTTGGTCATTACTTGGAGGTTTGTCTCAATATTTTCACAATTTTGCATCTTTTTGCTTTTGTTTTTGCAAAAAATTACCTAAAATTAGGTATGAGTAAGTTAATCGCTCTTTGAGTGTTTTTTTTTTTTTGATCTGAACTTCTAAATCTTCATTTTTTCTATTTTCTACTTGATTGGTTCTTAGATTACATTAGAATCATCTTGTGTTTGAGAATTCTCTTGCATAGATCACATTTGCATAATTAGAATTCTCATTTTCAGAATATAAATGAAAAATGTGCATAGATTACATTTGCATACTTTTCAAGTGAATTGTGCATAGATTACAATTACATAGTTTACATTCTGAAAAATCAATCGTAGATTTAGATTAGTTTTATTTGATTTGAATTTAGATGCTTTTATTCTTGTTTTAAAAAAACACAAAAATATAAAAATTGTTTTGGGATTGATTTGCATTAGTTTTTCTTGATGAAATTAGTGCATTAGAGAATTTGTTATATTTTCTCTTAGTTATCAATCTTTGCATTGTTGGAAGTGAATGGAAACTCTCTCCTTACTTTAGTTAGGATTCATCGAATTGAAAAGATTACATTATCATATTCGATTGCATTCAAGTTTTGGTTCGGGTCATAACACCATTGGTTTCATATCCATTTACCCTTTGAGTAATAACAGCCTAAATAAAACAACGCTTAATTAAAATTCATCTAGTAATTTTTACATTTTTAGGGCTCTTTCCACCAATATAGCTTAGGCTAGTGTCTTGGAATAGGTTTTAGTTAACTCTCCAAGACAATAAAACAAACAAGTAGTCGATCTTGCGGTAGGAAAAATTCCAATTGTTGCATGTATGCTCTGGGAAGCTCCTCATAAAGGAGTCAAGCACGAGATCATATTTGAACCAATGAGGTAATCAATCCTTCCTCATTGGGAACGATAATAGATATACATGTATTAAAAATGGTAAACCTCGGATTGACCATTGTCGAGGAGCCTGGGGTCACTTGTCGGTAAACCTTGGATTATGTCAAGGAGCCTTCAAGGGGATTGAGCTTTGTTACTCCGCCCTTGCGTGTGTATCAGATCATAGACTATTCCCCCAGGTATATTTGTTTTTGTTGGTAACCTTAGTGGCCATAATCTATAGGATTCTTTCCTAAGGTGACGGTGAAGGGAAGATCCCACTTTACCTGGAGCAGACGTCGACTAGACTCACTTGGACTCTCCGGAGGGTTATCTTCACTCGAGATGGTATAGTGGAGAAACTTGTACCGGTCTGTTTCATTAAGCAGGTTGTCGGGGTAACTGTTCCAACCGCCCTTTCTATATTAAATTCTATGATGTTGGATTTCATCACCAACTAGTGTTTTTAGTATGGGAAGTTACTGTTTGTGTGTGGTTTGACTCCTAGATTTGATAGGGCGTGTTAATTTGTTTGTTTTTAGCTTTAGAGACCATAGGTGTGAATTGTGAATTTTAATTGTTAGGTGTGATTGTGAATTGTTAATAAAATTCACTGAAGTTGAATATAATGGCAACTGTTCCGGAATTTACCAAAAAAGGAACCCCTCTTAACAAGAATCCTAGTACTTTTCCTTGCTTTGGAAATGTTGGTCCTCCTTATATGGCTACATTGTCATTACCTGGATTTACAATAGGTTTACCGATATGGTTATTTTCAACTTCGTTGGCCCCGAATACTCCAATTTTTCCACCTAAACCGGATGCTTCACTTCAACAGAGTTCACCATCTCAACATCACCAACCTTCTGTTGACCCTTTACTTTCTTCGCCTAATATTTCTTCCTCCATTTCTTCCTCTTCGCTTGGTAAAAAATTGACGCTAGTAACCAGGTGGCTAAGAAGAAGAAGAAAGGGAAGAAGAAGAAGAAGAAGAAGCAAGGTAAGAAAGAAGTCAACCAACCAACCATGGCTGTAAGTGTTAGTTGTGTTGAGGACACCTCCAACATGCATCGTAAACCCAAATACCCTTGGAAGCTTTGTAAGGGTGACCACTTCCTTATCAATTGTCCTGGTATTCCAAAGGTCTTGGAAGTATGGTCAGAAAAATCTCATCAACTTTCTATTGATCCATCAACCAGTGATAGTCAGGTTCCTGGGAAAAAGGGTAAAGCTAGTTTTCCTTGTAAGTTATGCAAAGGGAGTCATAAAACTCACATTTGCCCTCACATGGATGAAGCCTCGAGATTATTGGAAAACCTTACTGTTCCACAGCAATAATTTCCAACTGGTTACCGTAAACTTTCTCCCAACCTACCGTCAACTGACGGAGTGATTGATCTAGTTTCAAGTACAGTCGATCCCACTCTTCCATTGGAGAGTGAAACTCATATCACTCAGGTTGATGATCCATTAGTTGATCAAGTGGTCGATTCAATTTCACATTCGGTCGATCCCATTCTCCCTGTAGAGAGTGAACTTCATACCGCTCAGGTTCTTCTTGTTACATCAGATTCTTCTATGCCGGGGGGCATTTCACCTGTTTCTACAGAACCCCCTCCAAGTACTGAGGTCTTTTCCTTTGATTGGAATAGACTGACAGAACCTCGTCTTCCTTCCTCCATCCCTTTCCAAATCATTGTGAAGTTAGGTGGTAGGGACATACACCGCACATAGGTAGATGAAGGTGCTTCTGTTAGTATTTTATCCTCAACTACTTGGAAAGCTTTGGGTTCCCCTCAGCTTGTGCCTATTACGCAGAATCTGAAAGCTTTTAATAGAACCATTAGTGAACCCTTAGGGATCCTTCCTAATTTTTCTATTACTTTGGAAGGTAAAACTGTCTGTATTGATCTTATGGTAGTTCGAGGTCTCTTGGATTTCAATTTACTCCTTGGGCAAGACTATGTTTATGCAATGAAAGTTGTCGTATCGACACTCTTTCGCATGATGTCTTTCCCTCACAATGGCAATATTGTGACTGTAGACCAGCTTTCATTCCCTAGTCTTGTTTCGACTACCAATAATATGACATCCCTAAATGTTCCTAATTCTAAAGTGGTATCTACCCCGCCACGGGTTAATTATGTGGCAACTAGTCCCATGTTTTCAATTACTGATGTAAGCGAGCCTCTCACTGTTTGCTCATCTTCCTTTGAATTAGATCTGGTAATTGACATGGAAAAATCTATGGGATTATTTGAACATGATGTTCTTATCCCTTTTGAGTGCCTTGACATGTGTTCCTTTCATAGAACTATTCTTCCATCTGATGAAGACCTCTTGGAAGCCATGATCAAGGTGTGTCCATTGACATGTGTTTCTTCCAGTTGGAAGCCATGAATCCGTTATCGAGGATGGTTCCTGTTACTGTGTCAACCTCGTTAAAAAATGAATCAATGGGCTGAGGAAAGTTCCTTTTACTGTGTCAACCTCGTTAAAAAATGAATCAGTGAGTCTGAGGAAAGTTCCTTTTACTGTGTCAACCTCATTAAAAAATGAATCAGTGAGTTTGAGGAAAGTTCTTGTTACTGTGTCAATCTCTTTTAAAAATGAAACATGTCTTTGAGGATAGTTCCTTTTACTGTGTCAACCTCGTTAAAAAATGAATCATTCGGCTATGAGGACAGTTCTTTTCCTGTGTCAACCTCATTAAAAAATGAATCAGTAGGTTATGTAGGTAGATTAGAAATAATTAGTTTATGAGGATAGTTCCTTTTACTGTGTCAACCTCGTTAAAAATGAAACACGTTGCCATGAGCATAGTTCTTTTCCTGTGTCGAGCTCGTTAAAAAATGAAACAAATCCTCCCCTAATTGAATCGAGTCTTTGAATAGACCTCATAAATGTTAAGTCATATATTTAGGTTAGTTTTCAGGTCAGGTCTTTCATATGATCTCGTAAATGAACCTTCATTCCATCCAGCTATTAATTACCAGCAGTGTACTTAGTTGAATGAAATGAAGCTGGGGGGGCATGCACTCTAGCAGTTACGCTTAGGGGGCATCAAGCACAGTTTTCTCTCTGTTTCAAGCTTGTGTAAAAATGAAACCACTCTGAAGCACAATTTACTATGTTTCAAGCTTTTGTAAAAATGAAACCTATCTTGAGTCAATTTCGGTTATTATTTTCAAGACTCATTAAACTCATGAAAATCTCGAGATTATTTTTCTATCTTTCATTCTTGTAAAACACATGAAAATGCCGAGTTCTTTCCGTCTTTTCCTATTCGTAAATTATATTGAAAGTCAGCCATATGAGTACATTTTTATCCCTTTTTCGAACTCGTTAAAACTTACGAAAAAGTGAAAACCATGAGTACATTTTTATCCCTTTTTCGAACTCGTTAAAATTTATAGAAAAAGTGAAACTACTGAGTATACTTTTATCACTTTTTCGGACTCTTGAAAATTACGAAAAAGCGAAACCTTGGAGTTCTCTTTTAAGCCCTTTTCAGACTCTCTAAAAATGAAAAGATTGCCGAGTACTTGATTATTCGAACTCGTTAAAGTAAATGAATGATCGTCCCTTCAGTATAAGTTTACCCCTTTTACGGACTGAAATGGACTATTTACGAAAAAGGTATACGTTGACTAATTACGGTCAATAGAGTTCTCTCCCGCATTATTTTATCCTTTTTCCGGCCTGAGAGACTAAATTTACGAAAAAGTACACCCATGGAGTTTTCTTAAGTTTTTTCTTCTAACTCCTTAAAATTGAAAAACACTGAGTTTCTCCTATACTAGACTCGTTAAAATTTAACAGTAAAGGACCTGTTCAATTTCAAACAGGAACGAACCACTCCTTCTTAGGGTTCGAATCTTAAACTAAGTTGGACTCATCCAAAGGATGAGCTTATAAACAAGCAAATGTTATCCTCCTCAAGCTTGTTAAAAATAAAGAGGTACTTGCCAGAAATGGTGGGGGAAAAAGAGAGAAAAATGGGCGTGTTTGTTGTATTTTAAATTTTTCGAAAATTCAGTCAACCACTCTTGAACACGACACTTTCATTCACCTGGGTTGGGAAATCCTTTGCCTAACAGTTAATCAAACCATATTGAAAGTCTTCAGCCGGTTTCTGGGTATTAGCTTTGGGTCAATTGTCACCAAACCATCTGCAGTGTCGTTATGTGTTCAAGAGGACAGTTCAAATAAACCATTCATTTGAAAAATATCTGTCATCCATTTTTGACCATCCCTGAGTCAGTCCTTGCCAATATATTTTCAAAACTTGATCTATGATTTCATGTTGTGGGCTTGCCTACGACAGATCACTTTCTATTGACATCAGCACATTATCTAGGAAGTTGATCCAGAAATCGTCAGTGCCTTGAAATCTGCATGCCTCAATGGCAGGTTTCTTGCCTTTGACGACAGGTTGCATCATTGACCTTCGATCGAACGATTCCGTGACATGTTCGACTTCAGCTCATTCATTCACATTTCATGGATTGTACTGAGTACTTTGAGAACCATTGACATTACTAGTGGTTTCTCTCACAGTTGTTAAAAGTTTACATTATTGACTGGTAATCAAGTGGTTTCTACCATGTTCGACTTCAACACATTTAATCGCATGGATAGAATCGTACTAGTTCGAGATGCGGAAATCAAGACCCTGGATCTAGTTGCTACCATCCAGGCTGCGAGGAATTTTGTTATCAATTATACAGTGGACTATTTATAAACAGATGGCTGCGTCCATGCTGTGTCTATACATGTCTATATTGTGATGTACTCAAAATCATTCCTGTATCAAAACAATTTAAGTTAGTTCTAGATAGTTTTGATCTGAGTATGGGAATGCCTACCTCAGTGATGATATGTATCTATATATATATTTCGCATTGAATGTTTTTACAGGTTCCGACCGGGGTGTCCACAGGATGTTCCTTGAAATGATAAAGTACTTCACTCTTCATATATGACAGACTTAATCTTCATCTATTCCAGACTTCGCACTTTAAGGGGAAATCTGTTACACTAAAAATTGTCACCTTGACATTCTGCTGAGTGTATGAGCTCATTAAACACTCATACATGCCTCTTTTGCAAGTCTTACAACCTTTGTTCCTCATTCCAAGCCTCAGAACTGGAAGAAAAACCCTAAAAATCTCTGAAACTCAGGGTACGCAGGTAACATGAGACCTTCTTGCGTTTTTAGCTAGGGTACGCAGGTAATATGAAAAGAAACTGCATTCTAGAACGCATTTTTCCAGTGTAATGCCTGCGTTACCCCTGTAAAGTCAAAAAAGCGCGAAATTAAACTGAAAAAGTTGAATTTTGGTCAATTCTAGAAGGTTCTAGATGAGATTTTTTGGGGATGAGTATGCTTTAGTAAGGTGCATGTATCCCACACCTTAAGGAACTAATCCCTTGATGTAAGGAGCCTATCCCTTTGAAGGAGGATTCTATCCCTTAAAAAGTGGAATCCTAACCTCCTTATCTGCTGTATAAAAGGAGGCATTGGGTAGCCTCAAGGGGTTAAGTTTTTATGGTTAAGAAAACTAATGGAGGATTGAGGAGTTGAAGCTTTAGGATATTTGAGTTGAAGTGTTGTTGAGATTTAGACTTCTTTCTGCTAAGCTTTTGAGAGGAAAGATCACATACCTCTTTTTGCTCCTGAAGGAAGAGTGCAAGACTTATCAAAGTAGAGGAGATTCCTGCTTCGGACCCTGGGAAGACCTTTCAAACATCAAGGCTAAGGTTGTAAGGTTCTTCTGTATATTTTAAGATTAATACAATCAAGTTTTGTTTTTCTCAATAAATTGTCGTTCGATTGTTTATTTCAATAAGCTGTCGTTTGATCGTTTATTTCATAGATTCCTTGATCACTATGATAGGTATGTTTTATGATTATTTGTTATACAGGTGCTATTTGATATTTTCTTGTTTGTGATTGCAGATCAACGAAAGATGATACTTTCTTGCGACAAAAGATCTCTTGTTGCGACGAAGTATTATTGATACGACGGAAGCACTACGACCGCAAATAAGCATTTGGATCTAAGGTAGGATCGACACCTTCATAGCATTTATTTGTAAAACGAATATATTTAGAGAAAGACAAACTTAGTTGTTCGTTTGTTGCTAGATTGTCTTCTGACACTAGGGAGATCGGTCTTGTCCGCAAGAACGATTTATCCGGCCAACAATGACCTACTTGCGCAGGCCAAGGTCTCAGCCGAAGTAGTATGGGAGGGTGCTGGAACCAGGTTTCCGCACCCTGGGAGAAAGTAGGTAATTTAAGACAGATCTGTGTTGCAGCTTACTAGGTTCGCATAGAATGAGTCTATTCACAACTCTTTTAACATTATAATCAACACATGACCATAACCAAGCTTTTATTACTAACAGATCTAGTCAATACATTCACATCCACATGTGCATTAGCAAATACCATCACAGAACATTATAATCACAGAAAATCCCCAATCACAGATACACTCACAGCTTAAATCAATATCACAAATGCACTTCAATAGTAAACACAATCAATCCATATAGAACAAGGGTACTTAACTATATTCTACATTCATTAGCATCATAAAACCACTTAAAACCCAAACACAACCCACGCACACAGCCTAGCAAGGTCTACACACAATAGGTATGAGGATTTCCATGCACACACTGAGCAGGAGTCCTTACCCAAAACAACCCAGACAGATCTTAACAGTTCACACGTAGCATCAATCTATTGACTTAATTACCTACTAGACCCAATTATCTATCTATTTATAATATCATAGCCTTCATTGTATTATACCCTAGAGCTACCTTTTAACCCATTACAAGACATTAGGGGCTTTGACCCACCCCAAAATGCCTACACAGGACCGACTATTACAAAATTATACAAAAAAAATTGGTTAGAATTAACATATTTTAAAAATCTTATTTCAAAATAAGTATACCAATTAAAATAATTAACATATAAAAAAGGAGTTGTGTTTAGTGCGACTTTTTGAAGTTTCACCAGTGAGAAAAATTGAGGTAAAATCTTCCATCAACTAAAAAGATAGATTAAAAAGATAAATTACTTCCATCAATTAAATTATTTTTTTTCCTTTGTATATTATATTTAATTATATAATTAATTATAAATTAATTATTATTTTTTAATAAAAAACAATATATATTATAAATTTAAAATTTAAAATGATTATTATAATAATATAACTTAAAAATAAATAATTAATAAAAATTATATTTTATTATATAATTTATCTTAAATTTTAGATATATCATTTCTCAAATATCACATTTTTTTATGTATTAAATTATAATTATTCATTTCTCAAATATCACATATTTTTATGCATTAAATTATAATTATTTTTAAATTTTAATAACATGATTATATCTACTTTTAAAACTCATTGATTATAAGATATGACACTTATTCATATATTAAAATATAACTATTTTAAATATTTGAGTCAAAACTTCACTAGCAAGAAAAACATCTGGCCCAATCTATAAGAGATCTTCAACACTGATCGGCATTTCTTAAATTTTGGTGGTTTGTAACCAGCGGTCATGGCAGAAGCCCAAATGAGAGTAAAGGTATCGAAGAATTTCAGTGTTGCACCAGCCATCCCCACTGCTAAGCATAACATGTTTCTATCTGCCATCTATATTAGTAACATACCCTCTAACAACGTGGAAATATTTACTTTCTGTAAAATACGTGGGAATTGACATCGAGACGACTGTGCAAGGGAATCTAACAACTCTGGCTTGAAACCATATATATATACTCTGGCTTGAAACCATATATATATATATATATATATATATATATATATATATATATATATATATTAATTGGGTTTGTTTAATAAAGAGAAAGAGTGTCCTTTATGTATATTTGTTTTTAAGTTTATTAAAAACTGTTTTTAGCTGACTTCTTATTTTATATTGGTTAACTTTTAATATAATTTAATTGACTTCTTTTGTTTCTTTCCTGTTGGGACTATGTTGTTTACTTGATATCTAACCCATCTTTATGTAGGTCATTATTGTTTTGACCAGTCCTTACATTTTGCAAGTTTAATTAATTCATTAGTTTGCATTCATACTGTATGGTAAAGTTTATACTTTTAGATTATAGAGTTATAAATATGAGAAGCAATATATGTTAATTTTAGGTTATAGATTCATAAATATACGAAGTAGTATAT
This sequence comes from Pinus albicaulis, assembly GCA_034641835.2. NCBI lineage: Eukaryota > Viridiplantae > Streptophyta > Pinopsida > Pinales > Pinaceae > Pinus > Pinus albicaulis. The sequence continues at coordinate 339,968,984 of CM076577.1, read as the reverse complement.
GTTAATTCTAAGATTAAAGCAGGTATACCATCGAACCATAAATATGTTTTATCTCGCTTATTTATAACTCTATAGCATCGACAATAAACCTATCACCAAAAAAAGAATCACCCCTTCAAGCTCGATCACCCCTAGAATATATGGCGCTCCTAAAATTCACAAAAAAGACATCCCTCTAAGACCCATAGTTAACACAATAGGCTCACCCACCTACCTCCTTGCTCAGTACCTTGCCAAAAAACTTCGCCCCCTCGCTGGAAACACCTCATCATACATTAAAGATTCCACATCTTTCGTTCAATGGGCCAAAAACCTGGATATGAAAGACGAAGATCTCATGGTCAGTTTCGATATTGTCTCTTTGTACACCATGATTCTATCTAAAAAAGATCATTATCTTAAAAGAAAAATAAGAGAAGCCATAGAAATCGAGATGAAGGTCTGAACATTAGCAATACATGGAAACCTCTAATATATCACACCTCTCAGAAACATCAAACCTAATTAATAATAATAAATCCTTAAATTAATATATTATCCTAATCTTTCCACCTTCCTTAAAATCTTACCTTTAAATTAAAATAATAATAATAATAATAATAATAATAATTAAAAAAAAAGAATAAATAAATAAATAGATAAATAAATAAATAAAAATAAGAAAGAATAAATAATAAAATAAAAAAGAAAATAAAATAAAATAAAATTATTAAAAAAAATAATAATAAATAAATTAAAAAAAAAAAAAAAATAATAAATAAATAAATAAATTATTAAATAATAATAATAATAATAATAATAATAATAGTAATTAATTAATTAACAAATAAATAAATAAAATAAATAAATAAATAAATATAAAAAAATAAATAAAATAAATAAAAAATAAAAAATAATAATAATAATAATAATAATAATAATATTATTAAAATAATAATAATAATAATAATAATAATAAAATAATAATAAAATAAAATATAAATATAAATATAAATAAGTAAATTAAAATTAAAATAAATGAAATAAGCATATAAATAATTAAAATTACATATCCTTTCATCCAACCGACCTCCTTATTAACAATTAACTTTTCATAATAATTACTATTTATAAATTCATTCTTTGGCCCTAATCCTCAAAAATTTTCAAAGAAGTATAAGCGTTTACCCTGATGATGGACTCACTTAGGTAGTCCGAAACGTTGGTTATAAAAAAATACTCGAAACAGGTTTTTCCTCTATTCCTAAAAAAACTAATTTCACCTGTATGGACTCTCTTTTCAAATAAACCTATTGTAAAGGATCTGACTACTAGGGTCATGATTTCTTCTAGGGTCATGATTCTTCTAGGGTCATGATTCTTCTCTACCTATTTTCCAGTGATTCTTCTCTACCTATTTCCAATGTTGTTTACTTGATCTCCAACCCATCTCTATGCAGGTCATTATTGTCTTGACCAGTCGTTACACGTTACATCTTGCAAGTTTGATTAGTTCATGAGCTTGCATTCATACGAGTCTGTATCTGATATTGTAGAGGATCTGATTGCTACATATTCTCCTTTGGACTAAAGGCACTGGAGCTAGATTTCTTCTAGGGACATAAGATTCTTCTCTACCTATTTTCCAATCCTCTTATTGGGAGAGATATCATGCTTTCCATTTTTCCTATGTGGAAAGATATCATGCAAAAATGGCGTAAAGAAGTGAATACAAGTAAAACATCACAAAGATAAAAAAATTTATGGAGTTTCATAAATAGAAAAATTTCCATTAGAGATTGTAAATGCAGATTGATGTAGAACAATGCAAACACTGTCATTGATTAGTAAAATATATTTTAATTTTTGTAAATGATTATTGTCAGAAGACTTGGCTTTACCTTTGGAAGTAGAAGTATAATTTTCTATTCTTTTTATTTTTATTTATTTTTATTTTTTATTTTTTATTTAAAAGATAAAAGAGGTTAGCAAATATATTAAAGTTCTAAGATTAAATAGAAGAAATGAGTATATGATAAATAATTTTAAGGAATTTTGTCAAAATTATGGAATCAAGAGAGTTTACTATTTATTGTACTCCACAATAAAATGTAGTTAAAAGGAAAAATTGAACTATTATTAACATGGCTTGGAGTATGATGAAAGAGAAACATCTACAACTGAATAATGAAGCTTGGAGCATGAAGAGTTGTAGCTTATCTTATTTAAGGATTTTTGGATGTGTAGATTAAGTAGATGTAAATGAATAATGCAGCTTGGAGTGTGAAGAGTTGTAAGTTATTTCAGTTGAGGATTTTTGGATTTGTAGATTAGGTAGATGTACCTAAATAGGTGAGAAAGGAGGAAGATGGATAATAAAAGTGAGAAGTATATCTTTTTATTGAATATAAAGAGGAGTATAAACCATACTTGTTATATAATTCTATCACCAAGAAGTAGTATGTTATTAGTGGAGAAGAATAAGAAAGGTAAGTTTGAAGAAAAAGAGGCTTGGGACGGGAGCATATATATATCTATTAATGAGGGAGTTCTATTATCTTGTGGAGATTTTGATGGAAATGAGAGCGTCATATAGGATGGACAGTTGAGTTGAATCTGCCGGGACATACACCTTTCGACGCACTTCCAACCATGCGGGTAATTTTTGTGCATCAGATCCACAGAATGATCCAATGTATAATCCCTTCCAATCATCGTCCTATGAGAATGTTTCTTGCTTTACAGGTTTTGGGTCTTGCTTGGTTAAGATGCTTTGGATATCCATCTATGAAAAATCTCCAAAGTTCATAACATTGGATTATTCTTCTCATTTTAATAAAAAATCATAATTTTTCTTGAGTCAAAATAAAAATCTACAAATGGTTGTTTGAAAACATGACTCTATCAACTTCCAGATAGCTCTCTCTGAATCTCAAAGCTTTAATACCAATTTGAAAAATGCGGAAAAGATCCAACGCCACAAAATACCAAAATGAAAACCAAAATAGAGCATAACAGAACAGAACAAAGCAAATTGTTGCAAGTAAGAATACAGTAAACCGACAGTATGCTACAACATACAAAACAATTTTCATTAACATATGACGACCATGTTGTTCCTGGAAAGATAAAAGGAGAAAGAAATACAATTATATAACTGAAAGAAAAAATAAATTTAACTCACACAAACACATAAATTTACATGGTAAAACCTTGATAGCGCGTCAAGGAAACCTCCACGGGGAAAAGGATTGGAAACTCTATTAATCAAATGATTCTCCACACTTACAAGCCTCCCAGGCCATCCCATATAATTTGAGCCTATTTCGTTATTATAACTTCATTTCATTAGTCAACCAATTAACGATTAATAATTAATTTGCCCAAAATTACATTATTTACATTTGTTGTCATATTTTTAACAAAATCCACCTTGAAAACAATTTTCCTAATCCCTTGCCCATGCCCATTCATCATCTCTTCTGCAAGCCAAGAGAGACACCATCTCAGCTTCTCTACTCTAACTGGCTTCGTGAATATATCTGCATGATTCTCCTGTGTACGGACCTTCTTGAGAACTACTTTTCCGCCTTTGATTACATGTCTCACAAAGTGATACCTCACATCGATGTGCTTGGTATTGTTGTGATAGGCTAGATTTGTAGCCAAATGAATAACACTCTGATTGTCACAAAATAAATTCACTTTCTCCTACGTCCTTCCAATCTCATCAAGCAGACCTTTTAACCAGATTGCCTCTTTACATGCATCTGAAGCAGCTATATACTCTGCTTCAGTCGTGGACAAAGAAACTATCTCTTGAAGCTGTTAGGGCCTAAATCTACCTCAGGCTGAGAAACGTAGGATCTAGGATCACATCATACCATGCTTAACTTGGTAGCTAGCCCTACCAAGTCGAGAGAGGGCTCTCTCCTTGTCAATCTCAGAAAATATGGCCAATGAAAGCTTGAGATGACTGATGTGATGACTAATTTTAGGCTAGGTATGTGTACAAAGGTGTTTGATTGAATTTGATGATGTTTTGTTGGCTCAAATGTGAAAGGCAGATTTGGGCCTGGGGAATGAGGCTCAGTTTTGCAGAGATCTCTGTGGGGCAAGGTAGGCAAGTGATTTGGTACTTCAAATTGAGTGAGATGGAGAGGTTTTAGATAGATTAGGTGTTGAAAATGGCATGAAGAACTCAGAGATCCTTTTTAATCAGCTGAAAACATAGATAAATAAGCAAACTCTAGGTAGAGCACTGCACTTTCAATGTATTCTACCTTTATCTTTGTTTGATTTAGTTAAGATGAAATAAAGAGATATATGGCATACATAAAACACATGTAGACTTAAAATTACAAAATAAAACACAATACCAAAGCAAGATGCCACATGAATCCCATAAAGTGCTGTAAACCACTAGTCTATTCCTTAGCCAAACTGCTGAAATGAGTATACAATAAGCTCCAATCTTTCCCAAAAATCCAACCATGTTAATGACTGAAAAAACATAAGATATAGGCAAACAACAACTAATCCTAGCCTCTAGGGGTCGAGCTCATGAGTTTAGGAGCTGTTCCAACAAATTCTAAACTGAGAAACTAAAAAGTAGGCAGTGGAACAACTTGCCTTTAAAAACTAGGGCACTGATTCCTTCAATTGTAAACTACCTTTTCATGGATGAATCTACCTCTATGAGTGAAAATTTAGCATAATTACATAAAAATCCATCAATTCACATTAAATTACATCATAATTTTGAAAATAGAAGGAGAAAAGTCAAACTGTCAAGAAACTAGGCGAAAAACATAGTATTTTTGGTCAAACTGATCAAATTTCCTCCAATGCGTCGCGCTGATTTCCTTATGCGTAATTCCTTTTTACAACTACTTTTGGAGGCCTTCCTAGTGTCCAAATTTTCTCCAAGTGGGCTTGTTGGAAAGGTCTACCCGTCTACTTTCAAGAAAAAGTAGAATTTCTGAATTTGGCCTCCATTTTCCCCTCCAAAATTGAGTTCTCCCAAGACTTCTTCCTGTGTGTCAAAAAAGGGGCAGAAGGGTCATTTTGGGGTGTTTTTGACCTTTTTGGAAGCCCAAAAACTATCAAAATTTCTTGGCCATTTGTGAGCATGCATATTTTTTCATGAAAAATCCAAATATGCTGAGTATTCCTCAAAAGGATGCCTCCATCAAAAGCGAGCGCTAGGTGGCGTGGCACATTGGGCAGAAAAGTCTGTTTTTTGAGCCAAAAATTCAAAAATTACAATAAGTGTCCCAAATTTTTTGAAATTTGGGCTGAGTGTCCTCCCTTAAGAGCTGTGTTGGGCCAAGGAAGCCTCAACTAAGATCTAAAGTCTATCATGCTCTTTTCTCCTCTTTGATACCTTCTTCAACTTGGCCTTCAAGTTCCTGATTCTTATTTTGCACGCCTTGTTTCTCATCAGGTAGTGGTAGGCCATGTGCCTCAACATGTTTTTCTCTTTGTTGGCCTTCTCCAACATATTTTCCAAATGTATGTTTATCCTCTCAAGCCAAGATTCACGATCAGCTTCAATTTCTTGTTCAAGTGGTGTCAACTTGGTTTTCCTCCTCTTGGCAGCTTGCCGGTTTTCTCATATTTTTTGCAACTCCATCATGGTTTGATGATCTTCTAGATGCTTGTTTCTTTGCTCCAGATAGTTAATTATCCATTTGGATCTTTCTAGGTTGAGATACAAACCATGGATGTCCTCTTGCTGCTCCTGAATGATCTCTTTAAGCTTTGAGCTTTGTGAGCCCAAATCGGTGTCATCATCGTGAATAAGAATGAAATCTATCTCCTGCCCTCTTGAAGGCTCCTCATCATGTAATGAATGCTTGCCCTTATCCTATACCTTCTCTGTTGATTGAGGAAGTGAGACCCCTTCCACCCCAGGTGGAGATAATACTCGATGTGCTGCTGCAAACAACTTTCTAGCACCCTTTTGGTAGCTGAAAAATATTGGCACACTAGCAGTTTGTGTCTCATGAAGCTCCTGCTGATGTGAAGGCCCACCTATCTCATGAAAATCTACTGGAGGTACTTGAGGAGCGGTGAAGACCTCATGCGAAATGAAATCCTCCCATGAGATGTTCTGTAAACCAAGCTGATGCATGACCACAATCTTGATTAGTGCAAAATGATATATGTTGCTATACTGCTGCTGGGGAGTCTTCTTGTGCACTAAGGTGGTCATCTTCTCAATGTTCCAGCAAATAAAGTAGGGGAGATTCATCATTCTCACCCTAGTAAAGTGCATCAACAATCTGATGTGATAAGCATATAGGCGAGAAAACCGGCCCTCACAGCTGAAATACTTAATTATGAGTTTCATCAAGGGAGCATATGAGTCTTTTAGATACCGGAAAGGAAAAACTCTGCTGACATGTCTCTGATAACTAGCCTTGATGTAAGGCTCATATTGTTCTCTGTCAATCTGCTGCCTTTTTTTCCACTGCTCACCGATACTTGGAATGCCAGTTGCTAGAGAAATGGACTTCGGTGTCAAGGTAAATGTCACACCTGCTAAAGTGACTTGGCCATTTTGAAGATGGAGTAAAAAAAACCTAGCCAACTCATGATGGTATTGAACTCTCTCTACCATCTCACAGAACTGATAACAGGATTGGTGTTGAAAGCATGTGACAGCAAGAGGGCAGGCCTGCAGCTCGGCAAGTGAAGTAGGCTCCTCTCGTATATGTTTACCACCCTTGTGAGGTCTCCTTGGTGCATGCATTTCTGTAGGAGAATCACTGTGTGTCTCTTCATCTCAGTCATAGGAGGGATCAGACTCCATATTTTCTAATGTGTGAGTTTTCTTGATGAGTATGAAGATATTTATGGGGTTTTTAGTTTTTTGCTACCAAGGATGAGAATGTACGAGGGATTGTGGAGGGAAACGGTATGAGGGGTTTTGGGAATGATATGGACAAGTTTTTTTTGGGGGGAATAGGGGTTTAGGGAATAGTATGTAAGCTTAGGGACAACAATTAGGGTTTAAGATTTGTAACTAGGGTTTGGGATAGTGGGAGTTAGGGATATGGGAATTAGGGAATTTTTGGAATATGGGAATTATGGAATGAGTGGATGAAAGTGAAAAATGAATGGAGGAGTCAAAGAGTGAGGGAGTGATGGAGTGGACTTGGTAGCAAAAACACAAATGAAAACCCTAGGCAATTGTTTTTAAGCCAAAATTGCAAAGAGGTAGACTTTGAGTTTTATCACACTAAACCACCATAAATTTTAAGAAAAACTTTTTCACTAGCAATGGAAGGAATTTTGACTTACTTGCACACCATGGGATTGAGCAAATTTTGAAATTTGAGGGAGTTTATGGTGAAATCAGGCTTGTAGCTCTATGCACAAATCCATAAACCCAACGTGTCGTGCCATAAACCCAACGCGCCGCACCTTCTATATGCGTCACACTAGTGTATTTTTTACACTATGGAGGGCAGCCCAATGCGCCGCGCCCTTGAACTCACACAGTTTTGCTTCAAACTTGCTCCCTTTCTCCATCACGACCTTCTCTTGCTCAATTTTTCTCCTTTGAATGCATATCAGCTCTTTGAATATGACCAATGAGTTTATATACACGATCTTTTTATTTTTCACTCATAAAACCCACTTTTATAATTTTTGCATTGTAACTTACTTTTTCAACTCTGTTTTTGGGTAGTTTACTTCATTTTTACCTTTGATGAACTGAATGATTCGATTTTTTGGTTTGCCTTGCAGGGGATGGAGTTTCTAAAGCTTGGTAAGGTGACCAAGGTTGCCACTAAAGTTTCTTACATAGGAAAAACTGAAATTACATCAAATTTTATGCATGAAAACATAGAATACTCTATTTTTCCTCAAAACAGGGTTTTGAGGAAAAATAAGTCTCTGAGCATGTGATTATGGAATTTATTGGTACTGAAACTTTATTCAATCACCTCATGCACCTACTGACTGTTATTGAACATTTTGAAGACCTTTTTGACAAAAACCTAGACCTAATAAAGTGCAAACTCTAAAAATGACTCTTGCAGATGATCTAGATGAATGAAAATGTGCCAGCAGGTAAAGGGCATGAAGGAAAATGTACAACAAGCCACTACCGTCAGATGATCCATGATCCTAATGGAATGTATCTAACTGAGTGAGACACCTAACATGCAATGCAACAAGAGAATTTGATCACTAACGGAGGGATGAAGATACCGACACTAACAGAAGCTTTGAAATCTAGCTGATTTCTCCACCTGCAAGAGCTTAACATAACTTGTAGTAGACCTCCTTTTATCCAAATTACCTACATAATAAACATCCACATATCCACAGACTAAACCTTCACGACCATCAAAGCTGATGTAATGGTCACATGTGCTTCTCAAATATCGAAGCACCCATTTCACTATTCGCCAATGTTCTTCCCCTGGATTTGCCATGAACCTGCTGACAACTCCAACTACATGTGAAATGTCAGGTCTTGTAGATAAAATCACATACATTAAGTTTCATAATGCATTTTCATATGGTACACGGACATATACTTACTTCCTTCATTAGTTCTAGGACTTAAATCCGAAGAAAGCTTAAAATGGGAAGCTAATGGAACATTAACAGGTTTCACATTGTTCATACTGAACTTTTCAAGTAATTTCTCCACATACTTCTGTTGTGATAACGAAAGCTTACCATTCTTCCTGTCTCTGTGTATCTCCATGCCCAAGGTATTTTTTCCACTCCAAGATCCTTCATATCAAACGTCCTAGAGAGCTGAGCCTTTAACCTGTTGATATCTACCATGCTTTTGCTTGCAATAAGCATATTGTCAACATACAACACCAAGATAATGAATATGCCATTGAAAATTTTGAAGTATACACAATGATCATACTCACTTCTGATAAAATTTTGGCTCACCATGAAGGAATCAAACTTCATGTACCATTGCCTGGGTGAGTGCCTCAGGCCATACAATGATTTCCTGATCTTGCAAACTAATCTTGTGTTGCAACCTTGTACAAAACCTTCTGGCTGATCCATATATATCTCTTCATCCAAATCACCATGAAGAAAGGTTGTTTTAAAATCTAACTCTTCTAACTCCAGGTCAAGTAAAGCAGTTAGTGCTAACAAAGTACGAATAGAAACAAGTTTAACTACTGGTGAAAAAATCTCATGAAAATCAATACCTTCAACCTATTAATACCCTTTTGCAACCAGTCTCGCCTTATACCTCTTGATACTTCCATCAACTTTTATTTTCAACTTGAAGACCCAATTGCACCCAAGAACACTTCTCCCTTCAAGAAGTTCTACAATATCCCAAGTATTGTTCTTGTCTAAGGAATCCATTTGTTCTTCCATAGCCTTTTTCCATACCTCGCTATCTGCATCATCTAATGCCTTCTGAAAACAAGAAGGTTCCCCATCTTCAGTAATCAATGCAAAGGATGAAGCATAATCTTCATACCTTTTAGGTGTTTTTCTTTCCCTTCTAGACCTTCGTAGAGTGACTGGTTGGTGAATTGGTTCTAGCATTTCTCCAGTTTCCTTTGCTTCTTCACCCTTTTCATCAGAAGTCTCTCCTTCCTTTTGACTTTCTAGAAAAGGTTTAGTCTCCAATTGAATCTGCTGACTTGGCGATACTTGCTCCTGTTCAACTTTTCAAACATCTGATTTTAGAAGAGAAGATTCATCAAATGTTACATCTCTACTAATGAATATCTTATGTGAAGAAGGATCCCACAACCTATATCTCTTCACTGCATAATCATATCCAATAAAGACACAAAATTTTGATTTTGGATCTAACTTTGAATGCTGATTTCTAGGAATAAGAGCATAGGCATCACAACCAAAAATCTTCAAATGCGAATAATCACAAGAGTGACCCGACCAAACTTCTTCAGGAATTTTACAGTTTATTGCAACCGAAGGTGATCTATTAACTAAATAAAAAGAAGTGGATACTGCTTCTGCGCACAACTCCTTTGGCAAGTTAGCACTGCTGATCATGCTTCTGGCTCTTTCCATAAGAGTCCAGTTCATCCGTTCAACAATGCCATTTTGTTGAGGAATATAAACAACAGTTTTATGTCTAACAATCCCTTCATCCTTACAGAATTGTTCGAATTATAAAGAATTAAATTGATCACCATTGTCAGTTCTTAAACATTTAATTGAGGAAATGAGTATATGATAAATGATTTTATGGAATTTTGTCAAAATTATGGAATCAAGAAATTTTACTATTTATTTTTCTCCGCAATAAAATGGAGTAGTTAAAAGGAAGAATTGAACTATTATTAAAATGGCTTTGAGTATGATGAAAGAGAAACATCTACAACTGAATAATGAAGCTTGGAGCTTGAAGAGTTGTAGCTTATCTTATTTAAGGATTTTTGGATGTGTAGATTAAGTAGATGTAAATGAATAATGAAGCTTGGAGAGTGAAGAGTTGTAAATTATTTCAGTTGAGGATTTTTGGATGTGTATATTAGGCATATGTACCTAAATAGGTGAGACAGGAGGAAGATGGATAACAAAAGTTAGAAGTGTATATTTTTATTGAATATAATGAGGAGTCTAGAACGTACTTGTTATATAATTCTATCACCAAGAAGTAGTATGTTATTAATGGAGACGAATAAGAAACGTATATTTGAAGAAAATAGGTTTGGGATGGGAGCATAGATATATCTATTAATGAGGGAGTTCTATTATCTTGTGGAGATGTTGATGGAAATGAGAGGGTCATATAAGATGGAGAGTTGAGTTGAATCCACCGGGACATACACCTTTCGACGCACTTCCAACCGTGCGGGTAATTTTTGTGCATCATATCCACAGAATGATCCAATGTATAATCCTTTCCAATTGTCATCCTATGAGAATGTTTCTTTCTTTACAGGTTTTGGGTCTTGCTTGGTTAAGGGGATTTGGATATCCATCTATGAAAAATCTCCAAAGTTCATGACATTGGATTATTCTTCTCATTTTAATAAAAAATCATAATTTTTCTTGAGTCAAAATAAAAATCTACAAATTGCTTTTTGAAAGCATGAATCTATCAACTTCCAGATAGCTCTCTCTGAATCTCAAAGCTTTAATACCAATTTGAAAAATTCAGAAAATATCCAACGCCACAAAATACCAAAATGAAAACCAAAACAGAGGATAACAGAACAAACCAGAGAAAATTGTTGCAAGTAAGAATATATTAAACCGATAGTATGCTACAACATACAAAACAATTTTCATTAACATATGACAACCATGCTGAACTTCTTGGAAAGATAAAAGGAGAAAGAAATAAAATTAGATAACTAAAAGACAAACTGAATTTAACTCACACAGACACATAAATTTACGTGGTAAAACCTTGACAGGGTGTGATGGAAACCTCCACGGGGCAAGGGATTGGAAACTCTATTAATCAAATGATTCTCCACACTTACAAGCCTCTCGGGCCATCCAATTTAACTTGAGCATATTTTTTTATTCTAAATTCGTTTCGTTACTCAACCAATTAATGGTTAATAAGTAATTTGCCCAAAATTACATTATTTACATTTGTTGTCATATTTTTAACAAACTCCACCTTGAAAACAATTTTCCTAATCCCTTTCCCATGCCCATTCATCATCTCTTCTTCAAGCTAGGAGAAGCGAGACACCATCTGAGCTTCTCTACTCTAACTGGCTTCTTGAATATATATGCATGATTCTCCAGTGTACGGACCTTCTTGAGAACTAATTTGTCGCATTCGATTACATTTCTGACAAAGTGATACCTCACATCAATGTGCTTGGTCTTGTTGTGATAGGCTAGATTTGTAGCCAAATGAATAACACTCTGACTATCATAGAATACATTCACTTCCTCCTGCGTCCTTCCAATCTCATCAAGCAAACATTTAACCAGATTGCCTCTTTACAGGCATCTGAAGCAGCCATATACTCTGCTTCAGTCATGGACAAAGCAACTGTCTCTTCAAGCTTTGACATCCAGCTGATTTCTCCACCTGCAAGAGTGAAAACATAACCTGTATTAGACCTCCTTTTATCCAAATTACCTTCATAATAAACATCCACATATCCATGGACTGAACCTTCACGACCATCAAAGCTAATGTAATGGTCACTTGTGCTTCTCAAATATCAAAGCACCCATTTCACTGCTCGCCAATTTTCTTCCCTTGGATTTGCTATGAACCTGCTGACAACTCCAACTGCATGTGAAATGTCAGGTCTTGTAGATACCATCGCATACATTAAGTTACCTACCGCATTTGCATATGGTACACGGACATATACTTATTTTCTTCATTAGTTCTAGGACTTAAATCCAAAGAAAGCTTAAAATTTGAAGTTAATGGAACATTAACAGGTTTCACATTGTTCATACTGAACTTTTCAAGTACTTTCTCCACATAATTTTGTTGTGATAACCAAAGCTTACCATTCGTCCTGTCTCTGTGTATCTCCATGCCCAAGATATGTTTTTCCACTCCAAGATTCTTCATATCAAACGTCCTAGAGAGCTGAGCCTTTAACCTGTTGATATCTACCATGATTTTGCTTGCAATAAGCATATCGTCCACATACAACACCGAGATAATGAATATGCCATTGAAACTTTTGAAGTATACATAATGATCATACTCACTTCTGATAAAATTCTGGCTCACCATGAAGGAATCAAACTTCATGTACCATTGCCTAGGCGACTGCCTTAGGCTATACAATGATTTCCTGAGCTTGCAAACTAATCTTTTGTTGCGACCTTGTACAAAACCTTTTGGCTGATCCGTATATATCTCTTGATCCAAATCACCATGAAGAAAGGTTGTTTTAACATCTAACTGTTCTAACTCAAGGTCAAGTAAAGCAGTTAGTGTTAACACAGTATGAATAGAAGCAAGTTTAACTTCTGGTGAAAAATTTTCATGAAAATCAATACCTTCAACCTGAGAATACCCTTTTGCAACCAGCCTCTCCTTATACCTCTCGATACTTCCATCAACTTTTCTTTTCAACTTGAAGACCCATTTGCACCCAAAAACACTTCTCCCTTCAAGAAGTTCTACAAGATCCCAGGTATTTTTCTTGGCTAAGGAAACCATTTCTTCTTCCATAGCCTTTTTCCATATCTCACTATCTCCATCATCTACTACCTCCTGATAACAAGAAGGTTCCCCATCTTAAGTAATCAATGCAAAGGATGAAGTAGAATCTTCATACCTTTTAGCTATTTTTCTTTCCCTTGTAGACCTTTGTAGAGTGACTGATTGCTGAATTGGTTCTGGAATTTCTCCAGTTTCCTTTGCTTCTTCACCCTTTTCATTAGAAGTCTCTCCTTCCTTTTGAATTTATAGAAAAAGTTTAGTCTCCAATTGAATTTGCTAATTTGGCAATACTTGTTCCTGTTCAACTTTTCCAACATCTGATTTTAGAAGAGAAGATTCATCAAATGTTACATCTCTATTAATGTCTATCTTCTGTGAAGAAGGATCCCACGACCTCTATCCCTTCATTGCATAATCATATCCAAGAAAGACACAACATTTCGATTTTGGATCTAACTTTGAATGCTAATTTCTAGGAATAAGAGCATAGGCATCACAACCAAAAATCTTCAAATGCGAATAATCACAAGACTGAACCAACTAAACTTCTTCAGGAATTTTACAATTTATTGCAACCGAAGGTGATCTGTTAACTAAATAAAAAGTAGTGGATACTACTTCTACCCACAACTCCTTTGGCAGGTTAGCATTGCTGATCATGCTTTTGGCTCTCTCCATAAGAGTCTGATTCATCCGTTCAACAATGCCAATTTTCTCAGGAGTATAAACAATAGTTGCATGTCTAACAATCCCTTCATCCTTACAGAATTGTTTGAATTCTAAAGAAGTAAATTCACCGCCATTGTTAGTTCTTAAACATTTAATTGATTTGCTTGTTTTCTTTTCCATCATTTTTTTAAATTGTTTAAAAACATTAAATATAGCAGCTTTCTTTTTCAACACATAGAACCAAACTTCCCGGGAGAAATCATCGATAAATGATAAAAAATATAATGCACCTCCATAAGACACAGTAGGAGATGGCCCCCATAAATCAAAATGAATGTAGTCTAAAATCTGTTTACTATTATGATTTCCAGTCTTGAACCTTTGTTTACATTTTTTTTTCAAACACACAATATTTACAAAAATCCAACTTCAAGGATTTCAAATCAGGAAAACAACTTGCGGTGCATCAGTACCTGAAGAACTTTCTCACTCATGTGACCCAACCGATGATGCCATAGATGAGTACCTTCTTCTACTTTTTCTGATACGATCGCTGCTTCACTAACTTGAGTGCATCCTTTGACTCTGTACAGATTTCCGACCTTTTCAGCCTTCATAACAACCAAGGCTCCTTTTGAGACTTTCAACACTCCATTCTGAAATATAAATTTATACCATTTTGAATCCAAAACTCGCAAGGAAATCAAGTTTTTCTTTAGATCAGTTACATGCCTAACATCAGATAATGTTTTAATTGTATCATCATACATTTTGATTTTTACATTACCAATCCTAACAGTCTGACAAGATGCATTATTTCCCATGAGTACAGGACTAACATTTACAATTTCATGTGAAGTAAACAAATTTTAGTGCAGACTCATATGATGAGAAGCACCCGAGTCTAATAGCCAATTTTCAGCATCTTGAGAGACATTACAAACAAGGAGAGTTTCAACAATTAAAACCTCATCAACTGTACTTGAATCATCTTGATTTGCATCCTTGTTATGGTTTTTCGACTCCTTCCATTTCCAAAAATCTTTCTTAAGGTGTCCAAGTTTGTTGCAGTACTAGAACTTGGCTTTACAATTATTGTTGCCCTTTGACTTTGATCTGGATAAACCCCTTGCTCTCTCCCTTCTTTTCTTTGACCGACCTCTGACTACCATGGCTTTTGGTGAAGATGTCTCAATACTAAATTTTCTTCGTACTTCTTCAGATAAGAGAGCACCAACAACAGATTCAAATTTTAAGGAATCAATAGTGCTTGGACTGATTGAAGTTACGAAGTGATCCCATGACTCAGGCAGAGAACACAAGGTTATTTCCTAGTATTCTTCCTGCATTTTAACTTCCATATCTAACAGTTGGCAAATAATCGTATTAAAAAATTTAAATGTTATGCAACTTTTGTACCCTCCTTCATCCGAAGACTGTACAATTGCCTTTTTAAATAAATTCTATTTTTCAATGATTTTGTCATATACAAGGTTTCCAATATTCTACACAACCCTTCAGTTGTGCTCTCTTCAAAAATATTAAAGAGAAATTCATATTCAAACCAAAACCAAATGGTATTGAGGGCTTGGGCATCCATGTCCTCCCAGTCCAAATCTGTCATGCTTACTGGTTTTTTCTTTACGCTGTCTAATGCTTTGTGCAATACTTGTTGCACCAACAAATCCCTAACCTTCAGTTTCCACAATGCGAAATTTTTTTTCCCAGTGAACTTCTCCACCTCAAATTTTGCATTCATCATTTTGTCCATTCTTCCTACTATGGATTTTTGGTTTTTCCTTTTTTGCAACTACAGCTAAAAAATTTCCTCCTTACTTTCCTTCTTTCAGCTAGTTAGGGTTTTTGATTTCTCTTCTATTGCCCAAAAAAGTTCTTTCAATATTGTCTGGGTTTTTTATTTCCCTTCTATTGCCCAAAAAAAGTTCTTTCAATATTGTCTAGGTTTTTTATTTCCCTTCTATCACCCAAAAAAAGTTCTTTCAATATTGTCTTGCCAAAAAATATATAATCTACCCCTTATCTTTTTTTTTTTTTATGCCCTAATTTTTTTTTTTGGTTTGCCTTTTAAAAAAAATCTCTTATGTCTGCCAAAAAGAAATCTTTCCCTAAGATTATTTTATGTCTGTCTTTAATTCAGTCTGCCTTTAAGAAAAAAAAAATCTCTAACTACCTTAAAAAACCTTTCTTTTTCTTTCTTTAAAAAACAAAATACTAACAGAACCTAAATTTGTCTTAGACGACAGTCGATTTCATTTGGTAAGAACGACTGTTGTTCAATATTGCAACTGGATTCTCCAGCGTTATTCAAGATACAACCCCTTTTTTTCTATGACTCGAGCAAACCCTTTGTAGCCAGGCTCAAACATAGCCTCCTTAACTGGTGGATTTTCAAACAATGAATAGCGGCACGCAGCCTTTCTCTCAGCCCCTTAACTGGTGGCTTTTCAAACAATGGACAATGACACTTCTTTTGAACAGCGTCTATCACAACGTGTTTTTCAAACAATGGACAACGACACTTCTTTTGGACAACGGCTATGACATCATGCTTTTCAAACAATGGACAACAACACTTCTTTTGGACAACGGCTATCATAGCAGCACTTTGGCTTTTTCCTCTAGTGTAATCGTTACTACAGCAGAATCGTTACTCCACCAAGATCTTTACTCCACCAACCTCTGATACCACTTTTTTTTCTTAAAGATAAAAGGAGAAAGAAATACAATTATATAACTAAAAGACAAACTAAATTTAACTCAAAAAAACACATAAATTTATGTGGTAAAACCTTGAAATGGTGTCAAGGAAACCTCCACGGGGCAAGGGATTGGAAACTCTATTAAGAAAATGATTCTCCACACTTAAAAGCCTCTCGGGCCATCCAATTTAACTTGAGCCTATTTCATTATTCTAACTTCATTTCGTTAATCAACCAATTAACGGTTAATAAGTAATTTCCCAAAAATACATTATTTACATTTGTTGTCATATTTTTAATAGACCAGATATATATTTGAAATCCAAACTACATAAAGAAGGGATGCATGCTACATTAAAAAGAAAAGAAACAAAGCATCATCAGTCAGGGATGACCATGCGTATCTGTTTCATAGTTTCCATCTGATGGCGAGAGAGTTGGGTGGACAGAGCAATACTCTTTCTTCCTTCTCTTCCAGGTAACACCATCATACTTCCAATTCCTCCCAAGGAAGCAGCCTGCACACTCATTGGCCTTCCCCATCCATGATTTATCTCGTAAACAAGAAATTTGGGAGACATTCCTGACATTGAAATGTAACCACTCAGTACATTTATAAGAGTTGGGTCTTTATTTCGGCGGTGAATTAACGATTCTACGAGGTCTACAAAATTATTAAGGTGCACATCTGAGGCACATGAAGATATGATTTCTTGGATAAGAGTCGCAACAAAGACAATATCCTGCTGTAGTAGTTGCTTCGCTGTAATTTCGGCAATACACACGCATATGCAGTTCCCAAAATAAGTTGGAGGTAATGGTGGTTTTACCCGCACTCTGAAGTCGAGAGGCATTAGAAAATAAACGGTCTTGTTCTCTGGGAATTTTTGAGCTTTCATTACGCATCTCCAAAACTGCACAGCAACTGCTACAAATGAAGTTGATGCTCCCGAACGTTCCTTCAAATCTTGAATTAATTTTACGCTGAAATTAAATGTTGATATTTCCATATTTGTTTCTTCTTTGATAGATTTTTGGATAATTATAGTGTTGTTTCTGCTCTCCACTGAGGCATCACCAGTGCTTCAATTGTTTTTTGAATATTCTAGGCAGTGAATTATCTTGATCAAATCTAAAGATATGCGCCTCCTTAATCAAATCCGTGACAACCTCTTCAGCCCTCACATGAAAGTTCAACCTCTTATTTTCTCACTGAAACACTGTTCTCATGTGGTGAGGTTTCTTGGAAACAGGAAGCCCTCTACTACACTCTACCCAACTATTCATGAAACACCAAAAGGAATTCCCATCTGCAATGACGTGATGAAAATTGGCACCTATGCAAAATCTACCACCATGAAAAACAGTGACCTGCAATACCCATCATTAATTTTCAAACCTCATCCATAGGACCTAAAAATAAAAAGTGAGTGAATTTTTGGTACCTGTATTGAGAGAAGTGAATCCTCGTCGTTTCCATGGTGGGTCTAGACGAGCTCTTTGAAGAATTTTTTTCACTGAAAATCATCCATTTCCACATCCTGAAATGACACATCAATGGTTGCTTCGACGAACTCCACTCCCTCATCATTGCAATCAATTTGGGGTTGACTCGATTCTCCTCCCTTCGTATCCAACCGACCTGCAAAGGGATAGAAATCCACGAGAACTAACGAGAGGCTTGTCTTTAGTTTCTCCACGCTAGTAGGAAAATCCTTCTCGGTTGTAACAACTAGTGTTTTCTAGAAAAGAAGCATTCCCAGGTTATTACAGGTTATGTTACTAGTATCGAGGGACGAGATGAACATGCTATGCTTAGTATTAGCAGTGGGGATGGATGGTGCAACACTGGAAACCCTGGACACTTTTACCTTCATTTTGTCATCTGCCATGACTGTAGGATACAAACCACCAATTGGGAAGGTTTCAAACTACCAAATATAAAGTATGTGAAGTGTAGAGTTGTGAAACTGTTGATCGAAGATGGATTATAGTTTGGGAAATTTTATGGTTGGATTAATTTTTTATTGATAGTGTTTGATATAGTGTATTTATGATAACTTTCTCGCAAATGTGGTTTTTTTGAATAACTTCTCGGACAATTGCCATTTTTAATGGGAGGCTATCTAGTTAAGTAGTGAGACTTTGGGTGTTTTTTTAGGGCAAGGTTTAGGCCCTTTTGGCCGCTCACCTTCGTGGAACCAAATGAAAATATTTTGATTTGGTATTTTCATTTCTATGGATTTTATTTATTTTCTATCTTTGCTAGTTTGGTTTTAGGTACAGAGCTACAATATTGGTTGTTCTCTCTCTCAAAGATTCCACTTCCTGTAGTTGTGGGATTTTTCTAGAGCCTCTCTTTACTTTGGTCCTAAGTTTCACTCTCTATTGCACTATGGGTTTGTGGTATTTCTCAAAGGAAAATAAGTCTTTGGCTTATCAATATTGTTATGCCTCGTGGTTGGGTGGTTTCTTGTAAGGTAAGTTTGGTGGTTAATGATATCCCTCACCTCTACCTCTTCTGTGGTTAAGCTTTCCCTAACATGCTAAGCTAAAGCATGTAGCTCCAACAGATATGTCATGCATAGTGTGTTTTCGGTTACCATTTAAGCTCAATCTTTAATGTTTCTTGGGTTACCATTTGAGCTCAATCTTTATACAAAGTGCATACCACACCAACAATTTAAGAAGAAATTCATGATGTAGAGGCACTTATCACAAGTGAAAGAGATGATTACTTGGATACTAAAGTGTTCATTGCAGTTGAAAATTGGATTTTAGACACTTAGCATACCTCGAGAAGAAAAAACCAACACCTCGATATTGTAGATTTATACTGCGTGATTAAATTCCTATTTGATGAAGTTCTCCTACATATAAATGACACGATGGTTGAGATTACCTGCCAACTAGATGGGATTTAGAAAGATTTGGGCAACATCAGTTATTTCTTGATTAAAATGGATCTCTCCCTCTCCCACATAGAAGAAAGGCTAATGTAGGGGAACTTCACCACGTCAACAAGCCAATCTAGAACAAGCCAATTTTGATGAAAATTTGGGATAACTGATATCTCTATTTTTTTTTTCTACTTTTCGCTAGTCAACATTATTAGGCATGTAGTTTATTTTAGTAATTAACAACCTATTCTACTCAAGGAGTCATCTCATATTGTTTTATCATGTATATCATGTTATGCTCTAGAATTTATGCTACTATTTTGGACCAAGATGCTTAGATCTTATTGTTGTCTAATTTACCTTGTGGCTAGCCATGACAAAACGAGTCAGTCATCCCATAATTTTGGTATGATATAATAGAAGAGTGTTTATTTGTCAAGAAAAAAATTAAAAGTAAGAGTAAGTGTGTGTATAAAGGTTGGTCCAAATTTTCCTAAACCATGGTTGTAAAAATGGAAATGAAAGCATCGTATTATTTCATCATGTACATCAGGTTATCCTCTAGAATTTATGCTACTATTATGGAACAAGATGCTTTGGTTCTTTATGCTACTATTTTGGACCAATATGCTTAGATTCTATTGTTGGTCTACTTTCCTATTTGTCTAGTCGTGACAAAAAGAACTAGTCATCCCTTAATTTTGATATGATATAATAGAAGAGTATTTACTTACCAATAATCCTTTTAAAAGTAAGAGTATGAGTGTATAAAGGTTTGTCCAAATTTTTTTAAACCATTATTATAAAAATTGATAAGAAAGCATCAAACTTATTAAATTTAAGTAATTTTGAAGTTTTAAAATTCATTTCAATATTATATGAATAATTTTTATTATAACAATTATTTTTTAACATGTATAACCATACCTCTTATATATATATATATATATATATATATATATATATATATATATATGACAATTAACACATATATAAAATTATTATATGCTATTATATTTCTTTATATATATATATATATATGACTTATGATAATCTACATATTTTATATATATGTTATTTTAAAAATTATTGAGTAGGTCATATTTTTATATATAATGATATAGGACCATGAATATATATATATATATATATAATAATTTAATGCATTCTCTTACAAAGTTTTGAGTGGGTGATATAAAATAAAAATGGATTTATTGTTAAATTTAATAGTATTTTAATTTTTTAATTAATTCCAATATTACTTAAAAATTGACATTGTGTGTGTGTGTGTGTATATTCATGGGCTTATATCATTATATATAAATGATTTTTTAAGAGAAGTGATATAAAATAAAAATGGATTTATTGTTAAATTTAATAGTATTTTAATTTTTTAATTAATTCCAATATTACTTAAAAATTGACATTATAGTATTTAATTTGTTTTATAATACTTTTATTATATGTGTGTGTGTGTGTGTGTATTCATGGTCTTAAATCATTATATATAAATGATTTTTTAAGAGAAGTGATATAAAATAAAAATGGATTTATTGTTAAATTTAATAGTATTTTAATTTTTTAATTAATCACAATATTACTTAATAATTGACATTATAGTATTTAATTGTTTTTATAATATTTTTATCATATATATATATATATATATATATATATATATATATATATATAATGAACACAATATCAATATATATAATTCTTTAATTTAAATATTATTTTTTTAAATAACATATATAATATTGTATGCATTAATTTTATTGCATCAAAGTGGTGGTGTAAATGTTATTATTATTTAATTTTAAAGTCACATCTAAGTCATACCAAATTAGTCTATTAAATTTTCTTGTTTATGGGACAACGGATTTGACTACTAAGTTTATTAAGGCATACATACTCTACCCCTTTTGTTTTTGAACTTTTGACCTTTTATGAAGAAACGTATGCTCTTAATGATCAGGCCTTAATATCAGCTCCCAACAAAAAAAAATTATGTATAAATATAAAAATATATAATTATTTATAAGTACAAAAATCAATTGCATAAATCACACAAAATCAACATTTTCAATTCTATGTTAAAAAAAAAGTTTAGAGCAAATTTTTAAAATACATAAATATTTTTTTAATAGTTGAATTTTTAAATTAAGTGTAAAAATTTGGAACTAAATTTCAAAACAAGTAGAATATTAACTATGAAAAATCGTGGTAATTATAAATGAATGATGTTTACAGTATATATGTGACCTTTAGAAATATATAGAATATAATTTCCATGAGAATAAATAATATATTACTATATTTTATTTTATTTTATATAAATATATGTATATAATAGATGAAATTTTATATATATGACCTTTAGAAATTTAAAATCTCTAATATTTATTTAATAATAATTATATTTATTTAATAATAATTAAATTAAAATTTTAAAATACTTGTTCTAAAATAAATATACCTATCAAAATAATTACATAATTAGCATTTTTATAATGTAAAACTGAATTGCACTCTTATTACTTTAATAAATACTTATATTTTAATAAAAAATGTCACAGAAATTTTAAAGTTCTTCCATTTATCTCACAATATAATGTCCTTCTTCCATTTATGTGATCATTGGCTTAATCCATTGTCAACACATGAAGAAAGTTAAAAAGAGAAATTACTTCATTTAATATATTTTGCAGTAAAATTAAAAAATAAATCTTTTTCTTCCTATATTATATTTAATTATATAATTAATTAAAAATAAATTATTATTATATTTTTTTATAAAAAATAATGTATATTATTAATTTAGGAATTGGAAACTCTGAAGCAAATCCTCATGATTATCCCAAATCCTCATTTCATATGTAGCCCTTCTTTCTCGCTGCACATGCGCCATGTTTTCCGAGTGGTTGATTTTTCCCGTGAGTAAACAAGAATTTAGATTAAATGAAAATTAAATGATTAAATTGAAATCGAGACGACGACTCTTGCAAGGGAATCTAACAACGCTGGATTGAAACCATATTTATATATTATATTAATTGGGTTTGTTTTCTCTCTCCAATTGGGAGTGGAAGGTGAAGAATACCATCAACTAACCGAAATCACTGTCCAAAACCGTGAACCTATTTGTTTTTAGGTTTATTAAAATTTGTTTTTAGTTGACTTCTTATTTCTGTTGGTTAAATTATAATATAATATAATTAAATTGACTTCTTTTGTTTCTTCCTTTTGTGATTATGGTGTTTACTTGATCTCTAACAAATCTCTATGTAGGTCATTATTGTTTTGACCAGGTGTTACATTTTACAAGTTCGATTAACTCACGAGCTTCTTTGGTTTATCACATCCGTAAACATCTGGCTAGATTAGAGTATTTACCTTCCTATGTTGTATATGGCTAGATTAGAGTATTTATCTTCCCATGTTGTACAATGTGAAATGCCTATCTAACCAATATGTGTGGCTGACTTTGTTTAGAACATTTTTATTTCCAACCCACTATGTTGGTGTGAGGTGCTATAAATAGAATTAGGTGTGAGGGGCTTTAAATATAATTTCTCAATGGTGGCAAGGGTGCTATAAATAGAATTAGGTGTGAGGGGCTTTAAATATAATTTCTCAATGGTGGCAATGTATCATTTGAGAATATAACAGCTCTTGAAAGCCGTCAATCTATTAATTAAATCAAATGGCTCTCCAGGTGAGATATCTGGATAGTGTAAACACAGTCATACAAGCACTTACTATTTAGTCAGATAAGCCTCAATTATATATGCTTTCACACTAACGGGATGGTTTCAACCACTCCCTGGATATTACGATTTGATATTTAAGATTAGAATCTCAATCCTATCTTCACCATAACAACAATCTAATTATAGCTTTCTCCATTATTTCCAACACTCCCCATTAATGGAGAAAGGGTACTGAACAATAACATACACCTACTGGTCTAGTCTCAACCAAACTTACAATAAAACATGAAAAACTTGGTAACAGAGGTTTTCATTTTGGTCTTTATGTTTATGACTCCATACTTGTTCATTCCGAGGTGAGGTTTCATCTTCACTTTCCTCGCCGTGAGGTAGTGATGTATTTGCACCTCATTTCTTCCCCAGTGATGGAATGCTTGAACGCTTCTCCTTGCCTTTCTCAAAGTTACGACAGGTTTAATAGGAGAATGTTTTCTCTCACTATTTTCGGTGTCACGCATGCGAACTTCCACAAAGTTGTCTTCAACATTTTGTTCATATTTATGTCCTTCCTAAAAATCAACTCATGACTCTTCAATATCAAAATCTTGCACACCGGATTGTGCCTATTTTTTGTCATGGTCATCAAAAGAACCACATTGTTTTTCTGAAAAAATGCTACCCATGCTACCCAAACTAACGCCTCCAAATGTCCACATGAGAAAATCATCATCATCATCAAAATCAAACATATCTAAAAATATAGACATGTTTTTAAAAGTCCAGCTTATCTGGTTTTGTCTTGCTTCTAGATTTCGACTTCGCTTGGTCCTTTGACGAGCTCCAACAACCCCGTTACCATGCAGGAGGGAAACCTCCCTTTGGCAGCTCTTTAACTGTAGAACCTTGTAGACTGTGGCTTCTATGCCATGCAGCTCTTAGTGTCCTCGACTCTTGGAACGAGCAACAAACGACCTCTCAACAAGCTAGAAAATTTATCAATATCCAATTCTGATGCATGTGATTAGCAATTTCTAATGACACATATTTCTAAAGAAATGCAGAAAATCAATTAATATTATTTTAAAATAAATACCTTCCACCCAACAGACGAGAGAAATTGAGCCCAACGATTTCTGTTATTTCCGAGACGATATCGCAGTTCAATAGATATCGATTTCTGTGTTTTTTATCACCAATAAATTGAGAAAAATTGGTTACGAACAACAACCCTTTTGCCAGTGACAAGGCCCGACCCAATTTACCAACCTTAACAATTCGGCCTTGTATTATTATCTACTATCTCATTCGCTGCGACAACTATCAGTTCGCAATCGGTCTTGTATCTAATTTCAACCCTGCGTACACATCAACTCCTCATCAAATGACCCTCGATTCTGCTAGACACAATCTTTCACTGATCCCACACACCAGTCATACGGTATCAACCTTTGCGAATATGCCCAGGTTTTCTCTCAACTTAGCAAAGTCTGGACAAGCCTTTAAAAATGAAACCCCAAATGCGAACCTGAGTATCTTGGCCCTTTGCATCATGGCCTGATCCCCTTATGAAACAATTCTTCGCCCATCTTAGATTTCTTTGCGATTTCTAGAAAAACGTCCCTTCAAATGGGCTTGATCTTCTGCAACTCACGAATCTGGTCTCTCGGCTTCAATAATTATCACGAATCTGGTCTCTCAGCTTCAAAAATTGTTTCGAATTTTCCTACATGAACATGGAAAACCTTCGCCCAGTCAGGGAAGATGAGGATAGGTGCAGAGACCATCTTCTCCTTGAGTAGTTCGAAGCTCTTTTGACACTCCTCATCCCAAAAAAGTGAAACATCCTTCTTTAGCAACTTTTCCATGGGTGTTGTGATCAACGTGTACCCTTGAATGAACTTCTTGTAGTAGCATATATGTATGAGGATAGAGCATAGCTATTTTTCAGTTGTAGGGACTACCAGGTTGATGGTAACTGCTACCTTTGCAGGGTCAACCATCAATCCTTGTCGACAGACTATGTGGCCTAGCAAGATCCAAAAGGGTATAAAAAAATATGCACTTTTTAATGTTCAGGGAAATTTGGTGCTTTCGACCAGCGTCAAACATCATGCACAAGTTTGAGACGTGCTTCTTAACCAACTCGAATACAGTCTAGTCATCAAAATATACCTTCAAAAACTTGTGGATGAACTCCTTGAATACTGCAACCACCACCCGCGAAAATATGGCGGGGGAATTCTTCAGCCCAAATGGCATGAAAATGTACTGGAAAGATCCCTATTCAGTGGCGAACATAGTTTTGCTAAAATCTTTAGGTGCAGTCGTAATCTGATGGTAGCCCGAGAACCTATCCGTAAATGAGTACGCTTCCTACCCCCCCATGCTATCAAGGATTTCATCTGAGAATGGCGTAGGAAAGGAATCATGTATGTAGGCATCATTCAATTTTCACAGGTCGACACAGATTCGTATCTCCCCTTTAGTATTTTTCTCTTGAACTACCATAGGACTTATCCAATATGGCTGTTCGAGTGGTTCGATGATACCTGAGGCTATCATTTTGTCCAATTCTTCCCTTACTTTCTTCTTATACTTGGGGTACAATCGATAAGGGCGCTGCGTCATAGGGTGCACATCTGGTTTGAAGGTGATGCGCATGATGCCCAATGTTGATTTCTCGCAGCTTAAGAGGCTTAGTGACATCGATGGCCTACAGTGGGGGTCCAGCAACTGTGTGTTCTCCCTCCGACTCCAAAATAGAGATATTTCACGGGTCTTCATCACATTCCTCCATTTACAAATTACGGCATTTGACAATATCCTGCAGCTGCATCTCCCACATTGGTGCCCCATATGTTGCACGAGGGTGTGATTCATCAAATACTAAGGCAACTATATCCTGCAAGGCTTCATCGAGTGCCTCCTTTCCATCTATCAACCCGGACGTTCCTAAAAACTCATCCTTCAGGGTTTCCTAGTGACAGGTGCACTAATGTAGTTCTGCATCTAAGTACCATAAAATGGGGATTGGCCCCAAGGCATGAATGAATAGGTGGACCCATTCGTCCATATTTTTTTCACACCATTCCTCCATCCATGCAAAAAAGTGCTCGTGCGAGTCTCCTAGGCCAAGAAAAGTCTTCACACGCAGCTGAACCAGGGGTTCGAACTGCAGGACCATCATTTCGTGACATTCATCCCAATCGCAGGTTATCCATGCATAGCTGTATAGTGGAAAATTCTAGCTTAGGCTCTCTCATCTGCTGCCAAGCTTTATTTGGCGATACGTTTGCATCTGACCCCAAGTCCAAGATAACCTGATACATTTCATAGTTTCCAATCTCCACGGTTAGCCGCATCTCCCGTCCATTGCGCTTCTTTTTCTTATACAGCTTGTGAACATCTTTAACCTCTGTAGGAAGGTCGATTCTTTCCGCGCAGCTGTCTATCAGTATTTGGAGATTTTCTACCACCTTCCAGTTGTGTAACAACTTCATACATGCTTGCAGGAATGGATTAAATTTGTCATCCGTTCTTAGATTTGTGGGATCCCTCGAGGTAGATGCCTCACCTTTGGCAACGTCCTTGTGGGCTACGACAAAGGTTTCTTTCTCTTTCTTTTGGTCCAGGCTTTCATTTTTTATAGAAGCCTTTCGGATAAGGGTTTCAGCCACAACTTTCTCTTCAAATCCTCCAGTAGCCATGCCACTGCGTGTTATGAAATAAATACTTGGTCCTTCATCAAGTGGTTCCACCTTAACCCTCTGCACATTCTGCATAGGTGTCTGCTTCTTTTCCTGCATTTTTGCTATCAATATTCGACAATATTCGATCACGTGATCCAATCGTCTACAATATCAGAAAGATTATCATGCACGGTTCGGAGAGTCCCTTGCGAAGTGCCCTATTTCCCCACAGTTGTAACAGATCATTTGCCCTCTTCCCTGACCTGCACCTCTACCTCGTCCCCCTCCCCTACCTCTTGTTGGTGAGCCTCCTCTACTTGAGGGAGATAGTGGTGAAGAAGGGTCAGGCTGTACCCTATATAAGTTTCCCCGGTCTATCATTAAGTCGTAGCTCCAACAATTATGTTCGGCATGTCCCACAAATGAGAAGAATCGACACCATTGTTGCTTTAACTATGGAATATAGACACCAAGACGGGGGCAGTAGTTGGCATCATGTATTCCAGCTACGCAACAGTTAGCGTACCATAATGACAGACCACTTGGTCCCACACTCTCTTTAGGGTGTAATGAGCTAGGTCCCCCAGCTTGCATGTAGTCTTCCAGCAGAGGGCACTGATCCTTAATGTGGTCAGAAACTCTACATCGTATGCACCAGATGTCTGGACCAGCTTCCTTTCCTCGCTCTTTCCATATATTCTAGATTTCTAGGAGCCTTGCGTCCAGCTTTCCCTAGATCTGTTGCATCCCAAACTGGGCATCGTCTCTTGGCACAGCCTCCAGCTTCATAGCAATGTCCAAGGATTTCTCTTGCATCTCAATCGCCTACTGACCCATAAGTCTGCATAGGTGAGGTAGTGGCATAGCGATAAACCATTCCTTGTGTTGCCTATCATCATACTAAAATTCTCCATCTCTGATAACCGTCTTTAAACACTGATCAACTTCCCATACACACTCAGTGGGTACCTGTCTAAAGCCTTTTAGGTGAGTTACTAGGTCCGAGTAGGACTTAGGCTTCCGGAATTGTTGTTTTAAAGCTCTCTTAATCTCCTAAATAGAAGGATTCGCATGTTGGCCTATGTACCCCATATATCAGTCCAAGGCCCTTCCTTCAAAGGTGAGGGATAGTTGCGCTCTTTTTATAACATCGGTATCCACATTATGCGTGGTCCATACTAATTCTACTACAAACAAAAATTGGTCCATATGTTCATCTCCTACACCCTTGAGGGTAGGTAGCTTCATGTGTGTGGCCATATCTTCTTCTGGTGGTGGCAGAGGTGTAGGTGAGCTCTTACCCTTATGCTAACTTAAAGGTGGTGTGGCTAGAGGATTATTTCCTTGGAAACCTTTGAAGAATCTCCCCTCTGCCTCAAAATAGGATATGAGCTGATCGACTGTGAATTTTTTCATGAATCCTCCTAGCACGCTATCCGCCCAGTGATCTACCATACAGGTTATTGTATTGTCTGTCCTCTCCAGCTATTGAGTCAATTTTGGTGTCCACTGCGTAACCTGATCGTCCTTCCAACACGTCTGGAATTCTATGAGCCTTGAAAACCACTCTTGAAGCTCATGTGCAAAGGTTACAAAGAAAATTTCATAAACTTCAATGAAGATATGCTTATTCTTCCACTTCTCAGCTGTCAATGTCGTGCTGTGATTCTCTTTTACAACAAATTCCTAAATCTGTCTTTCAAACCAATCTTCAATTTCCAACCTCTCAAGTCTCCAATGACCTCATGGCATTACCCTATCTCTCTCTCAAAATACTCCTGGTCCCGACACTGGAACCATTTGTTGGCTTGAGGGGTCCTAAACCAGGTTCGGAGGTTAGGGTTTACCAACAAACCCCTATACTACTGGCCCTTTCAGCAATGACCTACTTGCACAGGCCAAGGTCTCACCCGAAGTAGTAAGGGAGGGTGCTGGAACTAGGTTTCCGCACCCTGGGAGAGAGTAGGTAATTTAAGACAGATCTATGTTGCAGCTTACTAGGTTCGCATAGAATGAGTCTATTCACAACTCTTTTAACATTATAATCAACACATGACCATAACCAAGCTTTTATTACTAACGGAACTAGTCAATACATTCACATTCACATGCGCATTAGCAAATACCATCACAGAACATTATAATCACAGAAAATCCCCAATCACAGATACACTCACAGCTTAAATCAATATCACAAATGCACTTCAATAGTACACACAATCAATCCATATAAAACAAAGGTACGTAACTATATTTTACATTCATTAGCATCATAAATCCACTTACAACCCAAACACAGCCCACGCACACAGCCTAGCAGGGTCTGCACACAATAGGACTGAGGATCTCCATGCACACAGTGAGCAGGAGTCCTTACCCAAAACAACCCAGACAAATCTTAACAATTCACACGTAGCATCAATCTATTGACTTAATTACCTACTAGACCCAATTATCTATCTATTTATAATATCATAGCCTTCATTGTACTATACCCTAGAGCTACCCTTTAACCCATTACAAGACATTAGGGGCTTTGACCCACCCCCAAATGCCTACGCAGGACCGACTATTACAAAATTATACAAAAAACATTGTTTAGGATTAACATATTTTAAAAATCTTATTTCAAAATAAGTATACCAATTAAAATAATTAACATATAAAAAGGGAGTTGTGTTTAGTGTGACTTTTTGAAGTTTCACCAGTGAGAAAAATTGAGGTAAAATCTTCCATCAACTAAAAAGACAGATTAAAAAGATAAATTACTTCCATCAATTAAATTGTTTTTTTTCCTTTGTATATTATATTTAATTATATAATTAATTATAAATTAATTGTTATTTTTTAATAAAAAACAATATATATTATAAATTTAAAATTTAAAATTATTATTATAATAATATAACTAAAAAATAAATAATTAATAAAAAATATATTTTATTATATAATTTATCTTAAATTTTAGATATATTATTTCTCAAATATCATAATTTTTATGCATTAAATTATAATTATTTTTAAATTTTAATAACATGATTATATCTACTTTTAAATCTCATTGATTATAAGATATGACACTTATTGATATATTAAAATATAACTATTTTAAATATTTGAGTCAAAACTTCACTAGCAAGAAAAACATCTGGCCCAATCTATAAGAGATCTTCAACACTGATCGGCATATCTTAAATTTTGGTGGTTTGTAACCAGCGGTCATGGCAGAAGCCCAAATGAGAGTAAAGGTATCGAAGAATTTCAGTGTCGCACCAGCCATCCCCATCTATATTAGTAACATACCCTCTAACAACGTGGAAATATTTATTTTCTGTAAAATACGTGGGAATTGACATCGAGACGACTGTGCAAGGGAATCTAACAACTCTGGCTTGAAACAATATATATATATATATATATATATATATATATATATATATATATATATTAACGGGGTTTGTTTAATAAAGAGAAAGAGTGTCCTTTATGTATATTTGTTTTTGTTTTTAGCTGACTTCTTATTTTATATTGGTTAACTTTTAATATAATATAATTTAATTGACTTTTTTTTTTTCTTTCCTTTTGGGATTATGTTGTTTACTTGATCTCTAACCCATCTTTATGTAGGTCATTCTTGTTTTGACCAGTCCTTACATTTTGCAAGTTTAATTAATTCATTAGTTTGCATTCATACTGTATGGTAAAGTTTATATTTTTAGGTTATAGAGTTATAAATATGAGAAGCAATATATGTTAATTTTAGGTTATAGATTCATAAATATATGAAGTAGTATATGTTAATTCTAAAATTAAAGCAGGTATACCATCGAACCATAAACATGTTCTATCTTGCTTATTTATAACTCTATAGCCTCGACAATAAACCTATTGTAAAGGATCTGACTACTACGTATTCTATTTTGCACTAAAAGGCACTGGAGCTAGATTTCTTCTAGGGTCATGATTCTTCTCTACGTATTTTCCAGTGATTCTTCTCTACCTATTTCCAATGTTGTTTACTTGATCTCCAACCCATCTCTATGCAGGTCATTATTGTCTTGACTAGTCGTTACACGTTACATCTTGCAAGTTTGATTAGTTCATGAGCTTGCATTCATATGAGTCTGTATCTGATATTGTAGAGGATCTGACTGCTACATATTCTCCTTTGGACTAAAGGCACTGGAGCTAGATTTCTTCTAGGGACATAAGATTCTTCTCTACTTATTTTCCAATCCTTTTATTGGGAGAGTTATCATGCTTTCCATTTCTCCTATGTGGACAAATCTCATGCATAAATGGCATAAAGAAGTGAATACAAGTAAAACATCACAAAGATAAATTTGTTTATGGAGTTTCATACAAAGAAAAAGTTCCATTAGAGATTGTAAATGCAGATTGATGTAGAACAATGCAAACACTGTCATTGATTAGTAAAATATATTTTAATTTTTGTAGATGATTATTGTCAAAAGACTTGGCTTTATCTTTGGAAGTAGAAGTAAAATCTT
Source organism: Pinus albicaulis (assembly GCA_034641835.2). Taxonomy (NCBI): domain Eukaryota; kingdom Viridiplantae; phylum Streptophyta; class Pinopsida; order Pinales; family Pinaceae; genus Pinus; species Pinus albicaulis. The sequence goes on along the minus strand of CM076577.1, from coordinate 339,937,662 downwards.
TTATTTATTTTATTTTTTATTTATTTTTTTTTATTTAAAAGATAAAAGAGGTTAACAAATATATTAAAGTTATAAGATTAAATAGAAGAAATGAGTATATGATAAATGATTTTATGGAATTTTGTCAAAATTATGGAATCAAGAGAGTTTACTATTTATTGTACTCCACAATAAAATGGAGTAGTTAAAAGGAAGAATTGAACTATTATTAACATGGCTTGGAGTATGATGAAAGAGAAACATCTACAACTGAATAATGAAGCTTGGAGCATGAAGAGTTACAAGTTATCTTATTTAAGGATTTTTGGATGTGTATATTAAGTAGATGTAAATGAATAATGAAGCTTGGAGTGTGAAGAGTTGTAACTTATTTTAGTTGAGGATTTTTGGATTTGTAGATTAGGAAGATGTACCTAAATAGGTGAGAAAGGAGGAAGATGGATAATAAAAGTGAGAAGTATATATTTTTATTGAATATAATGAGGAGTATAAACCGTACTTGTTATATAATTCTATCACCAAGAAGTAATATGTTATTAGTGGAGGAGAATAAGAAAGGTAAGTTTGAAGAAAAAGAGGCTTGGGATGGGAGCATAGATATATCTATTAATGAGGGAGTTCTATTATCTTGTGGAGATGTTGGTGGAAATGAGAGTGTCATACAGGATGGAGAGTTGAGTTGAATCCGCCAGGACATACACCTTTCGATGCACTTCCAACCATGCGGGTAATTTTTGTGCATAAGATCCATAGAATGATCCAATGTATAATCCCTTCCAATTGTCGTCCTATGAGAATGTTTCTTGCTTTACAGGTTTTGGGTCTTGCTTGGTTAAGACGCTTTGGATATCCATCTATGAAAAATATCCAAAGTTCATAACATTGGATTATTCTTCTCATTTTAATAAAAAATCATAATTTTTCTTGAGCAAAATAAAAATCTACAAATTGTTGTTGACTCTATCAACTTCTAGATAGCCCTCTCTGAATCTCAAAGCTTTAATACAAATTTGAAAAATGCGGAAAAGATCCAACGCCACAAAATACCAAAATGAAAACTAAAACAGAGCATAACAAAACAGAATAGAGAAAATTGTTGCAAGTAAGAATATAGTAAACTGACAGTATGCTACAACATAAAAAAAAAATTTCATTAACATATGACGACCATGTTGTTCTTGGAAAGATAAAAGGAGAAAGAAATACAATTATATAACTAAAAGAAAAACTGAATTTAACTCACACAAACACATAAATTTACATGCTAAAACCTTGATAGCGCGTCAAGGAAACCTCCACGGGGAAAAGGATTGGAAACTCTATTAATCAAATGATTCTCCACACTTACAAGCCTCTCAAGCCATCCCATATAATTTTAGCCTATTTTGTTATTCTAACATCATTTCATTAGTCAACCAATCAACGATTAATAAGTAATTTGCCCAAAATTACATTATTTACATTTGTTGTCATATTTTTAACAAACTCCACCTTGAAAAAAAAATTCCTAATCCCTTGCCCATGCCCATTCATCATCTCTTCTGCAAGCCAAGAGAAGTAAGAGGCTATCTCAACTTCTCTACTCTAACTGGCTTCGTGAATATATCTGCATGATTCTCCTGTGTATGGACCTTCTTGAGAACTACTTTGTTGCCTTCGATTACATGTCTCACAAAGTGATACCTCACATCGATGTGCTTGGTATTGCTGTGATAGGCTAGATTTGTAGCCAAATGAATAGCACTCTGACTGTCACAAAATACATTCACTTTCTCCTGCGTCCTTCCAATCTCATCAAGAAAACCTTTTAACCAGATTGCCTCTTTATAGGCATCTGAAGCAGCTATATACTCGGTTTCAGTCGTGGACAAAGAAACTGTCTCTTGAAGATATTAGGGCATAAATCCACCTCAGGCTGAGAAAGGTAGGATCTAGGATAACATCATACCATGCTTAACCTGGTAACTAGCCCTACCAGGTCGGGAGAGGGCTCTCTCCTTGTTAATCTCAGAAAACATGGCCAATGAAAGCTTGAGATGAATGATTTTAGGCTAGGTATGTGTACAAAGGTGTTTGATTGAATTTGATGATGTTTTGTTGGCTCAAATGTGAAAGGTAGATTTGGGCCTGGGGAATGAGGCTCAGTTTTGCAGAGATCTCTATGGGGCAAGGTAGGAAAGTGATTTGGTACTTCAAATTGAGTGAGATGGAGAGGTTTTAGATAGATGAGGTGTTGAAAAGGGCATGAAGAACTCAGGGATCCTTTTCAATCAACTGAAAACATAGATAACTAAGCAAACCCTAGGTAGAGCACTGCACTTTCAATGTATTCTACCTTTATTTTTTTTTGATTTAGTTAAGATGAAATAAAGAGAGATATGGCATACATAAAACACATGTAGACTTAAAATTATAGAAGAAAACACAATACCAAAGCAAGATGCCACATGAATCCCATAAAGTGTTGTAAACCACTGGTCTATTCCTTCGCCAAACTGCTGAGATGAGTATACAATAAGCTCCAAGCTTTCCCAAAAGTCCAACCATGCTAATTACTGAAAAGACATAAGATATAGGCAAACAACAACTCAGCCTAGCCTCTAGGGGTCGAGCTCATGAGTTTAGTAGCTATTCCAACAAATTCTAAACTGAGAAACTAAAAAGTAGGCAGTGGAACAACTTGCCTCTAAAAACTAGGGCACTGATTCATTTAGTTGTAAATTACCTTTTCATGGATGAATCTACCTCTATGAGTGAAAATTCAGCATAATTACATCAAAATCCATCAATTCACATTAAATTACATCATAAGTTTGACAATTATAAGGAGAAAAGTCAAACTGTCAAGAAACTAGGTGAAAAACAGAGTTTTTTTGGTCAAACTGAGCAAATTTCCTCCAATGCGCCGCGCTGATTTCCCTATGCGTAACGCCTTTTACAGCTTCTTTTGGAGGCCTTCCGGGTGTCCAAATTTTCTCCAAGTGGGCTTTTTGGAAAGGTCTACCCGTATACTTTCAAGAAAACGTGGAATTTTTGAATTTGGCCACCATTGGACCTCCAAAACTGAGTTCTCCCAAGACTGCTTCCTGTGTGTCAAAAAAGGGGCAGAAGGGTCATTTTGGGGTGTTTTTGACCATTTTGGAAGCCCAAAACCTGTCAAACTTTCTTGGCCATTTTTGAGCATTCATATTTTTTCATTAAAAATCCAAATATGCTGAGTTTTCCTCAAAAGGATGCCTCCATCAAAAGCTAGCGCCAGGTGGCACGACGCATTGCGCAGAAAAGTCTATTTTTTGAGCCAAAAATTCAAAAATTACAAAAAGTGTCCCAAATTTTTTGAAATTTGGGCTGAGTGTCCTCCCTTAAGAGCTGTGTTGGTCCAAGGAAGCCTCAGCCAAGATCTAAATTCTATCATTCTCTTTTTGCCTCTTTGATACCTTCTTCAACTTGGCCTTCAAGTTCCTGATTCTTATTTTTCACACCTTGTTTCTCATCAAGTAGTGGTAGGCCATGTGCCTCAACATGTTTTTCTCTTTTTTGGCCTTCTCCAACATCTTTTCCAAATGTATGTTTATCCTTTCGAGCCAAGATTCACGATCAACTTCAATTTGTTGTTCAAGTGGTGTCAACTTGGTTTTCCTCCTCTTGGCAGCTTGCCGATTTTCTCGTATGTTTTGCAACTCCATAATGGTTTGTTGATCTTATAGCTGCTTGTTTCTTTTCTCCAGATAGTTAATTATCCATTTGGCTCTTTCTAGGTTGAGAGAAAAACCATGGATGTCCTCTTGCTACTCCTGAATGATCTCTTTAAGCTTTGAGCTTTGTGAGCCCAAATAATAATAAGAATGAAATCTATCTCCTGCCGTCCTGAAGGCTCCTCATCATGTAATGGCCACTTGCCCTTATCCTTTACCTGCTCTGTTGATGGAGGAAGTGAGACCCCTTCCACCCCAGGTGGAGATAATACTCGCTGTGCTGCTGCAAACAACTTTCTAGCACCCTTTTGGTAGGTGAAAAATACTGGCACACTAGGAGTTTGCGTCTCATGAAGCTCCTGTTGATGTGAAGGCCCATCTGTCTCATGAAAAGCTGTTGGAGGTACTCGAGGAGTGGTGAAGACCTCATGTGAAATTAAATACTCCCATGAGATGTTCTGTAAACCAAGCTGATGCATGACCACAATCTTGATTAGTGCAAAATGATATATGTTGTTATACTGCTGTTGGGGAGTCTTCTTGTGCACTAAGGTGGTCATATTCTCAATGTTCCGGCAAATAAAGTAGGGGAGATTCATCATTCTCACCCTAGTAAAGTGCATCAACAATCTGATGTGATAAGCATATAGGTGGGAAAACTGGCCCTCATAGCTGAAATACTTAATTATGAGTTTCATCAAGGGAGCATATGAGTCTTTCAGATACTGGAAAGGAAAAACTCTGCTGAGATGTCTCTGAGAACTAGCCTTGATGTAAGGCTCATATTTTTCTCTGTCAATCTGCTACCTTTTATTCCACTGCTCACCGATACTTGGAATGCCAGATGCTAGAGAAATGGACTTCGTTGTCAAGGTAAATGTCACAGTTGCTACAGTGACTTGGCCATTTTCAAGATGGAGCACAAACAACGTGGCCAACTCATGATGGTATTGAACTCTCTCTACCATCTCACAGAACTGATAACAGGATTGGTGTTGAAATCATGTGACAGCAAGAGGGTAGGCCTGCAGCTTGGCAAGTGAAGTAGGCTCCTCTCGTATATGTTTACCACCCTTGTGAGGTCTCCTTGGTGCATGCATTTTTGTAGGAGAATCACTGTGTGTCTCTTCATCTCAGTCATAGGAGAGATCAGACTCCATATTTTCTAATGTGTGAGTTTTCTTGATGAGTATGAAGAGATTTATGGTGTTTTTAGTTTTCTGCTACAAAGGATGAGAATGTATGAGGGATTGTGGAGGGAAACAGTATGAGGGGTTTTGGGAATGATATGGACAAGTTTTTTTTTTGGGGAATAGGGGGTTTAGGGAATAATATGTAAGCTTAGGGACAACAATTAGGGTTTATGATTTGTAACTAGGGTTTGAGATAGTGGGAGTTAGGGATATGGGAATTAGGGAATTTTTGGAATATGGGAATTAAGGAATGAGTGGATGAAAGTGAAAAATGAATGGAGGAGTCAAAGAGTGAGGGAGTGATGGAGTGGACTTGGTAGAAAAAACACAAATGCAAACCCTGGGCAATTTTTTTTGAGCCAAAATTGCAAAGAGGTAGGGTTTGATTTTTATCACACTAAACCACCATAAATTTTAAGAAAAAATTTTTCACTAGCAATGGAAGGAATTTTGACTTACTTGCACACCATGGGATTGAGAAAATTTCGAAATTTGAGGGAGTTTATGGTGAAATCAGGCTTGTAGCTCTATACACGGAGCCATAAACCCAACGCGTCGCGCCATAAACCCAACGCGCCGCACCTTCTATATGTATCACACTAGTGTATTTTTTACATTGTGGAGGGCAGCCCAATGCGCTACGCCCTTGAACTCGCACAGTTTTGCTTCAAACTTGCTCCCTTTCTCCATCACGACCTTCTCTTGCTCAATTATTCTCCTTTGAACGCATATGAGCTCTTTGAATATGACCAATGAGTTTATATACAAGATCTTTTGATTTTTCACTCATAAAACCCACTTTTATAATGTTTTCATTGTAACTTACTTTTTCAACTCTATTTTTCGACAGTTTACTTCTTTTTTACCTTTGATGAACTGAATGATTTGATTTTTTGGTTTGCCTTGGAGGGGATGGAGTTGCTGAAGCTACGTAAGGTGACCAGGGTTGCCACTAAACTTGCTTACATAGGAAAAACTGAAATTACATCAAATTTTATGCATGAAAACATAGAATACTCTATTTTTCCTCAAAACAGGGTTTTGAGGAAAAATAAGTCTCTGAGCATGTGATTATGGAATTTATTGGTACTGAAACTTTATTCGATCACCTCATGCACTTACTGACTATTATTGAACATTTTGAAGACCTTTTTGACAAAACCCTAGACCAAATAAAGCTCAAACTCTAAAAATGACTCTTGCAGATGATCTAGATAAATGAAAATGTGCCAGCAGGTAAAGGGAATGAAGTAAAATGTACAACAAGCCACTACCGTTAGATGATCCATGATCCTAAAGGAATGCAACTAACTGAGTGAGACACCTAACATGCAATGCAACAATATAATTTGATCACTAACGGAGGGATGGAGATACCGACACTAACAGAAGCTTTGAAATCTAGCTAATTTCTCCACCTGCAAGAGTAAAAACAAAACTTGTAGCAGACCTCCTTTTATCCAAATTACCTGCATAATCAACATCCACATATCCGCAGACTAAACCTTCACGACCATCAAGGCTGATGTAATGGTCACTTGTGCTTCTCAAATATCGAAGCACCCATTTCACTGTTCGCCAATGTTCTTCCCCTGGATTTGCAATGAACCTGCTGACAACTCCAACTACATGTGAAGTGTCAGGTCTTGTAGATAAAATCACATACATTAAGTTTCCTAATGCATTTTCACATGGTACACGGACATATACTTACTTCCTTCATTAGTTCTAGGACTTAAATCCAAAGAAAGCTTAAAATGGGAAGCTAATGGAACATTAATAGGTTTCACATTGTTCATACCGAACTTTTCAAGTACTTTCTCCACATACTTCTGTTGTGATAACCAAAGCTTACCATTCTTCCTGTCTCTGTGTATCTCCATGGCCAAGGTATTTTTTCCGCTCCAAGATCCTTCATATCAAACATCCTAGAGAGTTGAGCCTTTAACCTGTTGATATCTACCATGCTTTTGCTTGCAATAAGCATATTGTCAACATACAACACCAAGATAATGAATATGCAATTGAAAATTTTGAAGTATACACAATTATCATACTCACTTCTGATAAAATTTTGGCTCACCATGAAGGAATAAACTTCTTGTACCATTGCCCGGGTGAGTGCCTCAGGCCATACAATGATTTCTCGAGCTTGCAAACTAATCTTGTGTTGCGACCTTGTACAAAACCTTCTGGCTGATCCATATATATCTTTTCATCCAAATCACCATGAAGAAAGGTTGTTTTAAAATCTAAATGTTCTAACTCCAGGTCAAGTAAAGCAGTTAGTGCTAACAAAGTATGAATAGAAACAAGTTTAACTAGTGGTGAAAAAATCTCATGAAAATCAATACCTTCAACCTGAGAATACCCTTTTGCAACCAGTCTGACTGTCATAGAATACATTCACTTCCTCCTGCGTCCTTCCAATCTCATCAAGCAGACCTTTAACCAGATTGCCTCTTTACAGGCATCTGAAGCAGCCATATACTCTGCTTCAGTCATGGACAAAGCAACTGTCTTTTCAAGCTTTGACATCCAGCTGATTTCTCCACCTACAAGAGTAAAAACATAACTTGTAGTAGACCTCCTTTTATCCAAATTACCTGCATAATCAACATCCACATATCCATGGACTGAACCTTCACGACCATCAAAGCTAATGTAATGGTCACTTGTGCTTCTCAAATATCAAAGCACCCATTTCATTGCTCGCCAATATTCTTCCCCTGGATTTTCCATGAACCTGCTGACAACTCCAACTGCATGTGAAATGCCAGGTCTTGTAGATACCATCGCATACATTAAGTTACCTACCGCATTTTCATATGGTACACGGACATATACTTCTTTTATTCATTAGTTATAGGATTTAAATCTGAATAAATCTTAAAATGGGAAGCTAATGGAACATTAACAGGTTTCACATTGTTCATAATGAAATTTTCAAGTAGTTTCTCCACATAATTTTGTTGTGATAACCAAAGCTTACCATTCGTCCTGTCTCTGTGCATCTCCATGCCCAAGATATGTTTTTTCGCTCCAAGATTCTTCATATCAAACGTCCTAGAGAGTTGAGCCTTTAACCTGTTGATATCTACCATGCTTTTTCTTGCAATAAGCATATCGTCAACATACAACACCGAGATAATGAATATGCCATTGAAACTTTTGAAGTATACACAATGATCATACTCACTTCTGATAAAATTCTGGCTCACCATGAAGGAATCAAACTTCTTGTACCATTGCCTGGGCGACTGCCTTAGGCCATACAATGATTTCCTGAGCTTGAAAACTAATCTTTTGTTGGACCTTGTACAAAACCTTCTAGTTGATCCGTATATATCTCTTCATCCAAATCACCATGAAGAAATGTTGTTTTAACATCTAACTGTTCTAACTGAAGGTCAAGTAAAGAAGTTAGTGCTAACACAGTACGAATAGAAATAAGTCTAACTTCTGGTGAAAAAATTTCATGAAAGTCAATACCTTCAACCTGAGAATACCCTTTTGCAACCAGCCTCTCCTTATACCTCTCGATACTTCTATCAACTTTTCTTTTCAACTTGAAGACCCATTTGCACCCAACAACACTTCTCCCTTCAGGAAGTTCTACAAGATCCCAAGTATTGTTCTTGGGTAAGGAAACCATTTCTTCTTCCATATCCTTTTTCCATATCTCACTATCTGCATCATCTACTGCCTCCTAATAACAAGAAGGTTCCCCATCTTAAGTAATCAATGCAAAGGATGAAGTAGAATCTTCATACCTTTTAGGTGTTTTTCTTTCCCTTGTAGACCTTTGTAGAGTGACTAGTTGCTGAATTGGTTCTGGAATTTCTCCAGTTTCCTTTGCTTCTTCACCCTTTTCATCAGAAGTCTCTCCTTCCTTTTGAATTTATAGAAGAGGTTTAGTCTCCAATTGAATCTGCTAATTTGGCAATACTTGTTCATGTTCAACTTTTCCAACATCTGATTTTAGAAGAGAAGATTCATCGAATGTTACATCTCTACTAATGACTATCTTCCGTGAAGAAGGATCCCACAACCTCTATCCCTTGACTGCATAATCATATCCAAGAAAGACACAACATTTCGATTTTGGATCTAACTTTGAACGCTAATTTCTAGGAATAAGAGCATATGCATCACAACCAAAAATCTTCAAATGCGAATAATCACAAGACTGACCTGACTAAACTTCTTCAGGAATTTTACAATTTATTGCAATCGAAGGTGATCTGTTAACTAAATAAAAAGCAGTGGATACTGCTTCTACCCACAACTCCTTTGGCAGGTTAGCATTGCTGATCATGCTTTTGGCTCTCTCCATAAGAGTCTGATTCATCCGTTCAGCAACGCCATTTTTCTCAGGATTATAAACAGTAGTTGTATTTCTAACAATCCCTTCATCCTTACAGAATTGTTTGAATTCTAAAGAAGTAAATTCACCGCCATTATCGGTTCTTAAAAATTTAATTGATTTTCCTGTTTTCTTTTCCATCATTGTTTTAAATTGTTTAAAAACATTAAATATATCAGTTTTCTTTTTCAACATATAGAACCAAACTTCTCGGGAGAAACCATCGATAAATGTTAAAAAATATAATGCACCTCCATAAGACACAGTAGGAGATGGTCCCCATAAATCAGAATGGATGTAGTCTAAAATCTGTTTACTATTATGATTTCCAGTCTTTAACCTTTGTTGACATTATTTTCCAAACACAATATTTACAAAAATCCAACTTCAAGGATTTCAAATCAGGAAGCAACTTGTGGTTCATCAGTACCTGAAGACCTTTCTCGCTCATGTGACCCAACCGATGATGCCATAGACGAGTTCCTTCTTCTACTTTTTCTGATACGATCGCTACTTCACTAACTTGAGTGCTTCCTTTGAGTCTGTACAGATTTCCAACCTTTTCAACCTTCATAACAACCAAGGCTCCTTTTGAGACTTTCAACACTCCATTCTAAAATATAAATTTATACCATTTCGAATCCAAAACTCGCAAGGCAATCAAGTTTTTCCTTAGATCAGTTACATGCCTAACATTAGATAATGTTTTAATTGTATCATCATACATTTTGATTTTTACATTACCAATCCCAATAGTTTGACAAGATGCATTATTTCCCACTAGTACAGAACTAACATTTACAGTTTCATATGAAGTAAACCAATTTCAGTGCAGACTCATATGATGAGAAGCACTTGAGTCTAATAGCCAATTTTCAACATCTTGAGAGATAATACAAACAAGGAGAGCTTCAGTAATTAAAACCTCATCAACCATACCTGAATCATCCTGATTTGCGTCCTTGTTATGGTTTTCCAGCTCCTTCCATTTCGAAAAATATTTCCTGAGGTGTCCAAGTTTGTTTGAGTACCAGAAATTGGCTATACAATTCTTGCTGCCCTTTAACTTTGATCTGTATGAACCCCTTGCTCTCTCCCTTCTTTCCTCTTACCGACCTCTGACTACCATGGCTTCTGGTGAAGATGTCTCAATACTAGATTTTCTTCGTACTTCTTCAGATAAGAGAGAACCAACAACAGATTCAAATTTTAAGGAATCAATAGTGCTCGGACTGATTGAAGTTATGAAGTGATCCCATGATTCAGGCAGAGAATACAACAAGGTTATTTCCTAGTCTTCTTCCTGCATTTTAACTTCCATATATGACAGCTGGCAAATAATCGTATCAAAGAATTTAAATGTTCTGCAACTTTTGTACCCTCCTTCATCCGAAGACTGTACAATTGCCTTTTTAAATAAATTCTATTTTTCAACGATTTTTTCATATACAAGGTTTCCAATATTCTGCACAACCCTTCAGCTGTGCTCTCTTCAAAAATATTAAAGAGAACTTCATATGCAAACCATAACCAAATGGTATTTACGGCTTGGGCATCCATGTCCTCCCAGTCCAAATTTGTCATTCTTACTGGTTTTTTCTTTACCCTGTCTAATGCTTTGTGCAACCCTTGTTGCACCAACAAATCCCTAACCTTCAGTTTCCACAATGCGAAATTGTTTTTCCCAGTGAACTTATCCACCTCAAATTTTGCATTCATCATTTTGGCCATTCTTCCTGCTATGGATTTTTGGTTTTTCCTTTTTTCCAACTACAGTTAAAAACTTTCCTCCTTACTTTCCTTCTTTCAGCTAGTTAAGGTTTTTTATTTCCCTTCTATTGCCCAAAAAAGTTCTTTGAATATTGTCTGGGTTTTTGATTTCCCTTCTATTAACCAAAAAAAGTTCTTTTAATATTGTCTAGGTTTTTTATTTCCCTTCTATCACCCAAAAAAAGTTCTTTCAATATTGTCTTGCCAAAAAATATATATTCTACCCCTTATCTTTTTTTTTTTTAATGCCCTAATTTTTTTTTTTTGGTTTTCCTTTTAAAAAAAATCTCTTATGTTTTCCAAAAAGAAATCTTTCCCTAAGATTATTTTACGTCTGTCTTTAGTTCATTCTGCCTTTAAGAAAAAAAAATCTCTGACTGCCTTAAAAAACCTTTCTTTTTCTTTCTTTAAAAAATAAAATACTAACAGAACCTGAATTTCTCTCAAACAACAGTCGATTTCATTTGGTAAGAATGGCTGTTGTTCAATATTGCAACCGGCTTCTCCAGCGTTATTCAAGATACAACCCATTTTTTTCTCGGACTCAAAAAAACCCTTTGCAGCCAGGCTCAAACGTAGCCTCCTTAACTAGTGGATTTTCAAACAATGAATAGCGGCACACAGCCTTTCTCTCAACCCCTTAACTGGTGGCTTTTCAAACAATGGACAATGACACTTCTTTTGGACAATGTCTATCACAACTTGCTTTTCAAAAAATGGACAGTGACACTTCTTTTGGACAACGGCTATCACAACGTGATTTTCAAGCAATGGACAACAACACTTCTTTTGGACAACAACTATCATAGTGGCACTTTGGCTTTTTCCTCCAGTGTAATCGTTACTATGGCATAATCGTTACTCCACCAACCTCTGATACCACTTTTTGTTCTTAAAGATAAAAGGAGAAAGAAATACAATTATATAACTAAAAGACAAACTGAATTTAACTCACAAAAACACATAAATTTATGTGGTAAAACCTTGAAAGGGTGTCAAGGAAACCTCCATGGGGCAAGGGATTGGAAAATCTATTAATAAAATGATTCTCCACATTTAAAAGCCTCTCAGGCCATCCAATTTAACTTGAGCCTATTTCATTATTCTAACTTCATTTCGTTAATCAACCAATTAACGGTTAATAAGTAATTTCCCAAAATTTCTTTATTTACATTTGTTGTCATATTTTTAATAGACCAGATATATATTTGAACTCCAAACTACATAAAGAAGGGATGCATGCTACATTAAAAAGAAAAGAAGCAAAGCATCATCAGTCAGGGATGACCATGAGTATCTATTTCAGAGTTTCCATCTGATGGCGAGAGAGTTGGGTGGACAGAGCAATACTCTTTCTTCCTTATCTTCCGGGTAACATCATCATACTTCCAATTCCTCCCAAGGAAGCAACCTGCACACTCATTGGCCTTCCCCATCCATGATTTATCTCGTAAACAGGAAATTTGGGAGACATTCCTGATATTGCAATGTAACCAATCAATACATTTCTAAGAGTTGGGTCTTTATTTCGACGGCGAATTTACGATTCTACGAAGTCTACAAAATTATTAAGGTGCACCTCTGAGGCACTGGAAGATATGATTTCTTGGATAAGAGTCGCAACAAAGACAATATCCTGCTGTAGTAGCTGCTTCGCTGTAATTTTGGCAATACACACGCATATGAAGTTCCCAAAATAAGTTGGAGGTAATGGTGGTTTTACCTGCGCTATGAAGTCGAGAGGCATTAGAAAATAAACGGTCTCGTTCTCTAGGAATTGTTGAGCTTTCATTACGCATCTCCAAAACTGCACGGCAACTGCTACAAATGAAGTTGATGCCCCTGAACGTTCCTTCAAATCTTGAATTAATTTTACGCTGAAATTAAAAGTTGATATTTCCATATTTTTTTCTTCTTTGATAGATTTTTGGATAATTATAATGTTTTTTCTGCTCTCCACTGAGGCATCACCAGCACTTCAATTGTTTTCTAAATATTCTAGGCAGTGAATTATCTTGATCAAATCTAAAGATATGCGCCTCCTTAATCAAATCTGTGACAACCTCTTCAGCCCTCACATGAAAGTTCAACCTCTTATTTTCCCACTGAAACACTGTTCTCATGTGGTGAGGTTTCTTGGAAACAGGAAGCCCTCTACTACACTCTACCCAACTATTCATGAAACACTAAAAGGAATTCCCATCTGCAATGACGTGATGAAAATTGGCACCTATGCAAAATCTGCCACCATGAAAAGCAGTGACCTGCAATACCCATCATTACTTTTCAAACCTCATCCATAGGACCTAAACATAAAAAGTGAGTGAATTTTTGGTACCTGTATTGAGAGAAGTGAATCCTCATCGTTTCCATGGCGGGTCTGGACAAGCTCTTTGAAGAATTTTTTGCACTGAAAATCATCCATTTCCACATCTTGAAATGACATGTCAATGGTTTCTTTAACGAACTCCACTCCCTCATTGTTACAATAAATTTGGGGTCCACTCGATTCTCCTCCCTTCGTATCCAACCGACCTACAAAGGGATAGAAATCCACGAGAACTAACGAGAGGCTTGTCTTTAGTTTCTCAACGCTAGTAGGAAAATCCTTCTCGGTTGTAACAACTAGTGTTTTGTAGAAAAGAAGCATTTCCAAGTTATTACAAGTTATGTTACTAGTATCGAGGGCCGAGATGAACATGATATGCTTAGTAGTAGCAGTGGGGATGGCCGGTGCAATAGTGGAAACCCTGGACACTTTTACCTTCATTTTGTCATCTGCCATGACTGTAGGATACAAACCACCAATCGGGAAGGTTTCAAACTACCAAATATAAAGTATGCGAAGTGCAGAGTTGTGAAACTGTTGATCGAAGATGGATTACAGTTTGGGAAATTTTATGGTTGACTTAATTTTTTATTGATAGTCTTTGATATAGTGTAATTATGATAACTTTCTCGCAAATGTGGTTTTTTTGAATAAATTCTTGGACAATTGCCATTTTTAATGGGAGGCTATCTAGTTAAGTAGTGAGACTTTGGGTGTTTTCTTAGGGCAAGGTTTAGGCCCTTTTGGCCACTCACCTTCGTGGAACCAAATGAAAATATTTTTTTTTGGTATTTTCATTTCTATGGATTTTATTTATTTGCTATCTTTTCTATTTTGGTTTTAGGTACAAAGCTACAATATTGGTTGTTGTCTCTCTCGAAGAGTCCACTTCCTGTAGTTGTGGGATTTTTCTAAAGCCTCTCTTTACTTTGGTCCTAAGTTTCACTCTCTATTTCACTATGGGTTTGTGGTATTTCTAAAAGGAAAATAAGTCTTTGGCTTATCAATATTGTTATGCCTTGTGGTTGGGTGGTTTCTTGTAAAGTAAGTTTGGTGGTTAACGATATCCCTCACCTCTACCTCCTCTGTGGTTAAGCTTGCCCTAACATGCTAAGCTAAAGCATGTAGCTCCAACTGATATGTCATGCATATTGTCTTTTCGGTTACCATTTAAGCTTAATCTTTAATGTGTCTTGGGTTACCATTTGAGCTCAATCTTTATACAAAGTGCATACCACACCAACAATTTAAGAAGAAATTCATGATGTAGAGGCTCTTATCAAAAGTGAAAGAGATGATTACTCGGATACTAAAGTGTTCATTGCAGTTGAAAATTGGATTTTAGACACTTAGCATACCTCGGGAAGAAAAAACCAACACCTCCATATTGTAGATTTATACTGCGTGGTTAAATTCCTATTTGATGAAGTCCTCCTACATATAAATGACATGATGGTTGAGATTACCTACCAACTAGATGGGATTTAGAAAGATTTGGCCAACATCACTTATTTCTTGATTAAAATGGATCTCTACCTCTCCCACATAGAAGAAAGGCTAATGTAGGGAAACTTCACCATGTCAACAAGCCAATCTAGAACAAGCCAATTTTGATGAAAATTTGGGATAACTGATATCTCTATCTTTTTTTTTTACTTTTCGCTAGTCAACATTATTAGGCATGTAGTTTATTTTAGTAATTAACAACCTATTCTACTCAAGGAGTCATCTCATATTGTTTTATCATGTATATCATGTTATGCTCTAGAATTTATGCTACTATTTTGGACCAAGATGCTTAGATCTTATTGTTGTCTAATTTACCTTGTGGCTAGCCATGACAAAACGAGTCAGTCATCCCATAATTTTGGTATGATATAATAGAAGAGTGTTTATTTGTCAAGAAAAAAATTAAAAGTAAGAGTAAGTGTGTGTATAAAGGTTGGTCCAAATCTTCCTAAACCATGGTTGTAAAAACGGAAATGAAAGCATCGTATTATTTCGTCATGTGCATCAGGTTATCCTCTAGAATTTATGCTACTATTATGGACCGAGATGCTTTGGTTCTTTATGCTACTATTTTGGACCAATATGCTTAGATTCTATTGTTGGTCTACTTTCCTATTTGTCTAGTCGTGATAAAAAGAACTAGTCATCCCTTAATTTTGATATGATATAATAGAAGAGTATTTACTTACCAATAATCCTTTTAAAAGTAAGAGTATGAGTGTATAAAGGTTTGTCCAAATTTTTTTAAACCATTATTATAAAAATTGATAAGAAAACATCAAACTTATTAAATTATGTAATTTTGAGGTTTTGAAATTCATTTCAATATTATATGAATAATTTTTATTATAACAATTATTTTTTAACATGTATAACCATACCTCTTATATATATATATATATATATATATATATATATATAATAACATAAGACAATTAACACATATATAAAATTATTATATGCTATTATATTTCTTTATATATATATATATATATATATATATATATATATATAATGGAGTGGTGATCTCCCACTCAAGACTTTTTAAGAGAATGTATTAAATTATCATATATATATATATATATATTATCAACTAACCGAAATCACTGTCCAAAACTGTGAACCTATTTGTTTTTAGGTTTATTAAAATTTGTTTTTAGTTGACTTCTTATTTTTGTTGGTTAAATTATAATATAATATAATTAAATTCTTCTTTTGTTTCTTCCTTTTGTGATTATGTTGTTTACTTGATCTCTAACAAATCTCTATGTAGTTCATTATTGTTTTGACCAGGTGTTACATTTTACAAGTTCGATTAACTCACGAGCTTCTTTGGTTTACGAGCCTAGATCCACCTAACTCTGGATCTATCATGCGCCGAGAGGGATCAAATCTCTAGAGGTGCAAACCTATTTTTTGAGTGAAAAACTTGAGGAAAGGTTTGCACCTCGAGAGATTTGATCCCTCTCGGCGCATGATAGATCCAGAGTTAGATGGATCTAGGCTGGTTCGAGTCGGAGGAATCAACGTCACATTTTTCAGATTATTAAAGTGGAGATGGTGATTTCTAATCCTATTTGATTATTTGCACTAGATGCATCGATTTTAGTGTAGATATTTATTTCTAATGATATTTGATTACTTGTACTAGATGCATTGATTTCAGTGTAGGTGGTGATTTCTAATCCAATCACTTTAATATTAATGTACCATCATATATCCAATTACATCAAATCATAAATCAACATATACATTGAAATCAATGCATTTAATGCAAGAAATCAAATAAGATTAGAAAATAACTTCTACATTGAAATCAATGCACCTAATGCAATCAATCAAATAAGATTAGAAACCAACATCTACACTAAAATCAATGCATTTACTCAAAGAAATCAAATACGATTAGAAATCGCCATCTACACTGAAATCAATGCATTTAGTGCAAACAATCAAATAGTATTAGGAATAATCTACATTGAAACCAATGCATCTAGTGCAAGCAATGAAATATAATTATAAATCGATGTCTAAATTGAAATCAACACATCCAGTGCAAGAAATCAAATAGTATTAGGAATCATCACCTACACTGAAATCAATGCATCTAGTGAAAGTAATCATATATCATTAGAAATAAATATCTACACTAAAATCGATGCATCTAGTGCAAATAATCAAATAGGATTATAAATCACCATCTCCACTTAAATCAATCCATCTAGTACAAGAAATATTCTTCCCTCTCTCCACCCTCCATCCATATCTATATCCCCATCCATCTCTTTTTTTTGTCTCTATCTCACCCCCTAAACACACACGCTCTCGCACTCCATATATATCATTCTCTTTGCCGATCATCCTCTCTCCCCATCTCTCTCTTCCCCTTCTCTCCCTCTCCCCCGCTAATATCTCTCTTTCCTCCTTTTGACCTCTCTCTCTCTCTCTCTCTCTCCATCTTCCTTATCACTCACACACACTCTCTCTCTAGGAACGAACATCTACACTGAAATCAATGCATTTACTCAAAGAAATCAAATAGGATTAGAAATCGCCATCTACACTGAAATCAATGCGTTTAGTGCAAACAATCAAATAGGATTAGAAATCATCTACATTGAAATTAAGTCATCTAGTGCAAGTAATCAACTATAATTATAAATCGACATCTAAATTGAAATCAACACATTTAGTCCAAGCAATCAAATTGTATTAGAAATCACCACCTACACTGAAATCAATGCATCTAGTACAAGTAATCAAATATCATTAGAAATAAATATCTACACTAAAATCGATGCATCTAGTGCAAATAATCAAATAGGATTAGAAATCACCATCTCCACTTATATCAATCCATATAGTGCGAGAAATATTCCCCCCTCTCTCCACCCTTCATCCATATATATATCCCCCTCCATCTATTCTTTTTTGTCTCTCTATCTCACCCCCCTAAACACACACGCTCTCGTACTCCATATATATCAATCTCTTTTTCAATCACCCCCTCTCCCAATCTCTCTCTTCTTCCCTCTCTTCACCTTCCATCTATATCTCTATCTTCCCCTTCTCTCCCTCTCCCCCATTAATATCTCTCTTTCCTCCTTTTGTCCTCTCTCCCTCTCTCTCCACTTATCACTCTCTCTCTCTCTCTCTCTAGAAACCAACATCTACACTGAAATAAATGCATTTACTCAAATAAATCAAATAGGATTAGAAATCACGATCTACACTGAAATCAATGCATTTAGTGAAAAAATCAAATAGGATTAGAAATCATCTACATTGAAACCAATTCATCTAGTGCAAGTAATCAAATATAATTATAAATCAAAATTTAAATTGAAATCAACAAATTCAGTGCAAGCAATCAAATTGTATTAGAAATCACCACCTACACTAAAATCAATGCATCTAGTGCAAGTAATCAAATATCATTAGAAATAAATATCTACACTAAAATCGATGCATATAGTGCAAATAATCAAATAGGATTATAAATCACCATCTCCACTTATATCAATCCATCTAGTGTGAGAAATATTCTTCCCTCTCTCCACCCTCCATCTATATCTATATCCCCCTCCATCTCTTCTTTTTGTCTCTCTATCTCACCCCCCTAAACACACACACTCTCGCAATCCATATATATCAATCTCTTTGTCAATCCCCTCCTCTCCCCATCTCTCTCTTCTTCCCTCTCTTCACCTTCCATCTATATCTCTATCTTCCCCCTCTCTCCCTCTCTCTCCATCTTCCTTATCACTCACTCAATTTCTCTCTCTCCACCTTTCTCTCTCTATTTCTTTCTTCTTACCTCTCTCCTCCTCCGCCTCCAAGTCCATCTCTCTTTCCCTCCCTCTCTCCACTCTCTCACATCCTCTCTCTTTCTTCCTCTCTTTCCCTTTCTCTCCCATCTCTCTCTCCCTCTATCTCTCTCTCTTCACCCACCAACTATGTTACTATATCCCTCCCTCTCTCCTTATATCTCCTTCTCCCCCTTTATCTCCATCTCTCCTTATTTGTCTCTTTATCTCAGCCCCAAACATACATGCTCTATCTCTGTCTCTCCCTTGTCACTCCTTCTCTCTCTCTGCTTCTCACTCTCTATATTTCTTATTTCCTACATCTCCCCCTCCAACTCCATCTCTCTTATCAATCCCTCTCTCTCAAGTCCTCTCTCTCGTCCTTCCTTTCTCTCTCTCTCTCCCCTAAATACCTCTCTCTTCCTTGATCTCTCTCTCTCTCTCTCTCTCTCTCTCTCTCTCTCTCTTCCCCCATCACTCTCCTCCTCTCTCTCATCCTTCCTCTCTCTCCCTTTCTCTCCCGCCTCTCTCTCTCTCTCTTTTCCCTCCAATCCTCTCTCTTCCCCCATATCTCTCTCTCTTCCCCCATCCCTTTCTTTCTCTCTCTCTCCAACTACATTACTATATCCCTCCCTCTCTCCTTCTCACTTCTTCTCTCCCCCCTTATTTCCATACATCTTACTTTGTCTCTTTATCTCACCCCTAAACATACACACTGTCTCTCCATCTCTCCCTTATCACACTCTCTCTCTATTTCTTCTTAGTTATGTAAACAAATGAACATAAATATTCATAAATATAAAGCAAATTATGGAGTAAATTTGAAAAGAGGTTTTATTTACTTACCATACCTCTAGTTTATTTATATTTTTATTTATTTACCATACCCCTTTTCTTTACTATGGTATTTGGCCCATAGGTTTGTTATATAATTAGATTTTTATTTATAATCCTATATGATATATTGTTATTTATTTACCTTACCTCTTTATGCCTCTTTGATATTTATTTATTTACCATACCTCTTTATATCTATTTTATATTTATTTATTTATTTATCATACTTGTTTATACCTCTTTTATATTTATTTATTTACCCATGGTATTTGGCCCATGGTATCAATATTAATTTGTCCCATGGTATTCGTACCATAGGCTTCATCTAAATAAAACCTCTTTTTAAAGTTTTTTTAAATATAAAAAAGTTCATGGAATAAATATAAAAAGAATTTTTGTTTATTTACCATACATCTAGTTTATATATTTTTTTAGTTATTTACCATAGCTCTAGAGTAAGTATAAATTCATTTTACAAATATTTAATTAAAAAAAATATTAAAAGATTTTTGATTTTGATTGTTTGTGTTGAATTAACTCTTTTCCTTTGATTTAGGAAATAGTATTGACTTTAGTAAAGAGTAAAGATGTTTAAAATTTTACTTAATTTGGAAATTCAATGTGGTAATTTTTTTTTGTAAAGGTAAAATCAATACATGCAAATAATGTTATTCAATTTCAGTATATATATATGATTAAACCATAACATCTTCACTGATATCTTTCCATTTACCTAATTCAAGTGTATGCAACTGATAGAAAACATTAAGTAAATTTTAGCCAAGATAAATAAGGACAAATCCTAAACTCTCTAACATCAATTCTAGATAGAGCCAAGTAATATTGGAAAGTGTGAATACTAAATCAAACATACTTAGAACAAATCACCATTGTTGCAATTTTATGCACAAGACTGCTATTCATTGCAATCATAATTATGAATAATTCAAATAGGCATAGAAATTCGAGTCTAGTTATACATACAAAATCTCTTAGGGTCGACGACAACATAATTTTAATGCATCAAAGGGATTTGACGATTCCAACTAACAGTGGAAGTACAAATGTTGGAAATAAGTAGATACATCAAATACATAAGAAACGCACAAATCTGTACGATTGAAGATATAACTATAGTATAACCAACTGAAATTAATATTTTTACTCAGAAAATGTATCCCAAGTAGTAATACCAAGTGCAAAATTCTAGAAAGAATATCGTAATGGAAGTGATGGTTTCGACTACGAAATACAAATTGTAAGTAAGAAATACACCGCTAGTAAGAAGTGATGGTTTCGACTACGAAATACACCGCTAGTAAGAAATGTTGTAAGTACAGAAAAGAGAATGTGAACTTCCCTTAAGGGAGAAAAACCCTGGAAAGTAACTACAAGTTCCACGCTGGTAAAATAAACCCCTCAACATTAAATTAAAATAGAATTAATTATATATATTGAATTATTTTTCTGAAATAATTCAATAATATATAAATTTGCATTCAACCATTTTTAAAAGAAAAAATTGAATCCTAAAACGGTAATCTTAAAACGGTAAAACAGTAATCCTAATCACTTGGAAAAGGGCAAGTAAAACTGGAAATATCATTAACCTCTGCTAATGGCGTTTCTCCTTGGATATCTGCTAATGCATTTTATCTGCATTGTTGTGTCTTCTATTTATGTATGGAGAGTCAATCTCCTGGAATAAATCACAAAGCAAACACAAATTTTCTGGCCACCTCTGTCAGTGGATTAAAGCTTCATACCAAACGCTCTTCTCTGCATCGCGCTACTGCCCAGGCTATTTCTGGACAGAATTCAAGGATTTATTGCTAGTGGATGAAATGATAGTTTCAGATAAATTCATTGCACGCGGGTAAAGAATATGGTTCAAGAAATGGTTTTTTAAAAGAACCAAATACGACTCACCTCTATGTTCGATCATAGCTGAGTTGTTTTATTTTTATTTATTTATTTATATGATTATTAAAACTCATTTGCTAAGCCGATACTTATTTTTTGTTTTTATTTTAATTTAAAATTTTAGCCGACATTGAGGACGTGACCCACCTGACATCGGGGTCATACTGGGCTGTAGATGCACCTCTCGGCGCAAACATCCATAAACATCTGGCTAGATTAGAGTATTTACCTTCTTATGTTGTATATGGCTAGATTAGAGTATTTATCTTCCCATGTTGTACAATGTGAAATGCCTATCTAACCAATATGTGTGGCTGACTTTGTTTAGAACATTTTTATTTCCAACCCACTATGTTGGTGTGAGGTGCTATAAATAGAATTAGGTGTGAGGGGCTCTAAATATTATTTCTCAATGGTGGCAATGTATCATTTGAGAATATAACAACTATTGAAAGCCGTCAATCTATTAATTAAATCAAATGGCTCTCCAAGTGAGATACTTGGATAGTGTAAACACACTCATACAAGCACTTACTATTAAGTCAGATGAGCCTCAATTATATATGCTTTCACACTAACGGGATGGTTTCAACCACTCCCTGGATATTACGATTTGAGATTTAAGATTAGAATCTCAATCCTATCTTCACCATAACAACAATCTAATTATAGCTTTCTCCATTATTTCCAACACTCCCCATTAATGGAGAAAGGGTACTGAACAATAACATACACCTACTGGTCTAGTCTCAACCAAGCTTACAATAAAACATGAAAAACTTGGTAACAGAGGTTTTCATTTTGGTCTTTATGCTTATGACTCCATACTTGTTCATTCCGAGGTGAGGTTTCATCTTCACTTTCCTCACTGTGAGGTAGTGATGTATTTGCACCTCATTTCTTCCCCAGTGATGGAAAGCTTGAATGCTTCTCCTTGCCCTTCTCAAAGTTATGACAGGTTTAATAGGAGAATGTTCTCTCTCACTATTTTCGGTGTCACGCATGCGAACTTCCACAAAGTTGTCTTCAAAATTTTGTTCATCTTTACGTCCTTCCTAAAAATCAACTCATGACTCTTCAATATCAAAATCTTGCACACCAGATTGTGCCTATTTTTTGTCGTGGTCGTCAAAAGAACCACATTGTTTTTCTGAAAAAATGCTACCCATGCTACCCAAACTAACGCATCCAAATGTCCACATGAGAAAATCATCATCATCATCAAAATAAAACATATCTAAAAATATAGACATGTTGTTAAAAGTCCAGCTTATCTGGTTTTGTCTTGCTTCCAGATTTCGACTTCGCTTGGTCCTTTGACGAGCTCCAACAACCCCATTACCATGCAGGAGGGAAACCTCCCTTTGGCAGCTCTTTAACAGTAGAACCTTGTAGACTGTGGCTTCTATGCCATGCAGGTCTTAGTGTCCTCGACTCTTGCGATGAGCAACAAATGACCTCTCAACAAGCTAGAAAATTTATCGATATCCAATTCTGATGCATGTGATTAGCAATTTCTAATGACACATATTTCTAAAGAAATACAGCAAATCAATTAATATTATTTTAAGATAAATACTTTCCACCCAATGGACGAGAGAAATTGAGCCCAGCGATTTCTGTTATTGCTAAGACGATATCGCAGTTCAATAGATATCAATTTATGTTTTTATTATCACCAATAAATTGAGAGAAATTGGTTATGAACAACAACCCTTTTTCCAGTGATAAGGCCCAACCCACTTTACCAACCTCAACAATTCGGCCTTGTATTATTATCTACTATCTCATTCGCTGCGACAACTATCAGTTCGCAATCGGTTTTGTATCTAATTTCAACTATATGTACACATCAACTCCTCAGCAAATGACCCTCGACTCTGCTAGACACAATCTTTCACTGATCCCACACACCAGTCATACGGTATCAGCCTTTGTGAATATGCCCAGGTTTTCTATCAGCTTAGAAAAGTCTGGACAAGCCTTTAAAAAAGTAACCCCAAATGCGAACTTGAGTATCTCAGCCCTCTGCATCACGACCTGATCCCCTTATGAAACAATTCTTCGCCCATCTTAGATTTCTTTGCGATTTCCAGAAAAACGTCCCTCCAAATGGGCTTGATCTTCTGCAACTCACGAATCTGGTATCTCGGCTTCATTAATTATCATGAATCTGGTCTCTCAGCTTCAAAAATTGTTTCGAATTTTCACATAAACACAACTATGCAAGGTGGGCAGGAGTCCAGGGGCAACGGTGAATACGATCTGGACTTGGCCTTCACGGCGAAGCACTCCAGCGAGTTAATGCTGACATTCCATATTTGAGAAGTTGGTTTGTGATGGTTGAGAAATTATCTCAACCTCTCTCTCTAAATTAGGAATAAGTTGGATCTCATAAAATCTATTTAATAGAGTAATCTGAATGTAATCTGTGTGTGTGAGTGTGTTTACACATACACCATTTGTGTATAATATATGAGTGTGTTTTATTTATTGAGTGATTTTCAGTAATTTCTATCATGGTATCAGAGCACAAGATCAGAGGCCTGTGTGTTGTGAGTCTAGGTCCTTGGAGAATAAGACTATAAATTGATTTCCTATGTTGATTGATATGTTTTTATACGCCTGTGCAGTCACAACTTGTAGTTGTCAGACGATGAGTTTTTCGCGATTCTTGCATCTGCGTCTTCATTGAAAGGGAAGTATTTGAAGAAGAGTATCAGAAATGAACCCAAAGCAGAGAAACCATTATTGCCACTAGCTTTCACAAGCTTCCCTTTTGTGTACAGGGGTGACGCTCTTGGATGCCTTACTGCGACCTTTAGAAGAGATTTGCAGTGAAATCATCGAAGGCTTTGGAAGAAATTTCTCAAGAGAAGCGGACTCTGTATGTGTACAAGTGTACTGCGGAAGGATTCAAATCCACGGAAGGTTTTCTCTCGCAATGTGGTGGTAGCCATGTCTATTACACTTTCTATTATCCTGCCCATTCTTTTCCGGGATGTTCTATGGAAAAGTTACTTGTTGAGGTGGGGAAGGTGGATTGGGTTATCACTGATAGAAAAAGGTATGAAATATTTATATCATGCAAGTAAGCTGTGGGATATGTGTTTACAACATTTCGCCTTCAACTGTGCCAATCTAATTCAGAACAAGGATCAGCTTCCAACGGAAGAGCTGAAATGAATAGAGAGCAAAGTCATGTTAATGAAATTGTATGATAGCACTTTATTAATAAGTTTTTTGTGTGGATATACATCGGCCTTACATATGAAATGCACGAGGACCGAGAAAAAAAATGAATCTGAAAAGATTTTTCATATTCATTGTCACTTCGCGATATCATTTGGAGATGTCAGCTTTCGAGTAACAGGGAGAGTTTTTTTATTGTTGTGTAGGGAGTAGTAACAGTTATCATAGTGCTCATATTTGTTTGGCGGAGAATTTTACTTTGAATATATAAGCGTTGAGGCAGAGAGAAAGTATTTTTTTATTTCCTTAGGCCCATCGGATCTGGTGTCGTGGCTAGAGAGGATCATCTTTCAATTCCAAGGAAGCTTTAGCTAGTGGTCGTGCTGTTATTGAAATATATTTGTGGTTTAGTAGTATTATATTTGTTTGTATATTATGCGAGAAAAATAATCAGTTAAAGGTCATTTTGTAACACTGATTCTAGATACATTCTGTATCTAGACGGCTTTTCTAGGTAACTGGCGAGTATAGCGGTTGGCACCCATGTATCTCAGTGGATGGCAGCTCGTCCATAGAATGACTAGGAGTTCAGCAATTGCAAAATGTAATCAATTGTTTTTGAAGAGATCAAGTGGCAGTAAAGCTCAATATGGACGGTTGTCCTGATAGCATGGCAGTTGTGGATCTAGGGAAGGATCCCTTGTTACTGGTAGACATGGAAGTGGTATCCTAATGAGGTTATGTGATAGATTGGGATGATGTCTAGTAATTGACTTCGGGAGGTCCTTGATTCGGGAGTTGAGGAAGTGAACTCGGGAATCCAACCTGCCAACTACACCTTTCCGAGGGTTATGAGGCAACTTGATGGAGCATCTACTGATAAGGTTGATTATTTTTTTATTTTCATGTAATGTAATCATTAAGGGG
Source organism: Pinus albicaulis (assembly GCA_034641835.2). Lineage (NCBI taxonomy): Eukaryota > Viridiplantae > Streptophyta > Pinopsida > Pinales > Pinaceae > Pinus > Pinus albicaulis. The sequence continues at coordinate 339,912,115 of CM076577.1, read as the reverse complement.
GGGATGTTGGATTTAATGCTTACATTCCATATTTGAGAAGTTGGTTTGTGATGGTTGAGAAATTATCTCAACCTCTCTCTCTAAATTAGGAATAAGTTGGATCTTAGAAACTCTATTTAATAGAGTAATCTGAATGTAATCTGTGTGTGTCAGTGTATCTACACATACACCATTTGTGTATAATATATGAGGGTGTTTTAGTTATTGAATGATTTTCAGTAATTTCTATCAGAGTCGTCCAGGTGGATGACTCCGACCCTGATACGCGATGCTCCAGCTATGAGAACGCGATGCTGCATGCAGCACGCTGCTTTTGCTGCACCTCTCGGCAGCGTTAATGACCTTTCACTACTCTGGTTTTGAAACTCTAAGAACCCAACTTCTCACCAGAAATGCAAATCCGACACGAGGAGAAAACTGCAGGAAAATTCGATGCTGCTTAGAATGCAACAATTTAAAAATGGAGAATATGCTTCTTCCTTTGCTCATATCGTACAACAAGGTGAGCGGATTGCCCAGATGTGGCAGCAGCGTGAGATCGAGTCCCTCAAGTTGGCCCTGCAAATATCACGCCTATAATTCATCTACCAGCGTCGTTGTGGATTTCCATTGCATCCACCAGGACACCACCATGAACAGGCCACATCACAAAAAACTACGAATAGACACTAAAGAACTAGCACGAAATGGCCTTCGATCCATGATAGGAGAACCTTTGGTGCTTTACCACAACGCTCCACAATCCGACAAGGCCTCTGATATAACAGCTAGCACACAATCATAGATATGCTGGTCACTGCACCAGATGAATGGATATGGTGCAGCCCTTAAAGAGTGTTGGCTCCTCACGCAACAAAAACAATCCACCATAGATCCTTACGTCCTCTAGCGAGCCTGACCAGCGATTACAAATCTCTTATCACTCTCTCGATGGACAAACAAACTTAGCTAGCTTCAACCTGAAGCTCTGATACCATGTTGAAAACCGTCAATCTATTAATTAAATGAAATGGCTCTCCAGGTGAGATACCTGGAGAGTTAAACACGCTCATACAAGCACTTACTATTAAGTCAGATGAGCCTCAATTATATAGGTTTTCATACTAACGGGATGGTTTGAACGACTCCTTGGATATTAGGATTTGAGATCTAAGATTAAAATCTCAATCCTATCTTCACCATAACAACAATCTAATTATGGCTTTCTCCATGATTTCCAACAACAACTGCAATTGACTTTAACTGAAAATATTGGAATTTATAGACATGTTAAGTTGAGATAAAATAATATATATATATATATATATATATATATATAGCATGAAGATACTAGAGAAACAATTCATTAATACATTAGAAGAATCATTATGATGGTTATCAATAACAAAAGACAGAGACCAAAATTTGTAGCTTTTATATGTGCATAAAGGAATTGTTATTTCTTACCCTAGTCAGTGACTTCCTAGTCAAGGAGATTAATATTTATAGGGTTTTTAGTAGAGAGAAATGAATATAAATAGAATATTTCTTTTAAAAAGAATGAGATATGTAATTCCACCAATTCAATTTATAAACATCTTTTGTCTGAATCAAGGGAAGTTCCGATTATTCCTTTAAATTTGATTCACTAACAAAGATAAATATTTCTATTAAAATTAGTTGCGTATAATGGAATCTTGTTGTTCTCCAATAGATGTTTTTGTTATGCCATCTTCATTATTTTCTAAAATATTTACTTGATATATAGTGGGGTCCATATTAATAAGTATATAAAATTTCAAAAAACTTATTGCATCAAAGAACATATTAGGAAATGGTTAAAAGTAATAACACACATATTCTACACTTCAAAATACCATAGACATGTTTCACATGACACGATCATATGTTTTGTTAGCTTTACTAGCAAACAAAATCGTATGAATGAAGATGCAAGTATACTATAAATATTTTAAACAATGCATAGCTTATTCAGTATAAAATGAAATAGAGGATTTGCTAATGAAATAAGACTCCTCATCAATTTATAAAATATCGCTAAATACAATATAGTGTGGATCTCATACCAGTTCTATATTCATTTCAATCTGGATCAGGGGCAAAAACTTGTCCAAAATTCAAAGTACTCGGAATTGCACCAAAATAGAACAACAACGACCGACCCATCGCTAGGAATCCAACGCAACTCGTTTCGTCAAAAACTGAGTTCGGATGAAGAAGTTATAGTCTATTTATCGTTGTTTAGAATAATCATTTAACAAAAAATTGCAGAACAGATACAGGCTGATGACATGGAAGCCCAGTCAACATGCAGGGGATATTATTCAACTTTTTTCCAATGGGATTGTTACAAGTGTCACTACAGGATTCACCAGTTTGGTTTGAGAAGTATAAATTTCCCAATGTCCTCCCAAGGTCCTTTTAAGGTTGAATTCGAATTTTTTTTATGAGGGAGGACAGTCCAACTAGGGACCACCACGTGTCCCCTTAGTGGTACCCTTCTCCAAGGTTAATTTCGAATTTCATTTGATGGGCTAAGGTTCAGATTTAATTTCATATGGTGGCATGTTAATTTTATTTTAACCCTAAAGTATGAACTAAGGTATTTAAACTATTGGTTTCATACATTATTATGGTGCTTTGGTAATACAACAAAGTCCGATTTGCAATTTGCATATATTATAACCTTGGGTTAATTATTAAATGCTAGAGTGCATTACATTGGCTAACCATAGTTTGGTGGAAAATTATACTATGGGATTAATACATATTTCGATGGCGGGTTATATACAAAGGCTGAAGGCGCATTATTATACGAGGCAAAAACATATGTATAGGGGCGGAGGTTGGGGTTCGACCCTGTGACCTCCCCCCAACCACTCTAAGCACCTTACCAATTGGCCATTCATGTGTTAGTTGAAAACCAATGCGTCCACACTATATTTGAATTTGTAGTGTGGATCTGATGGCAGGAATGGAGGGGGCCAGCCCCGTGGGCCAACCCTCCTCCCATAAGACCGCGCCATATGCCCAAGATTTAGCACCCAAATCTAACTACACTTAGTGCGTAATTAAGTGATATTATCCGATAATTGAACTGCGGCTAATTTAGAGGGAGCTTTGGTAGCACCTCCGACTTTGGCACCACCTCCAGAATTGTCGAAGCTAACTAAAGAGTTCTGCATATTTAGAGGCAAAATCTATCTAGGGGAAAATTAAATGAAGCTTATCTTGAGCACTTTTCGACCAATTTTGGCTCAGGAAAAGTTAGTCTTAGTATATTGGCATGCTCTAAATCCATTGAAATATCTTGTAGAGGCAGAGGAGAAATTATACAGAGGTTTTTGTCACCTTTAATAATTTTGAAGCCTAGGGCCAGGAGGAGGAAAGCCATGCCTAGATCAGCTAAAGGCCAAATGGAGTGAATGAATAGTCATTGTTAGATGTATTTGATGCTCTGAACACAGTGGTATAGTTTGCAAAGGCGTTCTAGCACTTATGAAAGTGTTTTTATCGCTTTGGAGCTTAAACAAGCCCATGGCCACCAGGATGGGAGGTGAAGCCTAGATTAGTTGGAAGCCAATTTCAAAGATTGACTTGTCATTTTTGGGGTATTTGAGTGCTATGAAGCCAATGGAGCAGGTTTCAAATCCATGGAGCAATATAGGTGCTTGTAATCAGACATTTAACTCTTAATCCCAAGAGGGCCTAGCTAGTTGAAGCAGGTCCATGGAGATGTAGCCCATGAGGGGTGAACTCCACCATCATCCATTGTGTAATGTGATTGTTATATGTTATGTTTATGTATTTCATTTGTTGTTCATGAGTTTTTAAAATTTAATTAACTCATAATTTGATCATCAAAGACACATGAAACTTGACACATAAACCCCTTCACAAATGGTTAATTTGAGACGATCCTAATCACACATTTTTAATAATGATGATGAATATAGCATAGAAATAGCTAGTTTTCCCATATTCAGATCAATTTGGTATCAGAGAAAAAGTTTAGCTCATTTTAGCCAAGGTTAGCTAGATGAATTAGCTATTGGTTTTTGAATTTGTGCAAGAAGAATTTACCTGTGTGAAATTTTATGTATGAAGGAGAAGATCAAAATTGAGAACTAAATTCTCTAATCACAACAAAGAATCTTGTATGATTTACAGGTGTGATGGTAGCTTCGTTAATCAATCTTTCTAATCAATATTCCTTATAAAAACTCTTTGATAAAGAGATATTACAGAAACTCGACATCATGAGTGATAATGTGCAAGAGAAGTATATAGAAAAGAGGGAGATAGTTATACTTCAAGAGCATCTTCTTTCCATGAAGGAGGACAAGAAAGAGCTTATTGAACAGTTCTATCAGATGGAGACTCAGCTCCATGATGCCAAGGAAGCCTTAGCCAAACATGTGCTTGAAAAATAGGTATGCAATTCAAGTTTATTTTAAATTTCCACTCAAAATGAATGTGTAGGTGCTTTTTAAAGACACACTAGAGGAATAGGGTCCAAATTATTGATGAATATGGGCTATGAAGGTAAAGGATTGGGAAAACATGCAAAAGGCATAATTGAGCCAATTGTTGTTGAGGAAAGGCCTAAGTATTGGGGTCTTGGTTATGGACAACATGATGGAGAAATCTGTAAAGCCAAGGAGGCACATGAATATGTTCCAAGAAGGACTTTCATTTCATGTTTATTACCTCAAGCTTGTGAAGATTGTGTTCACGAGGAATGCAAAAGTTTTACACCCACTTTGCAAGGAGGTGCTCATAAGCATGTAGCTAATGATAATGGTGAACAAGAGGATGTTGAAAGCTCTAAATTCATTGAATCCATTGTTTATATTCCGAAGCGAGCCACTACCTCATCAAATTCACCTCCTCAAGAAGGCGAAAAAGGTGAATGTTCAAGGTATAAATATGATTTTAATCCAGTTTCTTTTGATTATGATAAACATTGAAATTTGTCACATAAGATTTGGAGAAAATTTGCATGTTCCTTTTATGGTTTGAATAACCTTAATGTTTCAAGGTGTTGGAAGAAGATAGCCATGCATAGGAAAATTTCAAAGCAAAGGAGGAAGAAAGCCAAAGGTCCATTGGACAAAGCAAGCCATGCTGAAAAGAAGATGCAATTGTTTTGAACTCATTGACGTAAGCAAGGTCATATTGTAGGCATGTTTTTTGTATCTAAAAATTCATCCATGACATTTAAAGAAGGAAGAGAAAGAGAATGGAAATAATGGACAAGAAGATTACATAATTGATGTGGGTGAAGATGATTCACATGATGATGATGTGTGGTTGAAAGAACCACCATTGAAATGGTTTGGCAAGAGATGGTTAGATTTCTTATCTAATTAAGGCTTTGCATGTATTTTGATTATTGATGCATTCTTTTCCTATTGAATGCATGTTGCATGTTTACGCCAAGAAGGTAATTGAAAGAGGAGTATGTTGACTCACTTTATTGCAACAAAATTTGTTCATTTCAGATATTTAAGTACATGTACATATGAATGGGGTTCTTGTACTTATGATTGTACTTGTGAGAGAGTTGAAGAATTGCATACATGCATGAGAGTTTGTGTGTATGAACAATGGAATTTTGATGGTTTCATTGTGCTTGAACATGCATGAGTAATTTAATTGTGTTGGTCGATTTCTTTGTTTAATATGTATGTTGTGAACTTGAGAGTGTTGATCATTTTCACATGCATGAGTGTTGCCTTGTGTTGTTCGAGTGCATGTTACATGCATGTCATATTGACTTGGAAGAGTTGATTTTTTCTCCAAAGATGAAAAGGAGATGTTGACAAAGTGTTTCATGATGTGAAATTCTTTTTTTTTTGGAAAAAGAATCGTCAAATTATTACACATGCTTATGCTTGACTTGAGAGTCAGTAATTTGAAGAGGCGTGTTTCATCGACTTGTGTTTGGTCGATGAATTTTGACACAAAGATGTAAGAGTAAATGATGATGTTCACATGATGTGAAATATGTTTCTTTGAAGGAGCAAGAGGATATGTCATCCGGTTATGTTTCTTGCATGATGTGTTTTTCAGATTGAAAGTTGTGTTTGTGACAACATGTCAAAAAAAAAAATTTGCAAACATTGTAGACCATTTTATGTGTTGATGCCAAGAAGAGAAGGAGATGACGAATGCATTATTTAGAATGTGGAATTTAGAACCATGGACGTAAAAGAATGGTCATTTCGTTTCCTATTATTGTTGGGAAAAATACTGAGAGGCCGGGGGGGGGGTGAATCAGTATTTAGAGTTTATAAAATAAATTCAACCTTTTCTTTCAGCAAATTTCCATACGCGGTTTTTATGAACTGAACTAGCTATGCATGCGGAAATATAGAAGGAAACTAGCGTATACTGATTTACCTTTCAGATTTAGAGAATTTCTTAGGAACAATCTTTTAAACAGATTTATTAGATATGAATAAGGATAGATAATCAGAAGTTATGAGCAGTAATCAACAATATAAAGCATCACACACATGAACACCAATATTTAAGGTGGAAACCCAATTCGGGAGAAAACCACCACTGCTGTCGTCTCTGTCTTCAATATTTATTGTATAGAAAACCTTTTACAACATTATACTGATGAAGACTTATACCAGTACGCAGGATTCTACCTGTAAAAGGCTGCAACCTTCTCTTGTTTTCCAGCTACAACTGGAAGGGAGCTCCAACCCCCTGAACTCGTTTACCAGCCTCTCCTGGAAGGGAGCTTCGACCCCCTGATTTCAACACCAGCTTCTACTGGTTGAAAGCTTCTACTTCCTTACTAAAGGCTTCAACCTTACTGCAGACCATGTTTCATCAATTTTCATACTGGGTCAAACAGCTTCAACCCAACCCTTCACTTAACATCAACAAACATACTTTGCCCAAAACTTAAAACAGAACACTGAGACCACTGTAACCAGAATATCAGAAATAACCCAGACTTCAGAATAGATATGCAGATACAAACTGAACCCTAAAAATTCATTAATTCAAATAGCATATGCTACTTTGATTCACTGAAGCCGCGTACATATGCGCTTTCCTGCACACCAACCCGCGTATACTTCTGTGTATATTATCTTCAGAAAACCCAAACTTCCATACCCGCTTTTAATGAAGCGAACCCGCATATATACGTGCTTTTGATGAAGCGAAATAGTGTATAGATCTGTAAAAATATATTTTGCAGAGCAGGCTAGATCTATAAAACTTACCCAGATTTATTCATGTTCTTCAGAAGACTTGCGCCAGTTCTTCATCATTTATTCCATTGATAAAACTAGAGATTCATCATCTTTAGATCTAGAGATCTTGAACCATAAATATATCCATGGGTGCATCATAGATTCAGATCTATCAATTAAGAACAGAGTTCATCCATGCAGATATTCCTTAGAGAAATTTATTCATCAACAACCCTTACACATGCACACATAGCACTATGATCTTCTTCTCCTTATATAGTTGTATCCTTTACCAATACCATGAGCCAAAACCACACTACTTTCGATGGTATTCTTAGACGGAATCAAATAGATAATACAACGCTCAATATTGTGGGATAATACCATGGTAAAGCCTCTTGGTATTATAATTTTAAAGTGCAAAAGGCATACACGACTTGGAGCGTTCGTTTCTGCGTGTATACGCAACTTCTCTTCATAAAAACTGTGTATATACTAGCCCTAAATGTATACGCGGGTTTCCTTCACAAAAGTAGCATATACATTGCATCCATACGTGGGTTGCCTTCATAAAAGTAGCGCATACATTGTGACATATTATATTTATCATTTCTCTGGCACTTACTGAAATTCCTTTTTCTGCTACTTCTGAACTAATATGTAGATACATCATTTTTACATCTTTAACAAATAGGTTGCTATCAAAATGCAACTCATCAAGGACAACTTCATCAAGTAGGTTGCCATCAAGGACAACACATTGCATAATATTGCCAATAATCTCCCCCTTTGGACTTGATGGCAACCATGACGGTTTTTGATCACCACAACAGATAGATACATTGATTATAACCATTATTCAAACACCATGATACTCTCCCCCTTTGACATCAAGGGCAAAGGGCGGATTAAAACCAAAGCAAGGTTTTTCTTCTCTTGTAGAAAGAAGAGCTCTGTAGATCTGATGTGCACTGAAGTTACCATGCTCCCCCTGAGTTCACGCTGAATCTTCAAACATATTTTTCAATGAATTACATGACTCTGACTTTTCCTATCACTAAGGACTCATACTTAAATCAATGATCCAACCAATTGGATTTACATATGTGACTCAAGTACCCAACTAAGTGGGTTTACAAATTTGAACAAGTCCTTACATGACTGAATATTATAATGTTACATCATAGGTCTTAACATGACCTTGTCATAAAATTATAGAAATAACTTATACAATCAAGACCAAATAATCTCAAGCATGAGATCAGACCACAACAAATAATTAGAATGCCAACAATGCATCCTTTCCATATGACCAAAGTTCACCCTTAGCTAGTGCATCATGAACACTTTCAACATCAAATCATCAAGGCATCTTCATCAAATATCAGAGAATGAAACAGAAATATGAGAGATGAAACATCACCAGAGATACCCAAGAGCACCATAACTGTGATGAAGAATGCTGACCCAAAAAAAAATTGTCAGCAAACACCCATATGCAGTTTTCTATGTATAAATGCGTGTATATACGCGACTGTCCTCTAGGAAATCCGCGTATCCAAGTTAATCTTCTGTATTTAAGTAGATCTGATCTTCTGCATGGCAGAGACCACTCACAGCTTCTGTTTGAGATATTCGAATGCTTCCCTGGGTAAAGGATTGGTAAATATATCAGCAACTTGTTCTTTGGAGGGAACATACTCCAACTTCACCTTTTGTTCAAGCACTTGTTCACGTAAGAAGTGATAATTAATGGGAATGTTCTTGGTCTTGGAATGCATAACAAGATTCTTTGAGATAGTGATGGCACTTGTATTATCACACATAATGGAGATAGGAGGTGAACATTTGATTTGAATGTCTTGTAATGTTTGCATCATCCAAAGAATTTGAGTGCAACATGATGCGGTAGCCACATATTCTGCTTCTGCTGTAGATAAGGCAATAGAGATTTTCTTCTTGCTAAACCAAGATACTAACCGGGGCCCCATATAGAATGCACCACCACTAGTGCTTTTCTGATCATCAACATTTGCAGCTCAATCTGCATCAGCGTAAGCATGAATAGTGAGATCAACATTCTTTGGATACCATAATCCAAAGTCTTGAGTTCCTTGTATATATTTAAATATTATTTTGACAGCTTGAAGGTGAGACTCTTTTGGATTAGATTTGAATCATCCAAAAATCCCAACTGCATGCATAATGTCTGGTCTAGTCCCAGTGAGATAAAGTAGACTTCCTATCATAGATATGTATTCTGGTTGATTCACCATGGGAGAATCGTCATGAGAACTGAGATTACATCCGGTTATCATTGGTGTACTTACAGGTTTGCACTCTTCCATGCCATACTTCTTCAGAATTTGCTTAAGATATTTTTCTTGTGATAAGAATATGCCATATGTTGCTTGTTGCACTTGCAAGCCAAGAAAGAATGTTAGTTCCCCAAGTAAAGACATTTCAAATTCTTGCTGCATATCAGAAGCAAATTTCTGACTCATAGACTCTTCATTACTTCCAAAAATGATATCATCAACATATACAACCACGATCAATAGTTTATCATTTTCAGTTTTTGTGTATAAGTTGCTATCAGCAGACCCCTTTGAAAATCCTTGTTGATGAAGATATTTGTCAAGACGATAGTACCATGCCCTTGGAGCTTGTTTGAGACCATATAGAGCCTTTTTAAGTCTACAAATTTTTTTTTCATCATTTCCCAAAATGAATCCTTCTGGTTGTTCTATATAAACTTCTTCTTCTAGATCACCATTGAGAAAAGAAGATTTAACATCCATTTGATAAACTTTGATTTGTTGGAAGCTTGAAAAAGCAAGAAACATTCTTATGGCTTCAAGTCTGGCTACAGGAGCAAAAGTTTCTTCAAAGTCTATACCTTCTTGTTGAGCATACCCCTTGCAAGCAAGTCTAGCTTTATTTCTTATAACATCCCCATTCTCATTTAACTTGTTTTTGAATATCCATTTAGTTCCAATGACATTTTTGTCATGAGGTCTTGGTACTAATTCCCAAGTGTGATTCTTTTCAATTTGATCAAGCTCTCCATTCATGGCTTGAATCCAACATTCATCTTTGCTAGCTTCATTGACATTATGTGGTTCAATAGTGGATAGAAATGCCAAATAGCTAGAAGATCCCACAAGAGTCCTTCTTGTTTGTACACCTGATCACTTTTCTCCCAAAATTTGACATTCTGGATGATTCTTTTGAACATATCTGGATGGAGCTTTTTCAGATAAATCATCTTCGGGTTCTTCATTAGGTTCACTGTCTATATCATTTTTGTTTGATGTAGAAGGATATATGTCATCATCGTCTTCATCTATTATTTGTTTTTATTCTTTTGGAGCTGCAGGAGACTCATCAATAACAACATCAATACATTCAACAATCTTCCAAAGTCTTTTATTGTAACATTTATATGCTCTACTCATAGAGGAGTAACCAAAAATTATTCCTTCATCTGTTCTGGGTTCAAAATTTCCGTGTTTTTCATCATTATTTTTGATAAAGGATTTGCTTCCAAAAACTCTAAAATGCTTCATAGTGGGAGGATTGCCATACCAGAGTTCATATGGAGTTTTATCACTATTTACACGAACATGTGCCTTGTTAAGAATATTTACCGCTGTATGTGCTAATTCTCCCCAAAATGTGTCAGGTGTTCCAGAATCATCAAGCATAGCTCTAGCCATTTATTGAACTGTTCTATTCATTTTTTATACTATGCCATTTTTTTGTGGAGTGCCAGCTACAGAAAACTGTCTTTTTATGCCATGTTGTTCACAAAATTCAAGGAATTCATCTGATGTATATTCTCCTCCTCGATCAGATCTAAGACGCTTGATTTTTAGACCTGATTCATTTTCAACGAGTGCTTTGAAGATCTGAAATTTCTCAAATTCTTCATCTTTGTGTTTAATCAACCCAATCCAACACATTCTAGAGAAATCATCAATAAATAAGATATAGTATTGTTCACCACGTGGTGAATTTTTCCTCACAGGTCCACATATGTCAGTATGAATGAGTTCAAGAGGCTTACTTGATGATCCTTCCTTGGCATTAAATTGCACTCTAGTTTGCTTACCAAATTGGCAAGATTTGCATATGGTACTTTCAGGTAGAGTAATATTGGGAAGATCACGAACAACTTTAAGTCTGCTTGATTTTTTGATTTGAGAGAAGCTCAGATGCCCCAAACTTCTATGCCATAGCCATTTTTCTAAAGATTTACTCAAGTAACATTGTTCTTTTTAGTTCTTCAATACATACAGGTTGCTTGGAGTTCTGTTTCCTTTTATAATTGTTTTACCTATATCAAGATCACGTACCACACATTATTTTGAACTAAAGACAACTTCAGTTCCTTGATCGCACATTTGACTTACACTTAATAGGTTATGCTTTAATCCATCCACATACATGACATTATTAGCTTTCACCTTTTCTTTTAGAAAAACAGACCCTTTTCCCTTAATGACAACAGGAGTATCATTTCCAAATGTAACATTCTTCTCTTTTTCTAGAGAACTATATGCAAGAAGTTTGTTTTTGTCACCTGTCATGTGTTTTGAGCATCCACTATCAATGTACCATTGATTTTCTTCACCTTCTACAAATAAAGCTATGCCACAATTTTCAACCTGTAATTCCTTCTTTTTCCATACTTTGGAGCTTGAAGAAAAATGCTCTTTTGGTTGGACTTTGCTCCTCCATTCAGATTCTTCATAGCCAAAGTTATTGCAATAAGCACATTCAACTTCATTTTGAAGAGGAGAAAGGTTGTTATAGGTATTCTTCTTTGTTCCAATATCAATCCTTTTCTTTCTTGCCTCTCTTGTCATGATGGTTTTATATGCAACACATTGAACAACTTTATGACCAAAATTGTGACATGAGAAACATTGTCCATTGAAGAAGAAATTTCTACGATCATGAAATATTCTGCTTGAGTTTACCTGTTGGTTGGTGTTTCTTTGAAAGGTATTCTTGTTAGTGTTCTTTGAATTGAGATAGTCATGCTTTACATGTGAAGATTATTTATTCCCTTGCTGAGTGGCAGAATGTTGTATACTGGTTGTAGCTGCTTTTAGATAATTTGGTGCTCGAGTCTGAGAATATTCTCCGATATATCCAAGACCTGTCTTTATAAAAGGAGAACGCTGTACCTTGATAATATCATCTAAGGTTTTAGATCCTTTTGCAAATATAAGATTCAAAGTCCTCACTTTCTCAATTTCTTTTCTTAGACTTACTATTTCACATTCTAATTTATCATTGTGTTTCTCCTTTTCTTCAAGCTGGTTTTTCAGAGTTTCTATGGATATTTTGCTTTCTTCTAAGCATATTTTAAGTTGATTGATTTCATCAAGAAAATCATTGTCCTCTAAAGAATCCATAAAAGTATATTTTTCTTCTCTAGATTCCTTTTCAAATGCCATGAGTAGTCTAAGATCTTGTTCACATTCTTCCTCACTGTCAGATAACCCATCACTGTCTTCATGAGTATAGTAACTTTTTCTAGTGCTAAACCGATTCTTATTCCTTCTTGCTACTTCCTTCCCTTTTTCATGTGTTTCTTTATGAGGAAACTTAGTAGCATAATGACCAACTCTGCCACAAGCAAAACATTTGAAAGGAAGCTTACCTCTAAACCGTCCTGTGCCAAGTTGGAGTTTCTTTACAAAATTTACCTCATCTTCTTCTGAGATATACCCTGATCCTTCCGTCTCTTGTACTTCTTTCCCTTTTCTAGAAGCTCTAAAGACGACTTCTTTGACTTCATATGGTCCTCCTCTTCTCATTTCACATGCAGTTAGTATGCCATGAAGTTGCACCACAGTAATATTTTGAAGATCCTACTTTTCTTCAAGAGCAGAAACTTTTGACTCAAATTTTGCCGTTAGAGATCTTAAAACTTTCTCAACCAAAGTAGATTCAGTTATTGTTTCTCCCAGATTTCTCATACGATTTACAATATCATCAAGACGTAAAAATAAATTTGCAATGCTCTCCTCATTATGCATTTTTAGATTCTCATATTGAATTCTGAGAGTTTGGAGTTTAGCACTTTTTACCTTTGCATCACCTTCATAACTTAGAATGATTTTGTCCCATATTGCCTTTGTTATATCCAACTGCATGACTTTGACAAATTATGATTCAGTTAGACTTCCCAATAGAGCATTGACCGCCTTTGCATTTGTTTCATAATTCTTTCTTTCCGTTGGATCTGTTGGTACTGTGGCTGGATATTGATATCCTCCTTCAACAATAGCCCATACATCTGCTCCCAGAGACTGAAGATAGGATCTCATCCTTGTTTTCCAGAAGATTAAATTGTTTCCGTTGAAGAGCAGAGGCCTGATAGATGTTGTTCCATCTAGATTGATCTTCCTTCTAGCGGCTAAGCTTTTTCAGAAAGACCTGCTCTGATACCAATTGTTGGGAAAAATACTGAGAGGGGGGGTGAATCAATATTTAGAGTTTATAAAATAAATTCAACCTTTTCTTTGAGTAGATTTCCATACGCGGTTTTTATGAACTGAACTAGCGTATGCACACGGAAATATAGAAGGAAACTAGCGTATATTGATTTACCTTTCATATTTAGAGAATTTCTCAGGAACAGTCTTTTAAACAGATTTATCAGATATGAATAAGGCTAGATAATTAGACGTTATGAGAATTAATCAACAGTATAAAGCATCACACACATGAATACCGATATTTAAGGTGGAAACCCAATTCGGGAGAAAACCACCGCTACTGTCGTCTCTGTCTTCAATCTTTATTATATAGAAAAACTTTTATAACATTGTACTAATGCAGACTTATACCAGTAGGCAGGCTTCTACCTGCAGAAGGCTGCAACCTTCTCTCGTTTTCCAACTGCAACTGGAAGCGAGCTCCAACCCCCTGAACTCATTTACCAGCCTCTCCTAGAAGGGAGCTTCGACCCCCTGATTTCAACACCAGCTTCTAATGGCTGAAAGCTTCTACTTCCTTACTAAAGGCTTCAACCTTACTGCAGACCATGTTTCATCAATTTTCATACTGGATCAAATAGCTTCAACCCAACCCTTCACTTAACATCAACAAACATACTTTGCCCAAAAATTAAAATAGAATAGTGAGACCACTGTAACTAGAATATCAGAAATAACCCATACTTCAGAATAGATATGCAGATACAAACTCAACCCTGAACATTCATTAATTCAAATAGCATACACTACTTTGATTCACTGAAGCCGTGTACATACATGCTTTCCTGCACACCAACCTGTGTATACTTCTATGTATATTATCTTCAGAAAACCCAAACTTCCATACCCGCTTTTAATGAAGCGAACCCGCATATATACGTGCTTTTGATGAAGCGAAATAGTGTATAGATCTGTAAAAATATATTTTGCAGAGCAGGCTAGATCTATAAAACTTACCCAGATTTATTCATGTTCTTCAGAAGACTTGCGCCAGTTCTTCATCATTTATTCCATTGATAAAACTAGAGATTCATCATCTTTAGATCTAGAGATCTTGAACCATAAATATATCCATGGGTGCATCATAGATTCAGATCTATCAATTAAGAACAGAGTTCATCCATGCAGATATTCCTTAGAGAAATTTATTCATCAACAACCCTTACACATGCACACATAGCACTATGATCTTCTTCTCCTTATATAGTTGTATCCTTTACCAATACCATGAGCCAAAACCACACTACTTTCGATGGTATTCTTAGACGGAATCAAATAGATAATACAACGCTCAATATTGTGGGATAATACCATGGTAAAGCCTCTTGGTATTATAATTTTAAAGTGCAAAAGGCATACACGACTTGGAGCGTTCGTTTCTGCGTGTATACGCAACTTCTCTTCATAAAAACTGTGTATATACTAGCCCTAAATGTATACGCGGGTTTCCTTCACAAAAGTAGCATATACATTGCATCCATACGTGGGTTGCCTTCATAAAAGTAGCGCATACATTGTGACATATTATATTTATCATTTCTCTGGCACTTACTGAAATTCCTTTTTCTGCTACTTCTGAACTAATATGTAGATACATCATTTTTACATCTTTAACAAATAGGTTGCTATCAAAATGCAACTCATCAAGGACAACTTCATCAAGTAGGTTGCCATCAAGGACAACACATTGCATAATATTGCCAATAATCTCCCCCTTTGGACTTGATGGCAACCATGACGGTTTTTGATCACCACAACAGATAGATACATTGATTATAACCATTATTCAAACACCATGATACTCTCCCCCTTTGACATCAAGGGCAAAGGGCGGATTAAAACCAAAGCAAGGTTTTTCTTCTCTTGTAGAAAGAAGAGCTCTGTAGATCTGATGTGCACTGAAGTTACCATGCTCCCCCTGAGTTCACGCTGAATCTTCAAACATATTTTTCAATGAATTACATGACTCTGACTTTTCCTATCACTAAGGACTCATACTTAAATCAATGATCCAACCAATTGGATTTACATATGTGACTCAAGTACCCAACTAAGTGGGTTTACAAATTTGAACAAGTCCTTACATGACTGAATATTATAATGTTACATCATAGGTCTTAACATGACCTTGTCATAAAATTATAGAAATAACTTATACAATCAAGACCAAATAATCTCAAGCATGAGATCAGACCACAACAAATAATTAGAATGCCAACAATGCATCCTTTCCATATGACCAAAGTTCACCCTTAGCTAGTGCATCATGAACACTTTCAACATCAAATCATCAAGGCATCTTCATCAAATATCAGAGAATGAAACAGAAATATGAGAGATGAAACATCACCAGAGATACCCAAGAGCACCATAACTGTGATGAAGAATGCTGACCCAAAAAAAAATTGTCAGCAAACACCCATATGCAGTTTTCTATGTATAAATGCGTGTATATACGCGACTGTCCTCTAGGAAATCCGCGTATCCAAGTTAATCTTCTGTATTTAAGTAGATCTGATCTTCTGCATGGCAGAGACCACTCACAGCTTCTGTTTGAGATATTCGAATGCTTCCCTGGGTAAAGGATTGGTAAATATATCAGCAACTTGTTCTTTGGAGGGAACATACTCCAACTTCACCTTTTGTTCAAGCACTTGTTCACGTAAGAAGTGATAATTAATGGGAATGTTCTTGGTCTTGGAATGCATAACAAGATTCTTTGAGATAGTGATGGCACTTGTATTATCACACATAATGGAGATAGGAGGTGAACATTTGATTTGAATGTCTTGTAATGTTTGCATCATCCAAAGAATTTGAGTGCAACATGATGCGGTAGCCACATATTCTGCTTCTGCTGTAGATAAGGCAATAGAGATTTTCTTCTTGCTAAACCAAGATACTAACCGGGGCCCCATATAGAATGCACCACCACTAGTGCTTTTCTGATCATCAACATTTGCAGCTCAATCTGCATCAGCGTAAGCATGAATAGTGAGATCAACATTCTTTGGATACCATAATCCAAAGTCTTGAGTTCCTTGTATATATTTAAATATTATTTTGACAGCTTGAAGGTGAGACTCTTTTGGATTAGATTTGAATCATCCAAAAATCCCAACTGCATGCATAATGTCTGGTCTAGTCCCAGTGAGATAAAGTAGACTTCCTATCATAGATATGTATTCTGGTTGATTCACCATGGGAGAATCGTCATGAGAACTGAGATTACATCCGGTTATCATTGGTGTACTTACAGGTTTGCACTCTTCCATGCCATACTTCTTCAGAATTTGCTTAAGATATTTTTCTTGTGATAAGAATATGCCATATGTTGCTTGTTGCACTTGCAAGCCAAGAAAGAATGTTAGTTCCCCAAGTAAAGACATTTCAAATTCTTGCTGCATATCATAAGCAAATTTCTGACTCATAGACTCTTCATTACTTCCAAAAATGATATCATCAACATATACAACCACAATCAATAGTTTATCATTTTCAGCTTTTGTGTATAAGTTGCTATCAGCAGACCCCTTTGAAAATCCTTGTTGATGAAGATATTTGTCAAGACGATAATACCATGCCCTTGGAGCTTGTTTGAGACCATATAGAGATTTTTTAAGTCTACAAACAAGTTTTTCATCATTTCCCAAAATGAATCCTTCTGGTTGTTCTATATAAACTTCTTCTTCTAGATCACCATTGAGAAAAGAAGATTTAACATCCATTTGATAAACTTTGATTTGTTGGAAGCTTGAAAAAGCAAGAAACATTCTTATGGCTTCAAGTCTAGCTACAAGAGCAAAAGTTTCTTCAAAGTCTATACCTTCTTGTTGAGCATACCCCTTGCAAACAAGTCTAGCTTTATTTCTTATAACATCCCCATTCTCATTTAACTTGTTTTTGAATATCCATTTAGTTCCAATGACATTTTTGTCATGAGGTCTTGGTACTAATTCCCAAGTGTGATTCTTTTCAATTTGATCAAGCTCTCCATTCATGGCTTGAATCCAACATTCATCTTTGCTAGCTTCATTGACATTATGTGGTTCAATAGTGGATAGAAATGCCAAATAGCTAGAAGATCCCACAAGAGTCCTTCTTGTTTGTACACCTGATCACTTTTCTCCCAAAATTTGACATTCTGGATGATTCTTTTGAACATATCTGGATGGAGCTTTTTCAGATAAATCATCTTCGGGTTCTTCATTAGGTTCACTGTCTATATCATTTTTGTTTGATGTAGAAGGATATATGTCATCATCGTCTTCATCTATTATTTGTTTTTATTCTTTTGGAGCTGCAGGAGACTCATCAATAACAACATCAATACATTCAACAATCTTCCAAAGTCTTTTATTGTAACATTTATATGCTCTACTCATAGAGGAGTAACCAAAAATTATTCCTTCATCTGTTCTGGGTTCAAAATTTCCGTGTTTTTCATCATTATTTTTGATAAAGGATTTGCTTCCAAAAACTCTAAAATGCTTCATAGTGGGAGGATTGCCATACCAGAGTTCATATGGAGTTTTATCACTATTTACACGAACATGTGCCTTGTTAAGAATATTTACCGCTGTATGTGCTAATTCTCCCCAAAATGTGTCAGGTGTTCCAGAATCATCAAGCATAGCTCTAGCCATTTATTGAACTGTTCTATTCATTTTTTATACTATGCCATTTTTTTGTGGAGTGCCAGCTACAGAAAACTGTCTTTTTATGCCATGTTGTTCACAAAATTCAAGGAATTCATCTGATGTATATTCTCCTCCTCGATCAGATCTAAGACGCTTGATTTTTAGACCTGATTCATTTTCAACGAGTGCTTTGAAGATCTGAAATTTCTCAAATTCTTCATCTTTGTGTTTAATCAACCCAATCCAACACATTCTAGAGAAATCATCAATAAATAAGATATAGTATTGTTCACCACGTGGTGAATTTTTCCTCACAAGCCCACATATGTCAGTATGAATGAGTTCAAGAGGCTTACTTGATGATCCTTCCTTGGCATTAAATTGCACTCTAGTTTTCTTACCGAATTGGCAAGATTTGCATATGGTACTTTCAGGTAGAGTAATATTGGGAATATCACGAACAGCTTTAAGTATGCTTGATTTGTTGATTTGAGAGAATCTTAGATGCCCCAACCTTCTATGCCATAGCCATTTTTCTGAAGATTTACTCAAGTAACATTGTTCTTTGCAGTTCTTCAATACATACAGGTTGCTTGGAGTTATGTTTCCTTTTATAATTGTTTTACCTATATCAAGATCACGTACCACACATTCTTTTGAACTAAAGAAAACTTCAGTTCCTTGATCACACATTTGACTTACACTTAACAGGTTATGCTTTAATCCATACACATACATGACATTATTAGCTTTCACCTTTTCTTTTAGAAAAACAGACCCTTTTCCCTTAATGACAGCAGGAGTATCATTTCCAAATGTAACATTCTTTTCCTTTTCTAGAGAACTATATGCAAGAAGTTTGTTTTTGTCACCTGTCATGTGTTTTGAGCATCCACTATCAATGTACCATTGATTTTCTTCTCCTTCTGCAAATAAAGCTATGCCACAATTTTCAACCTATAATTCCTTCTTTTTCCATACTTTGGAGCTTGAAGGAAGATGCTCTTTTGGCTGGACTTTGCTCCTGCATTCAGATTCTTCATGGCCAAAGTTATTGCAATAAGCACATTCAACTTCATTTTGAAGAGGAGAAAAGTTGTTATAGGTATTCTTTTTTGTTTCAATATCAATCCTTTTCTTTCTTGCTTCTCTTGTCATGATGGTTTTATATGCAACACATTGAACAAATTTATGACCAAAATTGTGACATGAGAAACATTGTCCATTGAAAAAGAAATTTCTACGATCATGAAACCTTCTACTTGAATTTACCTGTTGATTGGTGCTTTGAATTGAGATGATCATGCTTTACCTGTAAAGATTCTTTATTCCCTTGCTGAGTGGTAGAATGTTGTAAACCAGCTGTAGCAGCTTTTAGATAATTTGGTGCTGAAGCCTGAGAAGATTCTCCGGTATATCCAAGACCTGTCTTTATAAGAGGATAACGTTGTACCTTGATAATCTCATCTAAGGTTTCAGATCCTTTAGCAAATCTAAGATTCAGAGTCTTTACTTTCTCAAGTTCTTTTCTTAGACTTACTACTTCACATTCTAATTTTTCATTATGTTTCTTTGCTTCTTCATTCTGCCTTTTCAGAGTCTCCATGATTATCTTACTTTCTTCCAAGCATATTTTGAGTTGATTGTTTTGATCAAGAAAATCATTGTCATCTAGAGCATCCATAAAAGCATCCTTATCATCTCTAGAGTTATTTTCAAATGCCATGAGTAGTCTAAGATCTTGTTCACATTCTTCCTCACTATCAGATAACCCATCACTATCTTCATGAGTATAGTAACTTTTTCTAGTGCTAAACCGATTCTTATTCCTTCTTGCTACTTCCTTCCCCTTTTTCTGTGTTTCTTTATGAGGACACTTAGCAGCATAGTGACCAACTCTTCCACAATCAAACCATTTGAAAGGAAGCTTACCTCTGAACCGTCCTGTACCAAGTTGGAGTTTCTTTACAAAATTTACCTCATATTCTTCTGAGATATACCCTGATCCTTTTGTCTCTTGTACTTATTTCCCTTTTGTAGAAGCTCTAAAGACGACTTCCTTGACTTCATATGGTCCTCCTCTTCTCATTTCATATGCAGTTAGTATGCCATGAAGTTGCACCACAGTAAGATTTTGAGGATCCTGCTTTTCTTCAAGAGCAGACACTTTTGACTCAAATTTTGTCATTAGTGATCTTAAAACTTTCTCAACCAAAGTAGATTCAGTTATTGTTTCTCCCGGATTTCTCATCCGATTTACAATATCATCAAGTCGTAAAAAGAAATTAGCAATGCTCTCCTCATTATGCATTTTTAGGTTCTCATATTGAATTCTGAGAGTTTGGAGTTTAGCACTTTTTACCTTTGCATCACCTTCATAGCTTAGAATGATTTTGTCCCATATTGCCTTTGTTGTATTCAGCTGCATGACTTTGACAAATTCTGATTTAGTTAGACTTCCCAATAGAGCATTGACTGCCTTTGCATTTACTATAAATTTTTCTTCAATTTGGATCCCGTGGTACCTATCGGATATCGATACCTCACTAATGATTCATACATCATCTCCAGACCAAGATCAGGATCTCATCCTTGTTTTCCAAAAGTTTAAATTGTTTCCATCAAGAGCGAGGGCCGATAAATGTCGTCTATCTTATTTGTTCATCTTGCTTGATCTTCCTCTTCTAGCTTGTTACTTCTAAGGACCTGCCCCGATACCACCGTTGGTAAAAATACCGAGAGGGGGGGGTGAATCAGTATTTAGAGTTTATAAAATAAATTCAACCTTTTCTTTCAGTAGATTTCCATACGCGGTTTTTATGAACTGAACTAGCGTATGCACACGGAAATATAGAAGGAAACTAGCGTATATTGATTTACCTTTCATATTTAGAGAATTTCTCAGGAACAGTCTTTTAAACAGATTTATCAGATATGAATAAGGCTAGATAATTAGACGTTATGAGAATTAATCAACAGTATAAAGCATCACACACATGAATACCGATATTTAAGGTGGAAACCCAATTCGGGAGAAAACCACCGCTACTGTCGTCTCTGTCTTCAATCTTTATTATATAGAAAAACTTTTATAACATTGTACTAATGCAGACTTATACCAGTAGGTAGGCTTCTACCTGCAGAAGGCTGCAACCTTCTCTCGTTTTCCAGCTGCAACTGGAAGCGAGCTCCAACCCCATGAACTCATTTACCAGCCTCTCCTAGAAGGGAGCTTCGACCCCCTGATTTCAACACCAGCTTCTACTGGCTGAAAGCTTATACTTCCTTACTAAAGGCTTCAACCTTACTGTAGACCACGTTTCATCAATTTTCATACTGGATCAAATAGCTTCAACCCAACCCTTCACTTAACATCAACAAACATACTTTGCCCAAAAATTAAAATAGAATAGTGAGACCACTGTAACTAGAATATCAGAAATAACCCATACTTCAGAATAGATATGCAGATACAAACTCAACCCTGAACATTCATTAATTCAAATAGCATACACTACTTTGATTCACTGAAGCCGTGTACATACATGCTTTCCTGCACACCAACCTGTGTATACTTCTATGTATATTATCTTCAGAAAACCCAAACTGCCATACACGCTTTTAATGAATCGAACCCACATATATACGCGCTTTTGATGAAGCGAACTAGCGTATAGATCTGTAAAAATATATTTTGTAGAGCAGGCCAGATCTATAAAACTCACCCAGATTTATTCATGTTCTTCAGCAGACTTGCGCCAGTTATTCATCATTTCTTTCGTTGATCAAACTAGAGATTCATCATCTTTAGATATAGAGATCTTGAACCATTAATATATCCATGGGTGCATCATAGATTCAGATCTATCAATTAAGAACAGATTTCATCCATGCAGATCTTCCTTAGAGAAATTTATTCATCAACAACCCTTACTCATGCACACAGAGCACTATGGTCTTCTTCTCCTTATATAGTTTTATCCTTTACGAATACCATGAGCCAAAACCACACTACTTCCGATGGTATTCTTAGACGGAATCAAATAGATAATACAACACTCAATGTTGTGGGCTAATACCATGGTAAAGCCTCTTGGTATTATAATTTTAGAGCGCAAAAGGCATACGCGACTTGGAGCGTTCGTTTCCACGTGTATACGCAAATTCTCTTCATAAAAAATGTGTATATGATAACCCTGAATGTATACGCAGGTTGCCTTCACAAAACTAGTGTATACATTGCATCCATATGCGGGTTGCCTTCATAAAAGTAGCGTATACATTGTTACATGTTATATTTATCATTTCTCTGGCACTTACTAAAATTCCTTTTTCTGTTACTTCTAAACTGATTTGTAGATACATCATTTTTACATCTTTAACAAATAGGTTTCTATTAAAACACAACTCATCAATTAGGTTTCCATCAAGGACAACTTCGTTAAGTAGGTTGCCATCAAGGACAACATATTGCATCATATTGCCAACAATCTCCCCCTTTGGACTTGATCGCAACCATGATGGTGTTTTATCACCAAAACAGATATATACATTGATTATAACCATTATTCAAACACCATGATACTCTCCCCCTTTGACATCAAGGGCAAAGGGAGGATTAAAACCAAAACAAGGTTTTTCTTCTCTTGTAGAAAGAAGATCTCTGTAGATCTGATGTGCACTGAAGTTACCATGCTCCCCCTGAGTTCACGCTGAATCTTCAAACATATTTTTCAATGAAGTATAGGACTCTATGACCTTTCCTATCACTAAGGACCCATACGTACATCAATGATCCAACCAAGTGGATTTACATATGTGAATCAAGTACCCAACCAAGTGGGTTTACAAATTTGAACAAGTCCTTACATGACTGAATATTATAATGTTACATCATAGGTTTTAACATGACTTTT